>JAODKC010000002.1:24679342-24725207 GCA_026777985.1 Mormyrops attenuatus
AAAAACCCCCACTGCTCAAGTCTCGCGACCCATTCGATACGATAATGAAATTCGCTTATGTCGGGGATTTCCCTCACTATTAAAAGACAAAAATTGCTGAACCGGCGTGAGGATAATATGATGACGTAAAAGGTAATAGCCAAATTGATTTCGCCGACATAAAATGTTACCTGGAGAAGGGATTGATTGACCGCGTAACCAATAAACGCAAAGCGGTTCACAAACAGGAAGTGTCTTTGCACCAATGGGATGTTTAGAATGGGCCACGCTGCCACGCAGGCACGAAACACTCTACCAATCGGTTAGTGCGACGGGACTGGGTCTAGGGAGGTTGCTTCGTCTATGGTTTTTGTAAGTTTTTGTTTAGTTTTAAAATATTTTGATGATCACTATTAACATTTTGTACATGCTGTTTTATGGTCATAACTTCGGGTGATTGTTAATATCTCGCTTTGCTTTAAAACCACGTACATCCGTAATAATAAATAGCGTAAAATCGCAGCCAGTATACGGTTGTATTAGCGGACGAGCAGGAGAAAGATCGTCATAATGCATTGTGTTTACACAAATATAAATTTCAGTTAGCTAACGTTATTACTTTTTTCGAGCAGTAATGCACGATGGACGTCCCACACCATGGCTATCGAGCAAGTAAGTATGAAAGACGGCAAATGTTGTAGAGTTGCTTATGACAAGTAAGCGTTTTAGCCTGTGGTTCTGTAGCTCCTTCCTGAATGGGCCTGTTTCATTTTGATGGCCACCCCTGTAGATGACACATATTATGATTTTGGCGTTTACGTTCGCTAGGATCAGTTAATGCGCTTTTTCTGATCTGTAAAATACATGCTTGTTTTCTTTGGCTTCATTTGACGATGGGCCTAGTACATTCAGAGAGTGAGTGACCGAACGACAAATGTGAACAGTTTTTCTTAATCATGGTGATCTTTGTCATACTGTATAATAAGATAACGGGTGCCAAGTTTGGTCAGCTTCTTGGGGTGAGATTTTCAATTCGAGACAAGTCTGCACACGCATTTACATGTATGCAACATTTTATTACCTTATAAATAGTCTGTAGGGTCTGCAAACTATCCCAGCGTTTGATGTAGCTAATTTTAGGTTTGTAATGGAATAATAAAGATTTGCCGTAAGATTTCTTCTGTGAGCGCTAGTCAAAGTGTGTTACGCCGGATGAGTGAGAGTTGGCAACTCTGAGGTCATATCATAAGGTTCTGAGGTTACATTGTAATGTAAGCAAAAGAGAATGGCACGAGGATTTAGTTCTCATATTCCCTGGTGTTCTTGGCGTAGTTATATCTATTCATGGTGTTTGAGAACCGATGCAAATAAGAACAGTGAGAGAAAGAAACAATATTTATCTAAGCTTTGGTTTGAATGCTGGATGCAGTAGTAAAGCGTTTTTTATGCATTAATCACATCTATCTATTCATCTACCCTTTATCCTGGTTCCCTATGAGTTGCTGTTTAAGGCAAAATTCAGCTTCCGTTTAAGCAGCTGTTTTGTAATTGAAGATATAATGTATTCCATTAAAGATAAATCGTGTGTATTGCTTGAACTCAAGTACAAGTAAGATTCATCAGGTTATTCTTGCGCCCGGTTTGTGATTCCTGCCTGGTGGCATTGCTTAGTTTGGAGTTCAAGGTTTTGGCAGGTACCATCCACAAGCTTTTGCATTTCTACTTCATGAAAAAGTTACCATGTAGAATACTTGCAGTTAAAACAAACAACTGACGTTTGTGTTTTCGCCAGTGTGCGAAACACACGTCAATATTCAGGGGGGGTCCCCATCTCCCTATTGTCGCGCAATACCGATCTTGAGACCCCCTTAAAATTTTGCTTTTGAGGCTTTCAGGAGGAGCTGATTAATGGGTTAATCGGGGTTAATCGTGGGTTAATCGGGGGTGTCGGACCCCCCGTATTTCGCACACTGGTTTTAGCATATTTCAGAAAGGTTATTGGTTAAAACAAGTAGGGATGCCATGATGTAGGAGACATATGAACAAGGTCTGTATAGTATGGCTAAGATTAACTGTTCGTCCCTCAAGAACAGTGCTTATTTTGCTGTGGTGAGCGGCTTACTTCACACTCTTCTCTCTGAGCTTGGGGAAAATGGGGACTATGGTTTTCCTCAGAAAGAGATTTAACTTTATTAATATTAATAAAACATTCCTTGTCAGTAAATACATTTTTAGCATTACTTCATTCCTCTTTTCCCAAGCAGCAAAGCCTCGGGCTCGAGTGGCGCCCCCTTCTGGCGATCCCTTGTTGTTTGAGGACACCAGCTCCTCAGCTCCACCCATGGGACATCAGGGGTACTACAGCTCGGGATACAGTATGAGTGGAGTTGGTGGCGGGGTGGGAAACAGTGGGATGAATGAACTGTTTACTGACCCAATGGCCAATGCTGCTGTCATGTATGGCTCGTCACTTGCCACACAGGGGAAGGATATGGTCAACAAGGAGGTGAGTTTTTTCTTTTTTGGGGGGGGGGGGGGGGGCTATATTGCAGTGAATTTGAGGTATCAGTTTGGTAGGAAAGAGGAGAAATTGAATTTAAAGAATGTTGCCATGGCTCTTGTCCTGAAGTGAAATGCAGTGCTTTTTCTGTTTAACCTCTAGATCAGCCGGTTTATGTCAGTGAACAAGTTAAAGTATTTCTTCGCCGTTGACACAAAATACGTTATGAAAAAACTGCTCCTGCTCATGTTTCCTTACACACATCAGGTAATCCAGGTGTCTTGATGGTCACTCGTCGCTAAAACAGTTGCCCATTTTGGCATGTATCACATTCTAACAGTCTTACAAATTTTAATTTGGTAATATAATATCTTCCACTTTTACGCAAAAAATTCAAACTGCTGAATTGCATGACGTCTTGCTTGAATATGCACATCTTCATCATTAATTACAGGAACTTAATTTTGTAGTTACGAGTTTAACAAAAACAGAAGTACCTCAGTGTTGCTCACCTATCGTGTCATTGGAATGTAGAACCTCGTTTCCTGTCTCTGCCTGTCCCTTGTTATACATTCCACCCAGAATACCCCTGTGATTACTATACATAACATAACCTATTAACATAATCTATTAACTTCTTCAGTGTTTGCCAGTTTGTATTTCACAACATGTGAACCACTTAACATGCCAAAGTCTTTTTTTTTTTTTTTTATTCATTTTTATAATTGTTTATTAGGACTGGGAGGTGCGGTATCACAGAGACACACCCCTTACTCCCAGACACGACGTCAATGCTCCTGATCTCTACATACCTAGTGAGTAGTTGGCCTAAATTTTTAATGCAGCTTGGGTAATTTCCCATCAAAAAGCATATTGACCATCGTCACCTTATTTGCCTCCACAGCTATGGCCTTCATCACATACATCTTGCTGGCAGGTATGGCGCTGGGTATTCAGAAAAGGTTAGTCCTGCTTATGGTTTTATTTAAGACTCCCCCGCCCCCGACAATATGTTTTGTACTGTACAGTTAGATGAATTCTAAATTAATTTGTCACTCTTTCATTTTCAGGTTTAGCCCGGAAGTCCTCGGTCTGTGTGCCAGCACCGCTCTGGTCTGGGTCATCATTGAGGTTCTGGTTATGTTGCTGGGGCTCTATCTACTCACCGTTCACTCAGACCTGTCAACTTTTGATCTTATTGCCTACAGCGGATACAAATATGTGGGGTGAGGCTCTTTGATTCATGTCTGACTTTCATCACATTTACACAGCTATTTACAGTTGGCGCTCCATTTCTTTGGGGGGGGGTTGGTTCTAGCTGAAGTCCCGTACATAAAACGGCGAAGTATACACATATGTTACACACATCCTTCAGTATACTTTAAATCATCTCTAGATTACTTACAGTACCTAATACAGTGCAAATAAGGTAAAATACAGCAGCTAAATAAATTACTTGATAGTGTAAAATAAAATTGGCTTTTCTACCTTCACTCTAAAGACTCGAAATCATATAAGATTTTAACCAACATTCTTTGCGGGCACAGTAAAGCATTGTGGGTAAATGAGACAGGACAGCACCTTTGTCATTCAGCCCCACTAATACTGGAAACCAGAACACTGCGAGCTGGAAAAAATGAATGAAGCCCCGTTACTTCTTCATCGCCCCACATCTAACTGGAAATTAATAGCCTACCCAAATACCCAAATTACACTTGCAACGTAGCATTTGGTGCATGACGAGTTCAAGTTTTGCTTTTTGGAACTTTCTGAATTTTTTTTTCCACTGAATAATTTCAGTCTGGGGTTGGTTGAATTGGGTGGCTGACTGTGAGACCAAGAAGGATTTCTGGGAGTAGATCATCCTCACGTTGATTTCACTAATCAGTAATTAAGGTGTTTCCTCTCCTCGAAGTTCAAACTACCATCCGGTTGATATGTGACTTATGTCCTCTGGTAATAAGTCTATTAGCTGCAGGGAGTCGTGTATACTGTGGTAGGCAGCTGCCCAGTCTGCTTGTCTGACACCTGTCCTTACTTCTGCCATACTGGGAGTTGTCTGACACAGCCAGAATTCTAAAATATTAGAAGTGAACATTGGTTGATTGATAAAATGTGATTTTTTTAGTTTAACTGTGTTCAAATGCAGACTGTTGTCTTGATCCTTGTAGTACATACTATTTTGGCCTACTGTGTTTCACTATAGCTTTGTTTCTGTCTCTCCCAGGATGATCTTTACAGTTCTGTGTGGGCTGCTCTTTGGAAATGATGGCTATTTTATTGCCCTGGCTTGGTCCTCCTGTGCCCTCATGTTTTTCATTGTAAGTTTTAAAGCATAGATTTTTTTACTCTGGTCTTCAGCAATAACATGCATCTTTGTATACCCAGTTACCTGTTTTTACATTTATTTTACATTATTCTGAATAACTATCTACAAAATAAGTAATATTTCAAAGCAATTTTCCATTTACTGACTACTTAAGGTTTGCTACAGGGAAAGTTCAAAAATATTCCCCTTGTCATGTTGGAAGTAAAATGTAAAGAATTTTAATTAGTCTTAAACACAAGAAATTATAAGTCGAGCAGTTCTGTTTTTATAAAATGCATGTTATGTAGGGCTGCTTGATATCACTTCACGGTTATATGGCGCATGCGCAATAATCAACAGGACTGTAGATGATGGACGAAAACATTTTTCAGACGCCAGTTTTTTGGTACTATACAGACGTGTATCGCCAGACCACCGCCATCTTTTTTTTTTTACCTTGTTTGAAAACAGTATCTCCTCTTTCAAAAGATGTTGAGCCATTCTTCTCTTCACTAGCAACTGAAGTACTTATTACTTATTCCATGATATTCCAAAATAGTAGTATGTGACACGCTCTGCCAATTAAATAAACAAGGATATCCTGAATTTATACAGGTCAGTATTTTTTTGGTGTCACAATACGCCTCACAATATTTTTGACATACTGCTAATCTGATTACCAAATTGTGGGCTTAAGTAAACATCCGTACAGTACCGAAAATGTTTGGACACATTTTTTAAATTGTTTATGCCCGTCATCTAAAGCCCTGGTGATTATTGCGCATGTGCCTATAATCGAAGTTAGATCGCGATGTAATATCATGAACCCCAAATTTTATAGATTCTACCATTTGGAATTAAGTTTGTCCTTTTGACTTTATATTTTAAGCAAGTTAAAAATGACTGCATTGTGTCAGTTTTGTGCTTTTCAAGTCCAAATTTTCCTGATCAGTTTTGTTATGTGATGCAGTATCCATTGCATTAAGATCGTCGCAACTCACTGACATTAAAACTCTGTCTCTCAGGTCCGCTCCCTCCGGATGAAGATTCTTTCCTCTTTCTCTCCTGATTCCATGGGTACTGGGGCTAGTGCCAAGCCCCGCGTGCGTCTTTACATTACTGTAGCCACCGCTGCCTTTCAGCCAATCATCATTTACTGGCTCACTGCCCATCTGGTCAGGTGACCTAAAAGAGAGCCACTCCTATGGTTTAATGCAGGACAGACTCAGTTTTTAAAACCTTAATCCACACATTGACTAATTCCATCCTTCAAAGAAATGCATTTTGTTTGATGGTATTTCCATCCGAGAAGGAAGACCTGCTATTAGAGATTAGATTGTAACTTGTCATTGTGTAATGGATTAAAGTTTTAGTTTTTATTTCGGTTTAATATGGTCTTTCCCACAAACAAGAAGTACGGGATTATGACGCATTCTCCCTCCCTGCCCTTTTTGTGTTGCCACGTACTTAATCAAAGAACGGACGTAACTTCCCGCTTTCAGTTGTAACCACATGGGGGAGCCCGTCAGGCTTCAACGTCAGCTAGTGCAGAGACAGATTGGTAGAACAATTATATTAAAAATAATAATAAAAAACCTTGCCCGAAGAGCTTTCAGCAGTACTGCCAACAGTATTTGACACGAAATATGGAATCAAAGGGATGATTCTGCTGACGTTGAACCGTCACATGAATTTGAGTCCTCCAAATAAACATGCATTATAAACAACGGCGAGATTAAATGGTATGGTGTTTTTTTGTGTTCAGTTTTTCCCCTTCACTTACTATTTTACATTTATCTGTGCTGTTACTTTAGCATGAATAACAGTACTATAGATTTGTCTTTTGAAAAAATAAACTGAAGTTTTGAAAATTGTCTTCGTTTTTTTAGTTGAATCGGTTTCCTATTCTTAAATACGATAGCTTTATGATATGTGAACATAAATTACGGTGACCTTATGTCCTATTTTTCCCGGACCCGTCCTCTTCTTTTGGGACCTAAAATTACTGACACGTCCGGGATTTCGCTGTTTCATGTTGATGTTTGCTTTCTACAGTCAGAATGCTTTCTGTGTGCAGCTTTGCGTCCTGCCCCCAGTACAGTCTTTTTTGCCAAGCAAAATATGGTCATCATACATTGATATATATATATATAATTTAATATATTGTTTCTGATAACGATTTTACTTCCTCTGTGTCTGGTCTCCTAGTATATCTACATTGCTTTATAAACACTCGTCTCCAACTCCAAGTGCTTGGATTTATTTGTAAGTTATCTTAAATCATTGTCCTGGGTGTGTACTGTACATCCATGCTGTAAGCCCAGCAGTAGAGAATCGCGAGGTAGTTCTCCTTTAATCGTGGGCGCGCTGGACGCGCGCAGGTTTCTAAGCGTCCTTTTGGTTTCTAAGGAAACGCGAGGAAGGTTGGAACGCGGACAGACGGGAGAATTCGGCTAAAACGCGTTTTATATTAATTACAAAAATAGACATTTTTTGCTTTCTTAACACTTGTACACTTGCATATCTGTCTTAAGGTTTTTCTGCAATAAAGGTAAGCAACGCATGCTTTAATTGTTTCTTTACTACCTTTCTTCTTTTATTCGAAACCGAGATAGAGGGCAATGGACAAAGCCTGTTTCATTAATTGTGCAAAGTGTAACTGTATATTCTAGCGCCATTTTCATAAGATGCGCCAACGTCCGTTTTGTTTTTTAAACGGTGCGATAAGCGCTCATTTTACCTACTTATATTTACACGGTGTATGTATGTATATATACATCTTGCAAGATAAAATAAGTGCACCTGTCGGTTAGCTATGTTGCTCAATCATTAACAGGAAAAGTGGACTGGGAATGACACAAGGACTCTGACCAGGCTGGCCAACTTTTATACTTTGTCATTTTTTTCTCAAACATGTTCTTTTCTCATTATGTATAACGTCTTTCCTTAACGATATTTGTATATAATTGTTGTCGTGTTAAGAGCATCTATTAATTTGCTTTCTAAATAAGATGAATAATCACTTTGTTGACTTCTGAACAGGTCAATAGTTGGATGAGTGTATCAGGAATCTGGAGCTGGGAGAGAGATGGACACCAACTCTCAACCGCTGCCACCATCTCATTCTCTTCACGCCACTCTCACTCCTTGTCAGGCTCTCCCTGTGTCCCCCTCCCTCCAGTCCCAGCCACTGTCCCCGCCATCGTCCTCTCCTCTTCCTGCCTCATTGCCCCTTTCTCCTCTGACACCCTCTAATTCACTCCCTCTCTTGCCTACGTCTTATTCTTCCTCAGTCCTGACCACTGAATCCCAGTTGCTCTCTGCTTCTTGTCATTGCCTGTCTCCTCCCCCACTTTCCCAAGGACCTGTCGCGCACTGCCCAAGCCTGCCTACCTCCGCTGACGAGGATGACCTGACCTGCCTCAGCTGGCTGCACCAAAGGGGCGACTTACTCCCCCTGCAGCCCCTACCCAAAACCATTCCACTGCCCCAGCTAACACTCCAAGACTCCATACCAACCCCTCATCCGCCCCTTTCCTCTTCCAAGCCCCCTTACTCCTTCAGCAGTCTGATTTTCATGGCCATCGAGGACTCCCCAGAAAAGAGGCTACCCGTGAAGGGGATCTATGACTGGATTGTGAACAACTTCCCCTACTACAGGGCGGCCCCTGGTGGCTGGAGAAACTCGGTGCGACACAACCTGTCACTGAGTAAATGTTTTCACAGAATTCGCAAAGAGAAAGGCCAGGTAAAAAAAAAAACTATCACACACCAGACCAAGTGCCACATTAACTGAATATATTCCAATAGTAACTAATAATAGCTAGTAATAATGAGTGTCTACCTTTTTGTCTTTCTATTTTGGTTCCTTTTGATACATGGAAACATATTCAAATGTTTCTATATTAATATTTTAATATTTATAGAACTATATATGCATATATTCAAATACACATGCATGCGATGTCCCATTGTAGTGCATTTAAATAACAATTAGTGCGTGTTTTCCAGACAGTGGGCAAAGGATCCTTATGGTGCGTGTCTCCAGAGTACAGACCTGCTCTTTTAGAGGTGCTTAGGAAGACTCAGCACTGGCACAACACCAGTAGCAACCTGAACAGCAGCCCTCTTCTGTGAGTCTACTTACACACAGATACCCCTTATGTATGTTACATCTACAGTCCAAATGAACAAGTCTTGCAAATTATACACAACCTTGCTCCGATGCATGTTTTAACTGCGTTGGCCGCTTGCAGCTTATGTCACTGTTTCTGAACTGGTTGATTGTAAACTAAACGTGGGTCGCTGAGAGTAAATGGCTTTTGTTTGCATCGTAATTTAATGACCAAGAAAAAATGGGGGTCCTGCGACCAAGCCAGTTGAAAACTTCTGGATTATGTAATATTCCTGTGGTCACATAATGTGTACGCATGAGCAAGCTTAAGTGCACAAGAAGAACACGACAATAGCTGCAGCCTCCTTTTATGCAGAGTTCCGCTAGGAGCCACAGCATGTGTGGTTTACTATATAGATAATGGTTTGTAATAGCAACCTTTGTTTGGCAGCATTTCCTATATTGATAGTATTAGGTATTAAAGATGTTGAATCTTGAAGAGGGGATTTCAGTTCCATCTGTGATGACGATATTTATGTGAGGACTGGACTCTTGACAGGTCCAACCAGATTCCCAATAGGCTGTTAGTCAAGTCTGTTGAATCAGATAAAGACATCAGATAAAGCTTGTATCCCATAGAGTGAATTAAAAAGGAGGAAATGTGCACCTTTCGTTTGATATAGACACTTTCCTCTTGAAAGGATCTAGAGTCATTTTAACAAGAAAAGGGGAAATCCCACTTTGGGAGTTAAAGAAGGAAAAGATGGTCAAGAAATTATCCAACCTTGACCAAAATGTCTCTGAAGAAGTGTGGAATCTGAAAAAGTTGAAAGTAATTTGATTAGTATCTTTGCTAGTTTCTCCCACAGTCCCCTTTATTCTAACCACTGCTGCTGTTGCTATTACACTATTACACTATTACACCACTCCAAAGAGCAGCCTGTTAAATCCAGACACAAGATATGCATGTCATCATGCATTTTTAAAGACTCAACAATAGGTTTGTCTGACATTCTTCTGGGAACTTAGAATGAGTGTCAGGGAGATTTTCTAGGAATATTCACACGGGTCTCTTCAGCTGTGAAGTGTAACACAAACTTTCACTGAGTTACAGCATTCTGACAAAGAAAGTTATGTAGGACATCTTAAACGTCATTGTACGTTTGAAGACCCTTCCAAAGTGTGACATAAAATCAGAAACTGCATTAAACACTGATTTTTATACTGCTGGCTTTGTTGACTTCACAGCACAAATCTGTATTTTATGATACTTATTTGCAGTGATGTAACAACTTTTAAAAATGTTCTTTATTTTTGTGCCCTAAAACAGGCTTGAGGAAGGAGATTATGGGGCACCAGTGTTAAATGATGCTATACAGATCTCAGGTCAGTTTCTCTTACTTGTAATTAAATTCTGTACTAAATCCTAAACATATAGACAGGCAAAGCAAAAAACCATCTACATATTTTTAATCAAATTAGAGTTTATTAATTAAAAAGTGAAAATGATTGAAGTTCATTTTTCATGGTTAAAACGTGAAGCATGCATATTTTGCACTGTACCTTCCTCATTACTGTCCAACAACTCATCCTACCTCTAATTTCATTCTCTTCCATGCTCCCTCTTTCCCTCTGCATGTTGCATATCTTCTGCATTTGTATGCCATTTCCCTAGCAACCGCCAGCTGTTACCTTGGCAACTTTGAGCCACCGCAGCCAGATGGCATACCACTGTGTCTTTAGTGGGTTCATTGTTGTTCACTTAATGCCAAGGACTGACTTTCACTGCTACTGTAGAGTCAAATGCACATATCTTATATTTGCTGTGTAAATAGGACATACATTTTTATCCAGGTGGAATGTTAATGCATTAATTTGTTTTTGCACTTTGTGGTCATAAATGTGCTTACTTGTTCATTATCAGTTTTGCTTTCGTTCACACAGATTCACTGTCCCAAACACTTCTCCTCTCTTCACCCTCCCCACCTATCCTGCCCTCTGATACGGTTGTCCATTTGACTGCTGACCAAGAAGAGCTGGTTTCTATGGAGACCATAGAACTCCAGGAAGTGAATGAGGATGAAGAGAAAGACCCGTTAACAGATAGTGGCTACATTGAGTTTCACTACTACCAGTACCATCAGTACCAGTACCTAGTGCTTCCAGGGGAGACTGAATTAGACCTGGAGACGGTAGAGATTCTGCAGCTGGATGCCGAAGCCCAGGAGGCCGCTGGGTCATTGCTTGACTTGGCAGGAGGTGGACATTAACATCCTCTGGGTGAAACTTGAACAGAAAGAGGCACAAACTGTCTCACCTGGCACATGTCATACCGACACATGCATACACTGATCCTCACACTGCCTGAATTAGTCCTATTGACATGTTGACACATAGTGATATATTTAATACTTACCACCTAAAGCTGCTCTCTGATACACACCAGCATGCAGAGTTTGATGCAACTCAACAAAAGATCTTGTTTAACCCTGATGATGTGGGACATCTGAAAATTAAAGGAACTTTATCCAAGACAAATCTGGGTGGCCGATATACTCAAAATTTATTAATAATCAAGACTGCCATGTGAGATTTTCTGCAAAAAAATATGGTTATTCAATATGTTAAAATTAACTGCCAGCACTGAGACATTCAGGGCCCAGATAAAGTTTTAATGTTTAGTTTTATATTATGATACACATACAACTGCTAAATGCTTTTTAGTTCATTCTTAGAAAAATGGATATTTTAGTTTCACTAACTATTGTAAATCTTCCAGTTATAAACGATTTTGCATGGTCAACTGAATGAAATAAAGGTTTTCATTTTAAATGTTTTTTTTCTGTCAACAATAATTAGCACTGTTGCCTTGCACCTTTGGGACCAGGGTTCAAGTCTCTGCTATGGTTCTATGTGTGTGGAGTTTGAATGTTTCCCCTGGTGGTCATGGGGTTTCCTCCAGATACTGCAGTCCCGCCCCCCCACAATCCAAAAACATGCTAAGGTTAATTAGTTACCAAATTGCCCATAGGTGTGAATGGTGTTTGAGGGTGCCCCATCCTGGGTTGTTTCCTGTCTTGCACCAGTAGCCTCCTGAATAGCCTGTACTGCGAAGTGGGGTTACTGGCTTATCAGGGTAACTTGTCAGATTTAAGGTATCACAGTTTAAATGGACTTCATATTCGTTCACTTACATTTTGCCCAGACTACCTTAAATCCGGCAAGTTACCGTGATAAGCCAGTAACCCCACTTCGTAGTACAGTCCACTGGACTCCAAGCAACCCTGACTAGGACAAGCAAGTACAGAAAATGGATGTTACTATGCATAATAATGGTACTTGCAATGAGTTACCAGACACTGGCTTTAATTACTTAATTCATGTGGGGTGTTGATCGGTATTTCTTGCAGAACCTTTATTAGTTACAATACATGTATGGAAATAGATAACTGATATATTTATTACTGAAAACATCCATGAAATTGTTTGGTATCCCCCCTGGAGGAGCTGGACAAAGTGGTTGGGGAGATGGGAGGTTCCTGGGTTGCCAAATCTCACGCATCTGGCGTGACACTCACGCTTTTGGACTCCCACGTTCACACAAGAAATCTTATGGCAAATCTTAATTATTCCATTATAAACCTAAAATTAGCTACATCAATAGTGCTGGGGTAGTTTGCAAACCCTACAGACCATTTACAAGGTAATAAAACTGTTACATACATGTGAATGCATGTGCAGACTTGTCTCGAACTAAACAAAGTTGGCAACCCTGAGGTTTGGGCATTTCTGATAAGGCTGCTGTCCCCGAGACCCGAATGAACAGCAGAAGAAGGATGGTTGCGTACCCAGATCTACCACTGAGGACACCAAGGTCAAGTATTTTTTCTGCAACTCCAGTTGACCTCGGCATTTTAAAAATCATAACTACAGCCCTGGATGGATGGTACTAAAAAGCACTACTACGTTTATATGCTTTGAATGTGAATCAAATGCAATTTGCGCCAAAACAAAAATTAACGATGCCTTCAAATTAAGCACAAGGAACGATAAACTTCCAATTTCACTTCCAGTCAGTGGCGGCTGTAGCTTGTGTGCAACGGGGGGAACCCCCAGTTCGTCGCAGCTACTTATACCGCCCATACCTAAACCCGTGAATGATTACGGTAACGGAAAAAACGTGTTGCACTCCACCCTTCCGCCTTGGTAATGATTCAAGCATACTACGTCTTTAAATATTACAAGAGGCGCTGTTCGCTTAGCGGGGTGCATCCTGGGAGATGGTGTTTAATCACTGCCGCACATTGTTTGAGTTATATGAGACTTTTAAATCCCAGAACTACAATCCCTATATGGCAATTCAGTGAGGAAGGGAATGTCAAGATATACGTCGCTGGTAGCTGTAAGTTTTGGATATTTTTACAGTCATTAGAAGGAAAGTGTTTGCCTCCGCTTCAATTAACCGGAAACTTAAGGTATAAATAATTTGAGAAAAATGTACTGATTGCATAGTTCTAAAATGTAATGAATGATTTTTCTGGGCTACAGCGTTTGTTTTTGTAGTACCTTGATGGATGCTGCGTTTATCAACATTTTGAGACCTGACTATAGTTGGCAGTAATTCATTTTTAATATCGTGGATCTGGAGCCATTTTGTGATGTTGTTATCGGACTTAAAATTTCTTAAATTACCTTGCGTTTATTGCGGTGTATTTGTCGCATCAGGTGTAGAGTATTTTATAAGATTTTTGTGAGCTCTGTTATTGTGGCTGCATGCTGCGTATAGAGAGTATGTTTGTTGATATTTAATCCGTGGTTGTTGCATCCCATATACTAATGGGATTTTGTAACGCGAAATGCGTTTTAACATTTTAGTACCACCAGTGGACAATTGCAAATGTCATGGCGTTGTTCCGTTTAAGCATTTTAACAGGTAATACTCAAATTTTCTTCACGGGCCTAAGGTGTAACAGAACCCAGCACAACTCCCGAACCTAAGCATGTTACGGATTTTTTTCCGTGACAAATGTCATAGATCGCGTACTTCACGGTGACTTTTTACATCAGCCGCAATTTGCAGTTTTGGTTTTTAGCAGTGACACTAGTTTGTGATGTTTTTTTTCTTCTCTTGCAACGTTTTCAGCAATTTGCTTGTGTGTTCTGTCCCACGGATAAAAGCGACGAGCCTGAGTGTAACAAAGACATTTATTCAGAAAGCGATCGCGGCAGAGGAGTATGTCTGATCGGCTAGGGAGCCACATCATACGCCAGCAGAGCCAGGAGCTACCCAGGACAGATGCGCTTCCAGAGCCGCAACCTCTTAGAGAGAGTTCTCAGGGTTCACACAAAAGCTTAACGTAAAGCCACATAAAGGCCATTTACTGTGCTAGATATTAAGTAATGGCTAGACATGAGTGTTACATCAAATGCATTCCATGTTGTAAAGATATCAAGTATTTGATAATAAAAATAAGTTCATTAGTAGTCTTGTAAAAACGCCAGACATGACGTAGTTGTGCTAATTTTAATGACCAGTGACCATGGTAGTTTGGCAGTCTCAGCTGATGCCTTAGCCCCAAGTATTTAGTAAATTTGTATGTCTATATTATGGTCTGTTGCATTATGAGAAGTCTTTACTGTGCAGTTTATCGTGATTTAATGTTGCGCGGATGTTTGTTGTATGTAGTAAACTACTTTCTGAATAATGCTGTTTATTTTCCATTCTTATTTTTACTGTCATTGAAATGAGTGTTTTCTGTTTGTCTTGCACAGGGAGCAGTACCAGTGTCTCATCAATGAGGGGGAGTAGCGGGCCTGGCGCAGTCCAAATTGTGACTGTTAGCAAGGAGGATCACTCCTTCTCACTGGACACAGAGGCTCTGGAACAAGTTCTTTTGTCCCCACACGTCCGAGACAAGCATGTCGTGGTGCTGTCAGTTGCCGGCGCCTTCCGCAAGGGCAAAAGCTTCATTCTGGATTTCATGCTTCGATACATGTACAGAAAGGTCAGTGTTCGTACGTCGTGTGAGAATATCTGTGGCTGTACTGCCATTTCATCTTTGCATCTAGGCACAAATCTTGTAATGTAGCGGAGGGACTTTGCTCTCTGTCACAGGGAGAGGTTGTTGGTTTAGAGCAATGTGTCCCGGCTGGCCACACAGCACAGTAATGCCTAATCTAGTAACCTCTGAATCCCCAGCTGCCTGCCATGACTCCCGCCTTTTTCTCTCCACATGTTTAGTCTGAGGACAACTGGTTGGGATCAGAGGATGAGCCCCTGACAGGCTTCTCTTGGAGGGGGGGCTCAGAACCAGAAACCACTGGAATCCAGCTGTGGAGTGAGGTCTTTCTGGTGGAAAAGCAAGACGGCACTGAGGTACAGCCCGAAGCTACCTTTGAGGGAAAAGTGTATGGCTCTTTGTCACTGCTGGTAATGTAAAGAGTGCCATGTTTTAAGCAGTAAAAGGGGGAAAAATGAAAATATCACTAAATATAATAATAAATGATACGCCTCCCTCAACTTCTCTGTCTACGAAGGGCAGCCACCTGTAGCAGCACCCAAGGAGCTGGGGGTTAAGGGTCTTGCTCAAGGACCCACAGACGTGCTGAGGCTGGGCTTGAACTGGCGACCTTCTGATTACAGGCACACAGTCTTAGCCCACTGAGCTGCGCGCTGCCCTGTGTAGGAGCAGTAGCAAGATGTCATATAGATACTACTGTAAAGACACCCACAGTTTAAGCTGGAAAATGCATTTCTGAAACCCTGAATTTGAATGAATGGATGAATTTGATTACAAATTGAAAATGTCTTTTTCTGTATAAATGAATCATGCACTATTATCCTTCTGCTGTTGCACAGATCTGTTGCACAGATTTTGCATTACGCCTTTTAGCACGTCACAGACTCCTTCAGGCAGTGTGCTTATGTTTTCTGTATGCCTGTATTGCTTTAGGCACCAAGTCACCCTCGGGAAGCTATTTCCCCTGGTGGAAGAGCCTGGTACTTTACACATATTAGCCCATTATGGACAGGCAGCTGTGTCAGGTCTGCATTGTGCCCCACACAGGTGGCGGTGGTGCTGATGGACACCCAGGGAGCATTTGACACCCAGTCTACTGTAAAGGACTGCGCCACCATCTTCGCCCTTAGCACCATGACTAGCTCCATACAGGTATGGCCTGTCTGATCAGCAATGTTTTTGGCATTGACGTGTTGTTCGTCCTGTTTTTTTTTTTCTCTTTTTTTCTTTTATGTGTCTGGCTGTTCATGTGGATGGTTTTTAGTCTTGCGAGATGCTTTCCATCTTCACCTTACTAGCGTGCTTTTGTCCTTCATAGTGTCAGGCTTCTCCCCAGCCTGGTTTCTTTGTTATTCTACTTGTGTACATGTATGTGTGTGTGTCTGTATTCGTGGTGCCATTTTACTTCTGCATCCCTGATTTTGTAGTAGGCAAACCCTGAACTTCCATTGTGTCTGGAGCTCAGCAACGTGTTTTTCTTTTCTGTAGATCTACAACCTGTCTCAGAATATCCAGGAGGATGACCTACAGCAGCTTCAGGTTACTCATCTGCTACACACGCTAAACACGCACCACGTGCGCATTCCAAAGCAAATTGATGCCAGCACTGTCGCCAGCACTGCCCAATAATCCTACCTCTCTGTACTTCATTTCAGTTGTTCACAGAGTATGGTCGCCTTGCCATGGATGAAATCTTTCTGAAACCTTTTCAGGTACACAGACATTAACCAGATGTTACCACTGCATTTTTAGTAACTCAGTTCAAACGTTTACCAGCTCAGCGGTGCAACTAATGTAATACTGTTTTTAAAAGTTTACTTATACTTTGCCATTTTTTTTTCCCTTCAAAAGCCTCTTGTGACCCAATGGCCTTATTAAGCTTTTTATTATGAATTGACTAGAGTTTATGCTGTGTAGCCCATCAGTGTAAACTAGCAGCAGTGCCAGTTCCCCCACGCTATCTGTTAACAAAGTGGACAAACCACAACATCTGCCCAAAGATGCAAAGCGGCAGTGCAGGCTGGGGGCTGCGGCGGCTGCATTCTGAGTTGCAGCGGCGTCACGTGTGCTCTCTCTCAGTTTGTTTGCATGCCGTGAATACGAGTAATAATTCAACTATTTCACTTTTTTTTTTTTTTTTTTTGTAACTCATCCCACCCACTCCCCAAACCCAGTCCCTAATGTTCCTCATCAGAGATTGGAGTTTCCCCTACGAGTATCCCTACGGACTGAAGGGGGGCAATGACTTCTTGGACAAACGCTTGCAGGTACATGTTTGGAATCCAGTACAGTTATATATGGCATCATAGGGCTTGTGGGTTTCTATGCAATTTTATTTATTAGTAGTACCGCTATTTTCTTTAAATATTAGCATAGTCTGTAGCACGAGGGATGTTTTGTAGTCCTTTGGTGGTACGTCGGTGGCGCTGTGTAGATTTTAATGCTTATCTTGTGTCATTCGAAGAGCATGTTTGTGTTGGAAAATAGGGTGAATCTCTGGGGCTTGTATGAATTTGTAATCTTGCAAATACACCGTGAGTGACCTGTACACATGATAAGCCGTTGGTTACCCCTGTGGTCCTTTTAAAGTTCACAGTGAGCTGCATGGTTGTTGGAGCTCAATAAAGCCACAGATCATTCAACATCAGAGTATTTTAAAATTACACTAGAATCCCAGTATAAATAATGATTTATTATTTAATTGATACTTTATGTAGGATAATTGAAGTCAGACCATCCTGGTGCAGAGAAAGTATTGATGGAACTGAAATAGCACATGAATTATGTTAGTGTGAATGTTGATAGAATGAAGATCATATTTTTGAATATCTATTTGTAAACAGCCAGACATTTGAAAGCTAAAGTTATATCATCCCCACTGATTGTTCAGTGTCACCCTGCATTTGCGGTAGTCAGTTGCTGTGAGTATGACTACAGAGTTAGCAGAAGCGCTTAAATGGAGCGTGTATGTATCAGTTGGAAGGGTCGCTAATGTGTGTGTATGTGCCATCATGTAGGTAAAAGAGTCCCAGCATGAGGAGCTGCAGTCAGTGAGAGAGCATATCCACTCCTGCTTCAACTCCATTTCCTGTTTCCTGCTGCCGCACCCAGGGCTGAAGGTGGCCACCAGCCCCGCTTTCCGGGGGCAGCTAAGAGGTACTACAGCTGCCTTTCCATCACTTTCAAACGGCTCATGGTGACATTTCAGGTCAAGACAAGTCAAACGTCACTGTCATTTAAAAATATGCAGACGTGCAGTGAAATGAAATGGCGTTCGTCTGAGACCGCAAAATCAGTTTTCCGCGTGTTAAATTTGTGCCGCAAATGCGACGGGCTGTTTAATCGCTTTCAGACGTGGCCCAGGAGTTTAAGGACGAGCTCCGTACCCTAATTCCTACACTGCTGAAGCCAGCCAGCCTGGCTGAAAAGGAGATCAATGGCAACAAGGTCACATGCAGGGGCTTGCTCGAGTATTTTAAGGTGAAGCGCTGATGCCGCCTGTTACTCTCTCAGATGCAGCTGTGTTGCACTGCCGCAGCATGCTGGAGATGCACTGGGGAAGTATCACTGTTTCCTGCTGTGGTGGGTGACAACTGTTTTTATTTTTCTTTCTTTAGGCATACATAAAGATTTACCAAGGCGAGGACCTTCCCCATCCAAAATCCATGCTACTGGTATTTACTCTAATTACTGCTGCTTCCGCTAGAGTTTTGGCACGTATCTGTTGCAGGGACTATTCAGTGCTGTTTTCACCTTTTCACTGATTGCACAGAGCAGTAGCTGCTGGCAAAATATGAATTTTCTGCTCTGTGAAAAAAGACAGTTTGGATAAGAGCATCTCTTCCCTTTTTTCCGACTGCGTGTGAGATTCCCTGGATAATTCAAATTGTAGAACCGCTGCTGTCTCTATCAGCATGTAGATTTTTTTTTTTTTTCATGAAAACGTTAGTCTATCCATCCACCTCTCTTTTAGAGATTTATCAGGTACAGGTTTGTACATGATCTGCGCATGCAGTTTAATACTGGGAGTACTAATACTCATAAATGTGATTAATGACTTGTTCTGTAACAAAGGTAAGATTTAAAGATGTTTGATTGAAAACTGAATGAAAGTATTGTTCGTGTGTGAATTCCTGTTTGCATTCCTGTTTAGGGTATCAGAGCGGGTGATAATGTGTCAGTGATATGCAGCAAGCCGATCTTGCGCCGTTTTATTCCAGGCCCCGTTTTAAAAACGGCGGTAAAGCTGTCCTTCTCTTTCAGGCAACAGCAGAGGCCAACAACCTGGCAGCTGTGGCAACAGCCAAAGATCAATATTACAAAAACATGGAGAAGGTTAGTACATTCATGTACATGTGAGGACAATATGAGAGTAAAGAGTGTATGTTCCAGGAAATGAGACCTTTACTGAAATATCATTGATAGTAGTTAATTCTCCACCCTGCGGTGTGTTGGCGACTGCCCAGGGCTGGTTCCCACCTGCGCCCATTGTTCCCGGGATAGGTTCCGGTACCCCCCCGTGACCCTAGTTGGGATTAAGCGGTTTCAGAAAATGGTTGGATGGCTGGATGGTACTTAATTCTCTTGAATCGGAATGACATTGAGAACATTATCATTCTGTTTTTGTTGTTGTTGTTGTTGTTGGTTAACCAAAGTGAAGCGGCGTACAAGCCAGTTTTGGTGAGGCAGAGGTGCTTCTGGGTTCAGCTCAAATGCACTACCTGAGGATCTAACCAGCAGTCAGTTCCATAAATATAACAGCATTGTGACAGACAGAGGTTGCAAGTGTTGTTCTGGGTGAGCTGTGAACCGTTAAATATAGTTGCGATGTAAAGACACCAATAAGAATGCTGTGTTTATGACCTGGTTGTGTATTGAGAAAATACACGATATATCCTGTCAAATCCCCAGTGTGAATGCAGCCTCTAAGACTTTTCCTGCAATAACTATGAATTAAAAGTTTGCCTCCCCTCCCGCCTCTTTCTGTCCTTATTAGGTCTGTGGCGGAGATTTGCCTTACGTCTCACCGGACTCCTTAGAGGAGAAGCATCAGTTCTGTCTCCAGGAGTCACTGGATCTCTTCACATCCACCAAAAAAATGGGGGGTCAGGACTTCTGTGAGCGCTACTACATCCAATTGGAGAAGGAGCTGGAGGAGATGTGGCAGTCTTTCAGCAAACACAATGAGGTGAGGTACAGATTCAACTATGAAGCAGTGTCACCATCTAGTCCAGTGTTTCCCAACCCAGTCCTCGGGGACCCACTTATGGTCCACGTTTTTGTTCCTTCCCAGCTCCCAAGCAAAAATGTGGACTGTCTGCAGGTCCCCAAGGGCTGGATTGGGAAACACTGGTCTAGTCAGTATATCACTGTGGATACATAGGAAAAAGCTTTTTATTTTTAATGTACTCCCATGACACTGTACTGGATAAGGAGTTGGGTGGATTTTTATATACCTAGGATAAACCAATTCTTAAAGTTAATATGTGGAATATAACTGATGAATGATTAACATTGTATCACTGATATAGCTTCTTTTTTTTCCTGCTAAAAGTCCAAGAACGTCTTCAGTGCATTCCGAACACCTGCAGTGCTGTTTGTCCTTGTGTGCTTCCTGTACGTTCTGTCGGGCTTGCTGCTGTTCATTGGATTGGCCAGTATGGCATCTCTGTGCGACCTTGTCCTGGGCCTGGCCATGATTGCCATGCTCACTTGGGCCTTCATCCGTTATTCTGGCAAATACCGCGGGCTTGGTAGTGCAATAGACCAAGCTGCTGGGGTACTACTGGATCAGGTAAGTTCCCTGTCAAAGGTCACATCACATTAAAACACGAAAGGCCAATCTTATCCGCAAAGGGCCAGTGTGTATGCAGGTTTTTGGGATAACCTTTAGGGCTGCTGTTCAAACCTAAGTATGAAGACGACTCAGCCAATCAGTCCTCTAATTAGTAAGGTAATGTTGTGAAAATGCGCTGTACCAATTGAGTCGATCAGATCAGACCAGATCAGGCTGTCAAATAAAAACATAATTGCGTTCATGATGGAGTGAGAATGTAAGTCTTTTACAAATATTGAGGCCATGCAGTCCCATGAAATCAGAAAGGTCTCAGTTCAAGTAATAAAGGTACTTGATGCAGTGTTTCTGAATGAATACTTACATGCCCTTTAACTGAGTCTCATCCAGGGTGGGTGTGCCTTCCTTCCCAAATTACTATGAACGTAAATGGCTAATGCAATACATTAGTGTGACTTCAGGATTTTATATATACACTATACGGACTAAAGTACTGTGACATCTGGCCATTACACCCACAGGAACTTGATATGCATAACAACACATTTTTGACAATTCTATGCTTCTGACTTTGTAGGAACAGTTTGGGGAAGGCCCTTTTCTGTTCTAGCATGACTGTGCCCCAGTGCACAAGGCAAGGTCCATAAGGACTTGGTTGGGTGAGTTTGATATGAAAGAACTTGCCTGGCCCACACAGAGCCCTGACCTAACCCCCATCGAACACCTTTTGGGATGAACTAGAACTAGATCTTGAGCAAGGCCCTCACATCCAACATCAGTCCCTGACCACACAGTCAGTCTTCTGGAGGATTGGGAAAAATTCCCACAGGCACACTCAAAAAAGCCTTCCCAGAAGAGTGGCAGCTGTTATAGCTGCAAAGTGGGGACCGGCTCCATATTGATACCTATGGATTTAGAATGGGATGCCATGAAAGTTCTTGTGTAATGGTGTAATGGCCAGGTATCCAAATACTTTTGTCCAAATAGTGTCTGTCTGTCTGTCTCTCTCTCTCTCTCTCTCTCTCTCCCTCTCTCTCTCTCTCTCTATATATATATATATATATATATAATATAGGGATGGACATAACTGGTACGCAAGTACGCATTCACCTTTAAAAATGATGTGTGACAAATGATTGTGGTAACAGTGTAAATGTGTATTTATTCAATATGCATTTGCGCTGATATGAAAACAATATAATGCATTTTAATCTTTATATGCTAACTATTTCATTTGCTGTATACAGGTTAAAATGCAAGGTATTTTCTTGTCATAGTTGCGCAAATGCACATAAAATAAGTACACATTTGCGCTTTTACAAACCATCGATTTGTCACACGTATCGTTCTTAAAGGTGAATGTGTACTTGCGTACCAGTTATGTCCACCCATGTGTTTGTGTGTGTGCATGTACTGCTGATCATTTTTTTCCCTTCTCTCTTTTTTTCTTTTTAGGCTACAGTGGTATTAAACATGTCCAGAATGCCTGCAGTAGTGCAACAGAAGAAACAAAGTTAGGTTCCAAAATAAAGCTCACCGACAGCCAGGTGACATTCATGGCTCACATAATAATAACATAGTGATAAACAAAATGGACACCAAGAGAGAAACAACACAAGTGTCTGGTCGTATACGGGCTCTAAAATCTTAATTGACTATTGACACCTTTACACGCCACAATACACTACGTTGCAATGACTGTAATACCATTTCACCAGCACAAAAACGTGGCAACCTACAGCACTATCCTGCTTTAAACATTAATGCGAGGTGTACTGCAGGGCTCCATCTTAGAACCCAAAGAACGTCATGTTGTACTGCTATGCATTCACACTGCCTTAAGCTGTTACCCAGTCTCAGGGGCACTGGTGTTTGTTGATTAGTAAATTCAAAACTAGGAAGTAGGTGGATTTAGCACACCAAACATTGGTCAGTTAGCTTTGTCGCCACAATCTTTGGGTTGTGTGACTGTAATATCAAAATATGTTTTATCTGGGTTTCATCCGCAAATGATTACTTATTATTTAAACACCAGTGGCACTATGTAATTTAATAATTTAATGTCTATATGTGCCTTAAATTGGATCTGGCACCATGCTGCGTTAATGCCTTGTTGTATTTTACACAATGTGCCTTATATATAATTATAGCAGTACTCCCAGGGTAATAATCAGGTGCTGCGTTTTTTATGCATTATTTTTTTTGCTTCAAGCTGTTTTTCCGCCGTAGTATTCAAACATATTGTTTTCCCTGTTACTCGCTTTTTCTTTCTTATGTTTAGCAATTAGATAAACAAAAAACTTGGATGTGTGTATACTCCATAAAGCATCCATTTAAAGCGTCGTGATATTTTTATTACATGGGAATTGGTCCACTAGGTAGATTGTTACATGCTGTCTGTTAACTCTGACTCCATTCCTGTCTTTAAGAAACAGCAACTCTGCTGTATCATATCAAGATTTGTTTTAAATCATCACATATTCCATGATATTTTGGTTATATAATTTCAGTAACTCGCACAAAGTACATCTTCAAGGAACTGAGATTTTAAGTAGTGAAGGACCAGTTAAGATATTTGATAATAAAGAAAATGAATTCCAGCTGCAAGTTAACACCCCTCATAATTAAGCAGTAGTGTTTATGTATGTAAATTATTTAATTACTCTGTATATCACATTCCACAACATGTTGCATTCAAGTCTTATATCTTACTTCATCCGGTAAAGTTGCACATGTAAATGATGTGGGTATTTGTTCATTAACTTTGATACTCTTTGCACTTTTTACTCTTTGTTTAAGTTTAAAGTTTATTCATTTACGTAATAAAAACATTTGCATTAAATGTATTTACTCAGATTTCTTTTGTTTCTCTCCTGGCTTTACCGATGCTAAATGTAAATTTATTATTTTGTCCAAATCAGCTTGCACGTTAAGAGCATGTACTGTATTATATCGTTGTTTACTGGAATTGTTACTGAAATGAGTAAAAGCTTTTGAACTAAATAAAATGTTCAAAATGAATCGGTTTAAGTGCCTACTTATTTTTACGATAATTTTCATGCAAATTGCTACTCCTTAAAACTTATTTACATTTGTACTTCAAAACACTAGGTGTCAGCATTGAACTAAACACAAAATGACAGTTTTATGCAGGACTAGTAAAACTTTGTTTCGATTTGGTTTTACAGAGCGTCGTCGCCGAGGATTTATTTTGTGCTCAGAGATCTAATCCGTCCATCCATCCATGTTGAGAAATGTTTCATTTTTATTCTTTTTTTCTACTTGGTTATAACTTCGGAGCAATACCACAGATCAAAGAGTATAACATTGACAAGAAAAACATCACAAAAACTCGTCTCGTATTTAAAATGCGGAAGTTGTGTCCTCCTTTCTACAGTTATCTTATCTTCTGCGGCCGCTGTCCCGCCTCTCGGCGCGTTCTGCTGTTCCCTTTCCTCAACACGCTGTTCAACAAATTTCGCTTCAGATCCGCGATGGCTTATTACCTTATATGGCAATCGACGCCACAATCCGCGCGGCGCTCGGGCGGTAGCGTGGCGCGCGCGCACGCCACCGGTGCTACTATTCGCTTCCTTATTTGGAAGCGAGTTCAGACGCCTTAAAGGCAGAGCACGAGAGCGGAATTGTGCTATCCTTCAGAATAGTCAAACGTGACTACGTTGATTCGTTCTTTTAATGTGGTTTTGGGCAACCCAAAGACCCGATGAAAAGGAACCTGATTAAAAATATGAAAATGATACATACACGTAGATATGTGTTAACTTTATTAGGCTTCTTAATTGTACATAGTTTCTACTAATAAAAACGTAGCTTATCAACTTTTTTCTGTGCAAAAATAAGCTAGTCTTAAGTCATTTACTGATATAACGGTTCGAGCTAGCAGGAGGCTGACTAATACGATATAAGCGAAGGACAAAAGTATTGCATTAACAACTACAGCTAATTGCAGTTAAGCAAGTGGTATTCACAATATCAACGTCGGTAACCAGAATATGCATCCGTATCAATAATGAATGTCATTTCAATGGTGAAATGATTGTTACTGAAAAATTGATGTAGGAAAAGAAAATGAAACGTTGCAGAGTTATGGAAACCAGAAGACTGCGTGCGTTTCTTCACAACTTACATTCTCTCAGCTCTTTTAAACTGGCTGTCCAGTTTCCTGCACTTGGGAATCTGCTGTATCACGTCTTTTCTGAAAATACAGCAGGGCTAATCTTCGTCATTATAAACTCTGATTAAGTATGCCGAGGCCCTTAATATTTCTAGCGATCTAAATCGCAAGGCAAAATTCCGTATGATAAACATTAGTTTCACCCCAAGCTAGTGTTTTGTACAGTACATTGAAAGATTTACACGTCATGATCAGTGAGATCGTGATATCGGCCTTTACACATTTTAAAACATTTAAAACTCATATTTTGGCATTGCAGTAGACATTCGCTGCATTTAAATTGTACCAGTGTCTCCTAGACAAACCTCAGTTCCCACTATCCTCTCCGATTGAAGCGCAGGGTCTCCAAACCCGGAAGTGCGCTCCCACCCACAGCTGCGAAGCACGCACAGCTGGGCGCGTCCGCGAGGCGTAGCAAGTCATACGGAGGCGCTGCGCTCGAGCTCATTCAATCGCGAGCCAGACGCTGACAAACTCGTACAAGATACTGCCATGGTACGTTCGCATCTTAACGCCTCTGCCCTCGTTTCGGAATATCTATATATATTTATAGCACATAATCCAACTGTTTCTTCGGGGATCTGTGCTGTAGCCATTTAGCGGGTTTTGGTTTTTGTGCTGTAATAGCCCGCATGTATTAGCGCTGCAGTAGAGCACTTCCTAGTTTTGCTGGCTTTCTCTCTCTAACACTGGCTATGCACTTGACAGAAAACGCTTGAAGTCAGGCGGTGGCTAATCTGAGTTCCTATTTTTTATAAAATGTTTGTGTACGACTAAAGTGATGCAGGGAATATATTTTGTGGCTGTTTCTCCCTCTTATTTACTTGATTAAACCATATATATGTAACGGTATATAACGGAAGCTACAAAACGACGAGAAACCTGGCGCCATTTCCTCATTTTCGTTCTCCTTGGGCAAGCTGAGGCCTAGCTCGGTATGTCTATGTCTGTTTTGGCGTCTTGGGTGGAGGCCTGTCGACTCATTTTACTCAAGTCTGACGCCCGTTCTCCGGCTCGTTGTGAATGTCGGATTTGATTAAATTAAGTCTGTCTCGGCTTGGAAATGGGGATTGCATTGTTTTCCTTATGTGACTTTTTGACTCTTAGCGGGCGACTGAGCAGTTAACTGCCCGGTGCACAACGTTTGCCAATTTCGTGTATCGATTAATATTTTCGCTGATCTGTGTGACTTTGCAGACGGCCGTAGCTGCAGTTTTTAGCGAGTGCAGCCGATTCTCCCATGGAGTACCGCTGCGCTCACGCACCCACCCTGATCTACTTCTCGCTCTAAGCTCGGGGTCCCGTGTTTCCGTAGCATCTCCGATATATTTTACTTCTGCGCCTATGTTAACCAATGCACAAAAGGTGGACATCTGCTGACTTAAGCGACCCTACGTCGGTTATTCAGGAGAGACCTGGCGTTTGGGTGTCGTGTGAAGTGGCTTGACCGACTTCCTGGTTGCGCGTAGGCAACTTTGACAAGCAGTGTCGGTGGCCACCCCTGCCCGTCAAAGTTCAAGGTTAACTTGAGCTGCTTTGGCTGACCAGCTGATGCGGCACAATGGTCATTGCTGCCAGTCAGTTTTGCCGTTGTTGAGAATTATCACTTGTATTTGCGAGTTCTGTACCATGTGCTCTGTAACTTCAGTAAATTTCACGACTGTTAAAATATACTTTATATTCGCAGAAGCCATGTTATTCCATCTCCCATCCCTCTTCCTTTGTTCCATATTTAAAAACTACATGCTTCCAAAAGGTTAAAATTTGTTAGGGTTTTTTGGCATTTATAGCGAGTTTGTTGGTCGTTTCGGGCCGCTGCGTTTGGAAATGTAATATAGAGTGTTAAATCATTGCATTCGCCGTCTTCGGGCCTAGTTACGTTCGGGTGCGTGTCAGGAGCAGGCGTTGGTACCGGCATCAGCTCGTCTTTTCACCATACATGTACTCAGCCCTTTTTTTTCCCCCTCTTTCTTTCCGGTTTTGTTTCGCGTCTGTCTAGCCGTTGGCAAAACAGAAAATCGGTCGCCATGGTTTGGGCTGTTGGGGTAGGATGGTGGCGCGTTTGAGTATCCAATTTGCCGTCTGTTTAATCGGCTGAATTTCGGAAATCTTGAGGGGAATGGTGGCAGGTGTGTGCTCGTTCCGCTAGAGAATCCGAAAAGCTAAATGGGGAAAGTTTTGCAGCCTCTTCCGACTACATTTCCTATGTTGCAGTGTCGCAACTGACTCGCCCCGAAATCAGTGTTAGTCTTAGTCAAGTCAAACGACTCTTAACCGAAATTCATGCAGTATACGCAAACTAAAGTAATATTAGTGACGGGCAGAAAGCTGTACGTTGTAACGCATTTTGTAGGAATCGAAACCTTTGGTTTTGTTAATGGTATTTTAAATTGCATTACGCATAGTGGTCTTTGGAGTTTTTACTCTACGGACTAAACTGCTGTCATGCTCGGCTAGGCCGCAAACATACAGGACACGGAAGACTTTATAAGCAGAATATTTTGCGATTTTTGGCAGACTCGCTTCATTAAATAATTCTTTCCTTCGAATTTGTTCAGACCCAGCCTGGAGAAATATGAAAAGCTTTTATCATATTATTAAACCCTTTTAAGTATAATCCGGTTTACAACCATTTCCTGCTGTCTTAAGTCCTTGCTTGGCAGCTTGTACACAGGTAAATGTTGAGGTGATTCTTCAAACAACCCTTTCCCTGCACTGGGGATTTGCACACTTGATACACTCTGGCGGATCAATCCGATTCTGTAGTCTGGTGCCCACTGCGTTTAATTTGGTGGATAGTTGTGTAGTATAACTGTAGACAAGCTCAGGTCTTGCAGAACCATCTGCCAGATAAGCTTTGTCCTCTTTTCATGCTGAAAACATGCGGGTGGTGTAGTGCTGGTTGATTATTTTACGGTTGTGGTTTGTAGTTGCGTAGTACCTTGTTGCTGTACCCGGCTTTCATCTGCTTTTGTCTTAATGAAAATCACAAGTCCTCAGTCTCGTACACTGTGATTGAGATTTGCATGCCGCCCCCGACCCATACATAAGCACCACTAAAGCCCTGTTGTCTGTAGTAGTAGCCCATGATACAATGAATTCATGTAGTTGCCTGCATGCGTCCTCCAGACAAACTTGCAGCATTGTTGATTTTAAATTAATGCTTACTGATGATCTACTATTGATTAGTGTGCTTAGCCAGTGGCAAAATTTGAAGATGACTTTTGACCATGAAATCATGCACTGTTACCATCAGAGCACCTGATGTTTCCCAAACTTGGAGTAATAAAAACAAAGTTTGTCCTATTTTATATCCATTTCATTGAAGGCCATTTGGAAAGACTGAAATTATCCAGTCGTCTCCAAACTATTGACTAAAGTTCCAGTGTTGGTTTAGTTTTTTAAATATCTCATAAACAATGGATAACCTAATTGTTTTTGAATTATTTTGACATTCATTTGCAGCATTTACTTACCTTATACAGTTTAACTTCTGCAGGGCTTTTGTGTATGTATAAATGCCTTTATGTTTCATTATTTTAAAGATGTTCATCCCAGACAAACTGACTAATGGATATGATTGTTGCACTGAATGGTGCATTTTATTTCACTCGTTTAAACTATATATAGAGCTGTTTAGTATTAAGTTTTCTTAGATTTAAATAGTTTTAGGTGATGTAACATCTTGCATGCTTGTTAACATTCTCATCCATAAAACATTTAAAAAAAAATGATTATTTTGACAATTGATCAAGTGATAAACTAATCCATGAGTTGGGCCGCAACAGGTTTTAAAGAAAAGCAAATGCTTTATTTAAAAAAAAAAAACATTAAGTATTTGTCACTGTTATAGTAAAACCTTTACACAGTGCAGAGAATCTCTAAAGTGGCAGTGGCATGGAAATACAAAATCTGCTGTCCACCATATTGTTTGCTGATGATTGTACTTGGCCTAGTAACAACTTCAAAATTGTCTGAAACGTTCCATTTCACTTCACTGCTTGTATTTGTTTGTTGCAATTCACTTGCCCCCTGCTGGTCTGGTGGAGTAGCATTGCTGTACGCATGCGCTGACCACAACCTGTTTCTGTGGACAAACATATGTACACTGGAGTCTGGGTGCACAACCGTGTACAGACTGTAATGGACGCACGGAAGGTGAAATATGAGCTAGGCATAACACGCAGACGTTAACATTGCTAGGTGATGATGTCAACATATTCTGTTTACTCGGGAAACTTCTAAAATGCGCCTCAAGCAATGACAAAATTAGTTAATCAATGATAAAATAGTTGTCAGTTGTTGCAGCCCTAATACTAACAGTTTTATACAAGTGGCCATGGTGCTAATGTCTACTCCAGGAAAAACTCCAGTGTAATTTAGCGCTCAGTCCAGTTGTTGAAGAACACAGTTAGTGGGTAATTCCCTTATTCATGGTATTGCTGGAAGGTCTTAATTTCAACGCAAAATATCTTCCAATTGCTTATCTTTCACTTGTTTGGGTATCATTGTAATCATTCTGTGTAATTTCTTATATGAAGTAGATTGCAGAACATTGTGCTGTCAAATTTACATTTTGGGAATTACAAGTGATTTTTTTTATTATTTTTTTTTTCTTCAATCTGCCCATCAGCTTGTTGCTGATTTGCTTTCAGCTTTAAACAGTCTTTTGCAAACATGCTGCATATGAACAGGAAGGTAAATGCTTTGTGTTTCAGCTCCCTGCAAGCTTTTAGTACTTTCCTATCTAGTTTTTTTTTTTTTTTTTTTGAGGAAGTGATTCTATTCTTACAGTATGTTCTTTAAAACATACTGATTTGTGTAGTTGACAGATTATTTTAAAACATTTCTATCCATAGATTACATCTCGCACAAATGTGTGTGCTGTAGCTGGTATTGAAAGAAACTCATGTTTATAGGTTTGATAGTGCCACCCTTGAACGAAACCCATGAAGTAGCCTGTTTTGTATTCATTTCCTACATTGGTAGGTCATTGGGCAATCTCTGTTGCGCTTCCTATCTTTTATTAATTGTGCTTTTCAGGGCATAGTAAAGCACTAAAGGTTGCATTTAGGCCACTCCTTGCCCCTGTTCATTTTTTCTAGAATGAAATATTTTTTTGTCAGTCACTGTCAGGTGGTGTTCATATTGGGACAAAATATTCAATTATTTTTTTTTTTTTTCTCTTCTCTCCCCTCTGTCCCATTTTCTCATACTGGTCATTTAGGCTTGGTAGGTATTTAGCTCTGGGCTGGACTGGAGTAAGCATGCATTTACATATCCCTCGTTGATGGCTAACCACCCTCCTTGCCCCTCTAGGCCTCCGGAGTGACAGTGACAGATGAAGTGATTAAGACCTTCAATGACATGAAGGTGCGTAAAGCTGAGGAGGAGAAGAAGAACAGGAAGAAGGCTGTGCTTTTCTGTCTGAGTGATGATAAAAAGAGCATCATCCTGGAGGAGGGCAAGCAGATCTTAGTGGGTGATGTTGGAGACACCATTAAAGACCCCTACTTGCATTTTGTCAAGATGTTGCCTCCCAATGACTGCCGTTATGGCTTGTATGATGCCACCTACGAGACCAAGGAGACGAAGAAGGAAGATCTTGTCTTCGTCTTCTGGTAAAAAGGGTTTTGTTTTGACTCATGTGTCTAAGTTGTCTTAAACGTCTTATTCATGGGCCTTTTGAGCTGAACTGCTTTCTCTGTCTTAGGGCCCCAGACAGTGCCCCTCTGAAGAGCAAGATGATCTATGCCGCCTCCAAGGATGCCATCAAGAAGAAATTCACAGGTTAGAAGCCGAAAAGGAAGGGATTGGCTGCGTGGTGAAGCATCACTTTAATTCCTTCAAGTTTAATTTACAATTGATTGTTTTGCTTGGAAGGGTGACTGAAGAGGAAATGCAGGTTGAAGTGTTAGTTCCCAGCAGCCAGGATTCGGCTTGTATTTAGTTATCAAAATATAAAACAGGCTTTTAAAATGGCATTAAATGGATTGAACGTCAGCTGAATGTTTGCTGTATGAAAAGTCACTAATATAAAACTCTGACATGCCATTATAGTTTCCTGCATCTGCACATGGTTTCACTATTATCACAGGCAGCTTCTTATCTAGCCATGACCTTTGGTTAATCAGTCATCATACACTGAGCTCAAGCAGTACATTTGTATAGTCTTAATCCAGATATGGAAATTCACTACAAGTTAGGCTTATTACTTTGCTCCCCATATATTCTGGAAGTATCTGGCTAACACAGCATATACATGTATGGTATTGAAATGCAGGTCTAGTAAAGGATTTTGTCTTGTCTTGTTTTAGGCATTAAGCATGAGTGGCAAGCTAATGGACCAGAGGACATCAAGGACCGGCACTGCTTGGCAGAAAAGCTTGGAGGCTCAGCAGTGAAAACTCTGGAAGGGCATTCTTTATAAGTTTAACTCCAGGTTGCACTTTGGGCCTACCAGAAAGCATATTTGTGTTGGGGTATGGCTATTCATTCTGGTATAAAGTGTGTGGGGAGGGGGGGGACTCTCTGGGTAGGTGGGGGGGATATCTGCAGGACGGGTGGTATCTGACAGTTTTTATTTCCAATATTGTTGGTTGTCATTCCAGTTCACTCAACAAATAAAACAATCACAAACATGGTTTAGAAGTGAAGATGGGGTAGAACTGAAATGTAAACTCTGGACAGGATTTTCTTTCAGAATTCCTTTAGACTGAGGTGAGGACAGCAGCTGTTACATTTGAAACTTCATTCCTCCATTTTTTTTGCCAAATTGTTATTCAGTTAGCATTATTAGCCACACACCTGGTGTTCTACAACATGCAGTGGGTTTTCAAACAGTTTTTGGGAACTTTTTTTCTTTTAAGTGTCAATTTAAATTCCAGAATTTAGATAGAATATTAAAAAAACTGGAAACATTTTGAGACCAAAACAAACATTGGCACATTAAGGATTAATAAAACTTAGTTCATTAACCATTTAATATTGTCTTTTGGAAAAGCCTGTAGAATGGAATGATAAAGGTATTGAGGTAGTGTGTGTATGGAGTGAAGGCTATTTGCTGCGTGGTTGGATGTTTTGTATTGTCCCCTGATCTCTAATAAAAAGCACTAAACTAACCCTGGGATGCCCTTTATTTTGTGTAGCTCTTCTTTGAATGGTCGTGTATTATAGCTAAATTGTTCCTCCAAGCCCATCCTGCAATTGGGGCATCGGGTAAGCTTACTTTGGCCAGTGAGTTATGAAAAGGTATAAAATAGTTTGACTTTCGGTAGCTGTCTTGACTAATACTTCGGCACATTGTCTGTTCTTTGACATCAGATATATCTACTAGAAAGGCCTGGGCATGAACCTGACGGTGAACACACACTTCATAAACACATAAAAAAAATTGCAGGTTATACTTTACGATGGTACAGCAACTGGTGGATGAGTTTAACAGGGCTGCTGCAGGTTCAGATTTGTATGTATTTGTAGGTTTTGGTCATTCATCACAGATAGGCTGCTAGGGTAGGCATTTTCTTATGCAGAGGTATGCATGCAGGTGTATGTTCCGTGCATTTTTTTGGGGGATATGTGCTGTACTGCAATACTGATTCTGTCCACAGGATGGCAACGGCATATATTTTACTGTTGCTGCCTTGGGAGAAATGTCTTAAACCCAGGTTTGGGGAACTACTGCCTGACTTGAACAACTATATATTAGTTAACTAGCATAGGAAATATTAGTGTCTGATCAAACTTTGATGGTTTAACATTGGAAGTCATAGTAAGTACAACAGATAAGTACCATTAGCTTCAGGTTTATGTAACCTAGAGCATCACAACCTAACGTGTATTAACATATGCGAAAATATGAAAAAGTCAATATGTAAATGCTTCCCTTATGTATGACAAGCATGCATCATGCAAAGTTCATTGTACACAATGTCCACTTTACGAGGTATGCCTACTTTCTGTCGTAAACAGCTTATGTGACTGCAACTGAATATACAGCACAAATGCAGAGTCAGGAGATTCCCTTACTTTTTGACTAAGCATTAGAACAGCCAAAATGCCTTATCTAAGTTATTTTGAATGTGGTTTGATGGCGTTGTATGTGGCAGCTACATAAAGACCAACCTCTAGGAAGTTTCAGGCACTGCAGTGCCATGAGTTAACAGGATGGCACGATGAACAAAAATTTCCAGTTAAAGGCATTTCTGTGGCTGAAAGAAAACGTTAATGAGAGCTCAGAGGAAAAGGCCGGACTTGTTAAAGATAACAGGAAGGCCATACATGTGGAGAAATGCTTCCCTGAGCACATAACTTACCTACCTTTGAAGTGATTCCAGAGACAAAAGTGAGCCTAACCTGATAGTTACTAGGTGTTTATATGGAAGTGTATTTCAGGCAACAAGCTAGTGCTTTTACACATCCATAACCAGTCAGCTTCTTCATTTTACAGTTAGTTTCTATACTTTACCTCTTGTAGTACCTATGTCAATAGCTTACCTCTACTTACATCCCTTGTACTTGGCCATTCAGTTGTCCAGTCTTGAGAATCTCTCTTCCTGCTAGATTCCATTGCTTGGGTATTGCCCCCTTCCTCATTGGTTTGCCTTCACATACCTCCATCCACTGTTAAGACCATTTCTGCAAGACACCACAGGTCATCGCGTGTCATGAACACCAACATGTACATGGTGTTATTACCTATACATGTGTAGGTAATAAACATAATCATTTTTTGTACAAATGCTACAACACTCCTCCCAGACTTTTTATATTTTTCATCAATTTACTCCACCCACGCTCCTCCCTGCCCCAAATCCTAACGGTATTTCAGATTCCAAAATCCTGCCTTGTTCCAACCTGCCCTGACTAACAGTCAAGATTCACGGTGACGAAGCAGGAAATCGGAGAGAGTTATGTCATATTACAAAATATCCACTAGATGGCGCACCAAACACCAGACAGGCATCAATATTTGTTCAGAATCAGAAAACTTGTTGGATAAAGCATCTAAACCGATGAAAAGTGAAATTGCAAGACTGACAAAAAAGAAGTTAATCAACCTCCGAAGAAAATGTAATTATAAATTCTGACAATAAGGGGAAATCCGTTTGGAAATTAATGAATAAAAGAAGATTTGTGTAACCGGCTGTGTTTAGTTCATTTGATGAAGGATCTGTGTCAGGACTCCGAAGGTCATTGGTTCAGATCCTGTGATCAGCAACGTAATCAGATCACTGTTGGGTCCCTTAGCACGGCCATTATCTGCTCATGAGATGCTCACTGGCTCTGGCCCTTACTTGTATGTCACTTTGGACAAGAGTGTCTGTTAAAAGTTTATTTAAATGTCATAAGGTATGTTAATATAGGGGCCCCATGGCTAATACTCTGATCTCATCCACCCAGTGTTGTGGGTTTAATGTGTGGCCCTGCTGTGTGTGTGTGTGTGTGTGTACAGTTTGCCTGGTCTGTACTGAATACACAGGTTATTTCCTGCAAAGTCCAAAAACGTTTAGTTGGTTGAACTAGGGACTCTAAATTGTCCTTAGTGTTTGAATGGGTGCCCTGTGGCATATTGGCACCCCATCCATGTGTTACGCTGCTTCCTGATCTGAATTTGCCAGGGAAGGCTCAAGGTTCATGACATCATGCTATATGCTTATGGTACATGTTAATGCGATAAGCAGAAATGGGCCAGTAATAGTACCATTGACACCTTCACTTGACTGACATCACAGTTGACATCACCATGTCTCCATGTAGTGGCATAGATGTCTTTGAGTGTAATCTCTTCCCCCATTCTGGTTATGCACTGTATTGTAGTCTCCCCAGTATGTTTCTTTGTACTTTGTTGTGAGGGAAAACAGATGATGGTTACAGGAGATCAAAGAAAAGCAACATGTCAAAATAGATATTTTCTGGAAAAAAATATAATACCTAACTACTTCTACAATCCCGGTAAAATAATCTTTTGATAAGGAGTTGTGTATTTATAGTTATCCAGAAAATGAGTCTATGTCAAATATTCCTGATGTGCATTAAGTCTAAGAAAAATGCCATTTTCTAAATTCAGACTTAACAATGTTTTCTGGATATAAGTTGTGGTTTTGGAAAAAATGAAAGCAAAAGTAACTTTCAAAGATCTCATAAGACATTCAGTGCTTTGTATGAAGTGCTTTAAGAGTAACAGGTCTAACAGGTGTGGATAGCTGTATAGTGGTGGTAACTGTATGTATGTGGAAAAAACAACCAAAGAGCGGCTTGGAACATTGCTGAAATTCTTCCCAGTAATATGGGAAGATGCAAGGAGAAAGACTAAAAAGTTCAAGATAAACTGCAGTGGAAAAGAAAGATCTAAGATGTTCACCGGGAGCAGAAAAGGAATGTGGTGGACTTGAGAGACTGTATTGCCCCAAACACATGAAGTAACATTGCCATATAATCCATCCATCCATTTTCTGTAACCACTTCACCTATTCAGCATCTCAAGGGGTCCGGAGACTGTCCAGGGGGCTACAGGCACAAGGCAGTGAACAGCCCAAGATGGAGCGCCAAGCCTCCGCAGGGCACACTCACACCACCGGTACATGTATAAGCTATTCCATGTTTTGAAAAAGGCTACAGTTAGGTCTTCCTGTGACTCATTTACCCAATTTAGTGAATTTGGGTAAAGAATAGTAAACAAAATAGAATGAGCTGTGAATGAAATATTAATCACGCTGACAACATCTATCGAAGTCAAGGAATCAGTACACTACTTAATAAGAAACACTGGGCATTTGTATGAATGGGTGAGCTTTTTTCTGATCTATCCTCATAGCAGAATGGTGACTGGGAAAGAAGATGAATGGCAAGAGTGGAAGGCTGCTAGTCAGGTTGAGCTTGCTGTACAGCACCCAGCCCATGTGTTTCCCTTGGTCTCTGCACCTACCGTTTCTCCCCTGCACCACTCCCCATATTTTACAGGCGTCTGTCTTAACACTCGGTCAGTCTACACACCTTTGAAACTTCAAATGTCAGACACGTAACCCAACGCACCAACTGAACAGTGACATCGCAAGTGTGTGTGAACGAACAAAGTGTGTTTATCTATCGTAGGGTTGTACTTGTTTGTTAACATGAGGATATATTAGATAACAGTCGCATGCCCACACAGTAAGTGAAGCCACTTAGTTTTTTGAGAGATTGCAAATCTTTACATTCAGTGGCAAATGAGTAAACATAAAGCAATAATTACAGAGAAAAAATCGTATTTAATTGCTTCACATATGCCGTGGTATATTACTTTGGTTTATAAAACACGCTGTGAGCTCACTGTTTCCAGGTCAGTTCAAAGACACTAAGGACAGGCTTAATACAACCTGGGAAGGTATACATTTCCAAAAAAGAGATGGTGTATTAATTCAGTTCCTGCTGTGAGGTTTCCTGGACTGAAAAGGTAAAAGAGCTGCCCCTAGGGTAGCAGACTTTAGACTGGAATATATTTGAAGGTAAGTAAGAAGAATATGCCGCTTACACTTTTCAGAATATATTTCATTTACTTTTTCCCCCAAAATTGAATGAACACATGACTCCGGTGTCCCTAAAACCAGTTTCTGTTTGATACACAAAGAGATGCCAGAAGTCAGCAGTTAAAGGAGACTGATGAATTAGGGGTAATGAGGAAGGAGAGGTGGTTGTTTGAGCCAACCAATCTGACAGCACTGGTAACATACCATTCATTCTGGAGGGCACCCGCCCTTCCCACCTTGTTCTCCCTCTAATTCTGGCTTCTGTACAAAATGTCTCTCTCCCCGCATGGCTCACTCATTCTCAGAAAGTAGTTTTCTTTAAGTGGTCTACCCAGATCAGGTAGATTCCTTTAACCAGTTCCTCAGAGAAAGCAAAAGAATTAGAAAAAATGGTCATTAACTATTTTTTCCCTTTTAAACTAATGCAATCTTTTTGTCCAAGTGATAGATTCTACTTTTTTGTCATTTATGTTATTCTATGTTTCTTTTCCAAAATATTGTATATCTTGCAAAAAATGTATTATTCATATTATAATAAGCTTCGAAAACGTAAGTTATATTTTTACTGTGTTCTTCCTATTCATCATTAGCTAATTTAAATCTGGAATTCCATCCAGGGTGTCACCTGCATCATCAATTAAATTTTCTAGGAGCCACGCTCCCCTTAACCATGCCGTGGATAAGCAGTGATATAAAACAGATGGATGAGTTTGCTGACGCAACATCCTTATGACACAATACCAAGCGACACATCTTTCCCCTTTTATCCATCCGTCCATTTTCTGTACCCGATTGTCCTATTTAGGGTCATAGAGGATCCGCAGCCTATCCAGGAGGCTATGGGTGCAAGTCTCTCTTCCCCATTTAGTAACCCAAATTTGCATGATATAGCGTCTCAGCCATGTAACTCAAGTCACCGTAACAACTACAAGAAAAAGTAGTGATGTAATTAAAAGTAGATTATCAGGAATCACACACAATGTGTGTTCCTTTTCTGGATTATACTTTAGTTTGTATTTGGAAAGGCCCATTAAAATGAATAAATACACATAAGTATTTGTTGGAGATGCGTAATTGTTTTTTTTGTTGCTATTAACAACAATATCGTCAGCAACAACAACAATTATCACCTTGGACCTTTCTGTCTTATATACATATAAAATTCGAGCAAACTAAAAAGGCTACAATCCATGAGATACAATCAAGTAAATTAATATTTATATGTTTGTAAATAGGGTGCGGCAGCAGATATCCAGAGTAGCAGCCGTAGAAATGAGACTCATTTTTAAGAAAAGAAGTAATTACACATGTATAGAATATGTAGGCCTAATACAGTACATGTCTTCTACATTACCGGTTTTGCAAAAACACACACCTCCGCGCTTTCTATGCATACAACCCACGCCCCAATCAAGAATCTGTTTTTGCTATGGTCACACGAGCTGTACATAACGAAACAGTCTCTCCCGCACGTTAGTCTTGCACATTACTGCTGTATTACAAAGAATTGCTCAATAACAACAATAACATCTGAAACAAAATACAGTAGCAACTTCCAAAAGTTTTTCTGCGTGTTTTGAGTGAATGACTTGTGCATCGCACTACATTGTTTTGTGTATTTTTTCTCCATACAAAAATAGCCTATTATTAGCTATGAGTTATGTAACCTTCGCCCCTCTTCTTAAAGACGTCTTTTATGAAACACTTATATGAAAGAAGTGTATCTCCGTTAATAAACCATGGTCATGGTTGTGTCTGTTTCTTACGTGAATGTCACGTTTTACAGTACTCCGCCACAATTTACCGTTCTCACTAAAGCCTTTTTTCTACGTCTACCGCTTCTCCCTCTCCGTTTCCAGCTCAGCTCAGGCTGGTAAAGAAAGAAACCGGTTGAACAGGTAGAACTTAAACTTGCCTCGATCAGGATTGTTGTCACCGTTATTTCCAGACGCATGCGCGGTCATACCTGTTTCCTGCTCAGTAGTGTACCTGCGCTTCAACCTTTGAATTCGCAGTGCCTTGCGGTGTGGGTCCGAACATGTAACTGGCGCTTTTTACTTCTCTCCGTTATTACTTCTACCTGTCCGGATGCATCGATCCTCCGTTACTTGCGAAACCTCTCATCAATCAAACTGAAACAGAACTAAGAAAGACACAATTAAAGAAAAGATAGACATACCGGGAACAGGCTAAAGAACGGGAAAAGTGTTTAAGTTTGTAGAGGAAGAGAAAGAGGGAGGAGTGCTTGAAAAAAACCGAGACTTTTTTTTTCTGTTATGTAGCCGAGCAAATGATCCATATAACTTAAATCGAGTGTAACGCAACGAAAGTTATTTCTTCGGCGACTCCAATATTTCAAATCACGGTTTCGTAATTTATTATTTTGGGAAAGCAACAATTGGATTTAATACCTGAAAAGTAGCGGACAAGGAGACAGAGAAACCATGCCCCGAGCCTTTCTTGTGAAAAAAGCAAGTATTTCGCCGGGCAAAAGGAACTGGAGCGAACGTCCAGATCACGAACGTGGAGACATTTACATTCCAGGTAAAATGATAAAATACATATTCATAATTTACAGCAGCAGAATTATGTGTGAATCTTTTGAATAATAACAAAATATTACACATAATCGTGTTCATGAATTTCATGTTTATTAACGCAGTCACGTTCGGAATTAAAATATATTGTTATATCAATTCTATATTCTGTTGGTATCTGAAAAATATTTCCTGACAGTAAATAATACTGAAAACTCAACCTCTTTTAGGCCCTGTTGTTGCGTTTAATTATTCTTTATGCGGTTGTGTTTTGCTTAAGTGTATGTAGGTGAGTGCGTACATACGTTAAATACGGGACTGTAGAGAGCCGTTACTATTCATTGTTGACCTTCAGACCTGCTTTGCTTCCTTATAGAGTGAAACTTGCCTCCAGTATACGGACATGATTTGCTTGAGCCTCACTGCGTTAAGATTGTTTTTACATTTACTATGATCCGACACTTAAATCGACGTTTCTCTCAGGTACACTGTTAATTACATTAATGCCCAATCTTCAGATGAACTGCTTCAACAAAGAATCGTACGTAGCCTATTACGCACTTTATTTTAGTGTCCAGAACCTATACGATGCATCCAGGCGCAGTCCAAGTTGACGCTGCATCAGAAAACTAATTGCATAACGGAATGCCACCGTCGTCACTTATTTATTGGCAATAGTGCTTCTTTCCATATTCGGTCGCATAAAATAGCCCTTATTTAATCATTGACTACTTTAGCAGGGCTCCGATTACATTCACGATACTCAACTTTGAACAGATGAGGGCAACAACAATATTACCAAGATTGTGCAATTAACAGCTTAGTCTAGGATATTCCTTACAAGAGGCACCTGCAAATATTGTGTGTGCAGTAATGTACTGAGGCATGACCGTTTGACTTAGAATGATGAGATGTGGTGTGTGCTCAAGGGTGCTATGTGTTTAATTTAGTATTTTGTTTTTGAATCCTTTATTTGTATATGTACCATTAACAGCCCATGTAATGCCATAATTCGGGACAGACAGACCAATAAACAGTTCAGTTCTGATTGTATTTATCTGAACAAATGTCTTTTAACATAGGCCCGATGTGTGATGTTTTTTATAATTTGGACCTTAAATACTAGTGATTTAAGAGAGATTATTGCCTTTACCTATTATTACAATTATTTCAGTGCACAGTGAATGTTCGTAGATCATTAAATGTGGTGTATTTATTGATGATAATGTATTTTAAAAAGGCCTATTTCGTTTTAATGTGCCTTTGCAATCCATCTCCTGTTTAAATAATCAGAAACATGCCCAAAACAGAGACTCTGTCCCGTTTTACGTAATTGGACGGTTTTATATTGTAGCCTACAGTAAAGGCTATAGTGAAATAGCTTATCCGGCACACTGAATTTCACATAATGCAATATTTGTTAAATGAAATATATTGTACACAAGGTACACAATGATACCATAAAGTCCATTAATTAAATGCGTCTGTAATTCGTAGGGGTATGGTAGAGTGACACTGTGCTTCAAGGAGACTTTCGGTTCTTGCGGTTATATAGTTTACCAGGCAGGGGAGTCGTGCCTGTTTCACTTGTTACCGCTACAGGTATGTTAATTGTACTGAGCTGTAATTTCCCTGTGGTTGGCATAGCAGTCCACTTTTATTGTGTGTTCTCACGATAACGTCTGAATAACAACGTGAAGGAGCCGTGCGTTTATTTATCCGAGCAGCCTTGGTCGTATATGTATTCATCACGCTTCAAGGTTTGCTTGTTTATTCATTAAACGCGATCCCCTGGCATTGCAGGCAAGGCAAGTACACTTACTGTTTACTTACTTTTCAAGCATGTGCCTTGTGTGTCCGACTCTGCCTGCAATTGCGGAGCTGCCCGCTTGCAGCTCGGCGGGTGTAAGTGTGCATCGGCTTTTGCATGGCTGGCGGCTCCTGGTCTGGTTAATATTTAGTGCAGTGAAGGAAATAACGGACTGCGCGGCGCACCCGCCTTCCTCTTCACTACACCTTTAGTAAACATGGCACGACCCGTTCGCTCGTAGACCTTCACTCCTCTGGCGTTCATTTCTTTTCTTTCTTCGCGTTTATCCTTTCTCGTAGATTGTTTTTGGACTGTACTAATACCAAGCCCTATAAATTGATTGTCTTACTATAGTGGTGGACCTACCACCAAAGTAAAACATTTGATAACTAGACAATTTAAAAAGCAGCAGTCTAAAAAGGTGAAGTGAAAAAAATAAATAAGTGAACAAGAAAGCTAGTTGCCAATTTGACGGTGACTGGTTAGTTATGGTTTTAACATACACATTACGGTTTGTTTTTAATAAGAACACTTTCTTGAACATCCTAAACTATCGCCTTAGCTACTTGTCTGGTTAAAAAAGAGTAGCAATTATTAGAATATAAATTGTTATTGAAGGTGCTACATTGTAACGTAACTAGGGCTTTGTTTTCATTGTATTGCTTCCCTAAGATAAGAAAAGTAGCTTATTGTTTGATCGCGAGTATTTATTTTTACGTGTTTATTTTTATTGAACAATGCCATATTTAAAATGATTTAAAAAAAACAGTTAAAACGAGAATTCTCTTAGTATAATATTCATAATTTCTCACAACTTGTCGTCAAAAATGTATTTGCGTCACGGGCTTCAGTTCTTGCTGGATATATTAGTTAGGCAAATATATATATAAAATGTAAATAGATTACAATGTGATGAAATTTTAGACAGCTTAAAGCTATGGTTTCAGTCGGAGAGATTATATGAATTTCTGTTTTTAAACAGAATATTGAATTATTTTTAGTTTTACTATTTAACGTATTTATAAAATTCGATTAAATCGCCTTCTATACAACAATTGTGCATAGCCTATGTCATAAAAATAATAAAACACATTTTCATTCATATTCCCAACCCCCACTATGCCATAGGCTAAGGTTAAGCCATCCCCAATTTATTGATGCCATTGTCCGGTTGTCGTTGGAAACACACGGATCGGGTGTGGGTGCATGGCAGGGAGGGGTGTGTAAACAGCAGAGATTAGGCTGAACTGGAAAAGACCAGGTGCTGACGGATCGCATTCCCCCCGTTTTGCATTTAAGATCACACAAGCGATGACGTTTTAGTAAATGTCAACTTTCATCTTAGTAGTATCTTCCCGGCTAATCATTCTCTGTCACTGTCAATATCAATTAGCTTTCTTCGGGTGTTGTATTTAAACTGTACAGTGAGCTCTGGCTGCCACGCCCGTAGCTGCTTGACTCAGTGGGGGCGGGGGGCGCAAGAATGAACATGTTCGTAGGTGGGGGGTCGCGATTTACATTATTACGCCAATTGCTGTATACAACGGTGTTCAGCTACTTAAACATGTATGAAGTGAGACCCGTATTTTCGGAAAAAAAGTCATAGGCCTTTAGCAACTGTCGAGGTGAAAGGAAACACCGATGGTGAATTAACAGTATACCGTTAGTGACGCAGCCGCATTTATTTGCAAGATAATTTGCAATTTTATCTGATCGACTTTAGGCAGTATCAACAAATGGATTCGGTGTCTGACAACCAGTTTGAGATTCGTAAATAGTTGGGGATCATATGATTTTTTTGCACCGTTCCTTTACCTTTTGCGATATTTTGCGCCGTTTTATACAGTACAAAATTCAGGATAAAAATTATGTGTCGGCCCACTGTCGTAATCCTCATATTCACTTGCGTTTTAAGTTTTTCTTTTTTAAATTACAAATGGATCTTATCTGTTAACTTTGCTACACGAAAGATAGGCTTGTACTTAATACAGATGCAAGGATAAGCGCACTTGTTTGTTACTGCGACAGCTACGATGATAATGGTAAACATGTATGATAATACTCTACTAGGTACAGAAGGGTATCCATGTTATGTGAGAGCAGGTATTTTATTTTTCATGCTCCTTTTGTGTAGCAGTGTGGACAGTTATTGCTGTGTATGGAGTGAGTAATTCTGGTGAGCCTGTACCTCTGGCTCGGCTGGTCAGACAGGTAGAGCAGTAACATGAGTGAATGACACGAACCTACGACAGCACAGACGCAGTCCTGCTTCCCGTGCACACCCATCGATCAGCCGGTCACCCTATGGGGTCACCTGTTCCCCGCTTCTAAAGCATAAATCATAGATATTTTAAGTTAGACAGGTGTGCTGTGCAGTAGTAACTGTATATTATGATGAAATTAAAAAATACAACTGAATTATCAATACATAATCTTTTTATGTTATGTTACAACCATTCAGTTGTGTGTATATGTGTGTGTGTGTATCCTATATATATACATGTTTATGACACATTCCTTAGTTACTTGAACAGCATGTGCAGATTTACTTGATTAATACATATTAATATTATGGCTCATTATATATTATGCTTGCTGAAATGACTATTTCTATTCTATTTACTTCCATAGCTCTATGCCAAAGTGACACATGTACCCACTTAATAATCTAGTCTCAGCTTTTCACCTAATAAAAAGAGAAAAGTATTTGTTGCTTTAGCTTAAGTGGTCTGTAACTCCGCACATATTTATTGTGCATGTTATCTCTCACTCCGTCCCAAGTGTCCATTGTTCCGTCTCTCTGCGTGGAGGAGTCCGAGGCCAGCACCGCCGAGCTAAGCCGATACCAGCTGACGATTACCCAGGAACCCTTGCGGCATGCCCACACAGCCGAGCTCCCATCTTGTTCTGCCCAGGGCCAGCAGCAGAACCTGGAGCCTGAGAGTCCAAAGAGGGCACAGAGCAGCACCTACATCCGCTCCAAGATTAAGGTGATGGCTGCGGGAAAAAGAGAGAGAAGAAGTAGCAGCGGAAATAGCATAGAGCACTGTATCCGAATCTGATTCTTGGGGTCCCCAAGTCGGTCCATGTTTTTGCTCCCTGCCAGACAGTCCACATTTTTGTTCAGGGAGCTGGGAGGTAGCAAAAACATGGACTATCTTTGGGTACCGGAGGACCGGATTGGGAAACACTGGCATAGAGTGAGTTGTTAGGAAATTTAGGCTTGTAGTGTAAGAGTGTGGAATCTAAGCACCCAGAACCTGGACTTAAGGCTAAATGCATGCTTCTCTGACTGTTATCAATTTGACCGACACTTATTGGAGAGAAATGTAAGTGGCCAGTCAACTGTTATGCACATCGGTATGTCTGAAACTAGACACAGTCACTCTCGTGACCGCTGTGTCACTCGATCACAATGTCTCCTTTTCTTTCTGCAGGTCACGACAGGTGAGCTTCCCAGCGAGGTGCCCGTCTCGGCTCCCGTTTCCACTGCTGGCGCGGGCCAGTTTGAGTGCCAGGTGTGCCAGAAGGCCTTTCAATTCCAGCGCATGCTAAATCGCCACCTTAAGTGCCACAATGAGACTAAGAGGCACCCGTGCAGCTTCTGCGGGAAGGGATTCAACGACACGTTCGACCTCAAGAGGCACGTCCGCACGCATACAGGTGGGCTCCCCCTGAAGATTACTGCCACATTGATTTCGAGATTTAGATGGGCTTTTGTAGGAGGCCAGGGCTGTGAACCTGAAAATCATGCAATGATCTCGCACTAATTACACCCATTTATGATGAGTAAAACTTATTTTTTACCCAGTCGTTTTGTTAGCTTCAGATTCACATCTCAGTATATTTATTGAGTTTCAGGACAATTTAATAAATTGGCAATAAGAAAAGCCAGTGACTCAGTGGGAGGCGCTGTAACTCCACACCTCCACGCTTGCTAGCTCTGACAGGTGACTTGTCCCTGTGTAGGTCTATTCTGGGCACTCCTGCACTCTCACACAGTAAAAAGACTCGTGGTTTAGCTTGACAGCCGTTTCTAAATTGCCCTTTGTTTGCACGTGTGCTGTGATATGAACTGGCACCTTCTCTAGAGTATCCACTGCCTTGTATCTGGATGGGCTCCAGGCCCACCTTGTTTTGTATATTTTCCAAGCAGTAAGTCTTTATTGACATCCACTCAGGTGGTAAGTAATTGCATTTACAATGTACAGTATACTATGTAAATAAAGCCATCTTTAGGCACCAGGAACATTTATAATTTAATTACACTTCTGAGTACAGCTGCTGAAAGCAACGCCCGATCTCGTGTGTAAACCTCCAGAATCTGATAGCACTGACACACGCAAGGTGTTTTAAAAACACACATGTTGTTACTAATCCAGGATTATCTTCACTGGAGGTAAAGGGACCTGGTTGGAATTGACACTCTATGTGATTCTCTTTTTCATCCTCAACACAGCCTCTGTTTCTCTGAATTGTTTTCAGTCCTTCGGGCTAATTTAGTGTCATTATTCATTTTAATTATATTGATTATTTTCCCTGCAACCAAGTTAGCTGAGAGTTTTTTTTACCCCCCACAGCAGCTTACAGTTTAGTCACTTGTATAGCCAGGTGCGTCACGGGGCGGTTTAAAGCGTGTTGACAAGCTACACACTGGCTCATTCCGTGTCACATGTTCCTTTCCTGGTGCTGCAGGCGTGCGGCCGTACAAGTGCAACCAGTGCGACAAGGCCTTCACCCAGCGCTGCTCGCTGGAGTCGCACATGAAGAAGATCCACGGCATCGTCCAGCAGTATGCCTACAAGGAACGCCGCAGCAAGCTCTATGTGTGCGAAGACTGTGGCCACACGGCCGCCACGCAGGACTCCCTGCTGCGCCACCTGCAGGCCCTGCACCCCCAGAGCGCTCTGCTCAAGTCCAAGGGGGCTCGCAAGCTTGGGATGGCAGTGGGCCAGTTCAGGGGTGCGGATAGAGAAGACATGTCTACCTCCAGCTCCCCGCAGTCTCAGAACTGCCCTGACAGTGATGATATGGCCGAATAGGGGGAGGTAGGGGGAGGTAGAGTGAGGGAGGGAGGGAGGGAGGGATGGGTGATCGATGA
>JAODKC010000002.1:24727883-24748450 GCA_026777985.1 Mormyrops attenuatus
GTGAAAAAGAACCAAAACCTCTCCCCATGCGTTCTGTGGTTGGTCCGCCATTTCCCCCCCCCCCCCCCCCCAGTTTGCATAAGTATGAGCTGCGAACTTCCATCACATTTGCACACCCGAGGCTGTAGGTGGCGCTGCGAAATAAATCTGCGAGTTTCTCGTTTTGAATAACGAGGCGGTACGGCGAAAGGGGAACATAGAGTAAACAGAGACTGTTAGGGACCAGTGCAGATATGTTCGTTTACATATCTGCGTTATTTATTTGCCTTCTCCTCCACTGACTGTAAGAAGTTTATAACGTTTGCATGTGTTCTAATTAGCCAACGTCATGAAAATAATTCTTATGTATGGTGTCCTGAACTAGCTGTTCGTTTTTAATGTGGCCCACATTGCTGTATATATTGGTGATTCTGGAATACGCGTATATTACCATCGGTTATAGTCATTGTAGTGTTTTTTGAATCTTCTAGTATGTAGAGTGATGCCATCGTCCGAGCTGGTCCGCCTGGGTCGGAAGCGCAAATTGTCCCCGTGTCCGAACCCCCTTTTCCTGCGCTGGCTGACCGAGCTGAGGGACCAAGCCAGAGAAAGGGGACTGAAAACGCAGCACGTCTACCAGAAGGTCGGTCAGGCGTGCGGAGACACCGTGTTTGTACAAGCTGCGGCCTAGCATTACAAAAGCAGGTGGTAGTTAGTGGTTAGTGTTTCAACCGGTAACTGCTAGGTGTAAGTCTGGCGGAGATGCTCTTGCATTATTGAGAAAGATGTCAGTAATTACCACATCGTTCCGTATAAGGGGGTTACGTACAAAGAACTGTACGTTAGTAACCGTGATTTTAACGTGGCGTTAAAACAATGAAAGGATTAAACTTCCCCACTCATCCACAGATCTAGGGAGTGGAATAAAACAAGGTTTTAGAAAGACAGTAAATGTGGTGCATAGCATTTGAGATGACAGAAGATCGCTTTCACATCGCACCATCAGCAGTGACATGTCAGATACAGAGGTGCTGATAAATAGTAATGAGAGCCAACTGGACAATTACTAATGAGCCATTATTTTTCAAATGTAAATGTAATCTTGACACCAAGGCCATCAGCTCTTTGAAGAAGTACCCTCTTCCTCTAAAAAACGGCAGAGAGGCGAAGATCCTGCAGAACTTCGGTGACGGGATTTGCAAACTCCTGGATGATCGGCTGCAGAAGCACTACAAGGAGCACGGTGAGAGAGAGGAACGTGGAGTGAGTGAAGGTGTTCTGAGGCAGGGCAGCTTGTGGGCTGGGGCCACAAAGCCCTGTTGATGGGAGGGGGAAATCCAGGCACAGGGAGTGGTCAAGCTCTGTGATGCAAAGCAAGCCAGGCCGGCAGGCCATTGGAGAACTGAAACCCTAACTCTGGGTTGTGAAGGCCTGCCATTAATCCCTACGCAAAACGAATCCTGACCCGCTAGTGACTAAATGTGTAACCTGTATTTATCTGCAGTATTTTTCCGCTCATTATTGCTGTAACTCTGCAGGTGCTGATGCCCCTATCCACTCCCAGCCCAGGAGTGGTACTCCACGGCGCAGGAATAGTCGCAACATGGCTTCTTCCGCACTTCCTTCTGAAACCCCCAGAAAGTCCACAGGAAAGAAGGTTGGAAATAGTATATAGTGGAACTGTTCCTTTTCTCACAATGAGGCTGTGATACTTACTGTTGGTTATTACTGCAGCATTTGTTGGTGTGATCGAAAAGCCTTGTGAATTGTAATATCACATGCTAGATTGATCACGGCTGTAACTGCAACTTCTCAGTTGTGCATTGAAGGGTCAGATGGTGCCAGTCAAAGCCAATATGGCTTCCTAGGTGAGCTTCAGTTTTATTTTGTCTTGGACGGTGCGATACCTCTCTTTGCGAAGTAGGTGCCCTCCCAGCAGATGGCGTTCTAGGCAACTGTGTTGGTTGCCAACTAGGGGATGGTTTTCTCATGCTACCTTTAAGCATACAATAGGTAGAATTTCACAATGATATTATTCCACCAGGCAAAAGTAGTATGAAATTAATGATAAAAGTAATGACGTTGTGCATTTGTTTTCATGACGTTCGCTCTATTAAACGTGCCCAGGGGAGCAGGGCCCCAAAGCGACTCCCGGGTGATGGAGGGATTGAGAAACGAGGCAGGAAGAGGAGGGAGTACGTACCACAGAAACGCTCCGGTGGCTATGCTGTCCTCCTCGCCCTCTACAGGCACTGTCAGGTACTGACAAAGCACTGGGTCGCATAGTTGTCCATTTCTCTAACCTTTCGAGAGTGTCGTCATCAGAGGTTTCATCCTTATGATGATGACTGACTCATGATTGTGCCTTAAGAGGCTTCACATTTCTTGTGGCTGCACCCCTGGCTCCAGATTCCTGGAAGCAAAGGCTATCTGTCCAAGCTGGAACTGCAGAGAGAAGCTCAGCCGCTGTGTGACACGTCCTTCACTGTGGTGAGTCTGAAAGCCAGGCAGACTGATAACTCAGCAGTTTTACCAGCTTGTTAGTTGTCATAATTACAATGCCTAATACTAACTGGTGTATGAACCGTTAGTAATATAAAAAGTATTTCTTGATATACTGTATATACAAATATAGATTCAGTTACCCACCTTTGTCCATGCTGTCTGTCACAGTATATTTAGCTAAAGACAGTGGTTACATTCTCACCTCTCCTTTGCAGCCCAGTTTGGGCAGTAAGTACACGGCCTGGTCGTCGGTGAGCACGCTCACACAGAGGGACCTTCTGCTGAAGACTCATAATCCAGCCAGGTGGGACTTTGTGAGCTTCTTAAAGGAATGAGCTTTAAACAGCTGATTTAGATGTTTATCACTGACAGGATTTTTTTCTTGGTTTTCCAGCACCCTTAATGCTAGAACAGCCATTTCCCATGTCGATAAACGTCAGCCGCCTCTAGCCACCAAGCAGACGTACTGCGGCATTTAGAGCCCTTTTGTTTGCCGGTAGTGTTAATAGCAGCCGCCAATCTAATGCCCTTAAATAAAAAGATACAATGTTCCTAATAGAGTGGCTGCTCTGTCATGAAATCGTAAAGCTGAAAAGTTTCCAAAGGCGGCGTGTATTTTGTAAGATATCAGATAAATTTATTGGTGACTTCATGTTCATATTTCCACTTTTTAACAACTGTATAAAGCAGTATTATTTTTTATACGTCAACCCAAGTGAAATGTTAGGTTTTTATTTGAAATGAACTGTGAAATGCAATGTTTTCAGTTGAAGCACCTTTCCATTCAATTTATATTGTTGCTCTGACAAATATAAAATGACTCATTAAATATGAGGAAAAATAACGTGCAAAAAAAGTGACACAGGTACCAAAAGTTGACCGTAAATAATCTCGACCATACCCAATTGTAATACTTTGGTATTTATATTAAAGCAAGGCTTTTCTTTTATTAGCCGTGAAGGACTAAGATTAATTTCACAACATTAATCTATCATAACCAATAGTTAAATCAATGAGCACAAAAACATATGAGATATGCACGAGTTTTAGGGCTTTTTCGGGGCATCAGCAACTCTGCAGCTGCAAAGATTTAATAACTGTCCTGTTGTTTTCTTGATAGTTGAACAGTATGCCAATGCAGTGGTCTGTTGGCAAAAATGAAAGGTGTGATATGGCAAAGTATGTCACTGCTGGCGGGTAAAGGAGTTCATAAAAACGCTAGCGGTTCTACTGTTTATCACTGTGGGTTCACATGACTGTAATATGCTTCCTCTACACACAGGTACTCACTGACAGAGTTAGGCATGGCTTTGGCACAGCGACTGGAGTCCAGTGATAAGGAGGAGGAGCAGCAGCAGACATCTGGAGATCAGGAAGACATGTCCCTGGGCCCTCCAGCGACTATAGATTTGACAGAGGATGAGCAGGAGGAGGACTGGTATATAAAGAAAACGGGTGGTCAGGTCTTTCTGACACCGACATCTGATAAAGTTTCCTGTCTGTGTTTTTTGTGGTAAAGTTAAAATCTCTGTCCCTTTTTGAGCAGTACCACACACAGACTGGAACCTCTTGTAACTGTGGCCCAGAAACAAAGTATAGAGGCTGGGATGAGTATCTCAGGAAAACCCCAGGCTGCAGGCCCCGACGTGAGGGCAGCTGATGGCGTTCTTCTGCCAGGCGGCTATGACATCGTACTATGTGTGGACTTCATTGAGACAACAGGGTGAGCAGATGGCCTTACTCAGATGCTCTGAGTGTATAAACTCCTTCACTGTGTTTTGGTTTATGATTTTTTCCCATATAAACCATATTCTCCCCCCTTACCTACGTTTTTGCTCCAATTCAGTCTAGTTTATTCTGCTGATTACAGTAGATAGCTATGTGCCCTATATGTGCCAGGAAGCATTAAGGACACAGTTTGTGTGCTGCTTCAACACACACGGTCACCTCATGGCCATTTGTCACTCTCTGGGCCATAGAGTACCGTGCAGGAGAGCTAGGTCAGGTTGCTGACGTGCTGCATCACTGCAGGCGAGCCCTTGTAGGCAGGCAGTCTCTTAGAGGTGCTTATACACTAGTTAGCTGGGATGTGGAAATGAATTCCTCCTCCAGTGGGAATAGGCCAGTGTCTCAGAGCTCTGTGGGTCTTACAGGGGTGTCATTGGGTGTGTGTGTGTGTGTGTGTGTGTGGGTGTGTGTGTGTGTGTGTGTGTGTGTGTGTGTGAGAGAGAGAGATTAGAACAACTCCAAGGGGGGGGCTAAAAAAGAATTAATGGATTGGTCTGGGTTGGGGGCCCAGTATAGGCACTTTCACATCACTGGAACTTTTTTCTGGAACCAGGGACTTTTGTCATGTTCACACTGCAGGACCTCAACCCAACTGTAGTTCCTTGGAGGCAGTTCCAGAACCCTTTTTTTATCCCTACTCCAGACTAGGTACTTTCCATTTGAACACAAACTACTGGGGAGGCACTTACAGTGATGGCTTTCTGATTGGTTGACCACAAGCACTGCTGCTCACTTTTATGTGGAAGTGCAGGGAAAACAGATATAATTAGCAGAACATTATTTTTGTACCCCAGTTAAATTTAATGCATCAGTTCATACAGTTTTTGCTCGCTGACCAATATATATTTGTCAATATCATCAGTGCTGGCAGTGAAACTTGGCAGTGAGACAGCCCAGGAACTTGTAAACCAGGACCAGGTTCTGGAACTCCGATGTGAAAGCACCTTATCCTTTCATGGGGCATAATATCTCTAGCAGTGCCCCTAGCCTGATATAATCAGATCTGTCCTGAACCATGTGTTTTTGGCAAATCACTGGTGAAATTCTCTAGCTGAGCTGCTTCCTGTTACAGAGGCAGTGCTGCACCTAAACAGGAGCTGGTCCGAGAACTTCAGAGGAATGGTGTGACCTTTGACATCAGGAAATTGAACGTGGGGGACTTCCTCTGGGTGGCCAAAGAGAAAATAACCCCTGTACCAGGTGAAGGCAGTTGCACCCTCCTTACCAGGGGCATTTCCCTCAGTCACTGTGATATCGGGTTGGGACATCACTGATTCTAGATGATAAGCACTTGACCTTTATAAAGTTATGAGTCATTTCTTTTGTACATTGTGGCCATTTTAAGATATCTGTAATGCCTCCTAGTGTGTGGTATATATTGTTCAATTGTGGTAAAAATTATTTCCCAAAACAGGTATTACTAGGAAAAACTTAAACACAAACCCCAAGTATTGCTATTATTGACTTGATTTCAGTGCTGCCCTTCATTCCATAAATACCTCAGTCATGCCTCTTTAAATTTATACTGTACAGGTGACCAGCCCTTTGTAGTTCTTTCCAGGGCCAGCTTGAGGAACCAGTACCCCCTGTGACTGTCCTATCTAACCCCAGTTCAACCTTTGTGAACCATGAGTGTGGTTTCTTATTGGATTGAATAAGCCTGTGAGATCATCTTCCTTCCCCTCCTCCAGGTCACCTGCGCCCACCCCCTGCCAGAGAGCTGGTCCTCGATTACGTGATAGAGCGGAAGCGGATCGATGACCTGTGCGGCAGCATCATCGATGGGCGTTTTAGGGAGCAGAAGGTAACGCGGTTTGGGGGCTGGCGCAGTACGGAAAGGAGCGGCACAGTATACTGCAGCTTTCACCGCCTTTTGCCTCCAGTTCCGGCTTAAGAGGTGCGGCCTGCGGCACCCTATATACCTGGTGGAGGAGTGCGGATCTGCGGCCGCTCACCTGAGTTTACCGGAGAGCACACTGCAGCAGGCCATCGTAAACACACAGGTGTGGGACTCCGCACAGATGGCACCACTTATATTATCTACACTAGTGTTTTCCAACCCAGCCCTTGGGGATGCGCAGACAGTCCATTTCTTTATTCCCGCCCAGCTCCCTACTGGAGCATAAATGTGGCCTTTCTGGTAGGGAGCTGGGACAGAGCAAAATCATGGACCGTCTGCAGGACCCTGAGAAATGGGTTGGAAAACACTTATCTATACACTTCTCTTCTTCACAAATGCAATCTGATTGCAATTAGACATTGTTTGTTTTCTAGCAGTATTACTAAAGGTGGCTGCATACTTCAAATGTAATCGATGGAATCATAGCAGTATGACATTGTATGAGTGGTGATCACCGTTTCGGCACACTGACGGCGTAGGGCCCCCCAGGTTTTTCGTTTGTCCTTATTCCACACACTGTCCATGATTGACTACACAAAACATGTGGTCCCTTGCATCACTAGTGCTCTGCAATGTTCTGAAAGTAAAAACAACAGGGTTAACAGATTTGAATGCCTTCGAAGGAAGACTCGCTGAACATGTTCAGAATTATCCTCATTTTTATGAAGGATGATGTTGAGATTTTAAAGATATACAGGTAACTTGAAGTTCAGGTAGAAATTGCGAATAAGCATATTATAGTGCTTGGCAGATTGAGGCATAATAGTGGTGGAGATGAGGCAAGATGGTTTTGCACAAAGCTGCTAAGGCACACACACAGTGAGTAATTACACAGCAGCTAGAAACATGTCAGGATTACACATACAACACAGGTCAGGGTACATAAGACAACCAGGATCACAACAGGTGTTTACACTAAAATGCAGACAGCTATTTATAACAAGACATACACAGGGCTATTTACACGGCTTGTGAGCATGCCAGGATACGCAAATGGGCTCTGCTACATGGAGCCATCTCGCTGGCGCTGCACTGCCCCCCCTCAAAGGTCAGCCGTCCCAGTGACCACTACATCCAGTCCCCAGCTCATATTTGGGACAAGTCCCATAGGTCTGGTGTCAGCCATCGGTGCATCTTCGATGATGGGGGGAGCAGTCTAATCGCAAGGGCTAGTGAGGCTGAGGAGACTGGGAGGCTGGTGGACACTGCTGGTGGACACTGCTGGTGGGCACTGGCATAGCAGGTCCACCCGGGTGTCGACTCTTCCCCTTGCGCGGCTGTGAGAGAACCTGCTGCTCCCACCGCATTGTGGATAGGAAGGCCTCACGCAATGGCTCCAGATCCCACTGACACAGGCTGTGCTACTCCTCCAGCTCGTCTTGCAGTCGCCACTCCTCTTCCTCCAGCTTGCGTCACTCTTGGGCCAGCTGGGCCTCCAAGCTGAGCAACTTAATGCCACCTCTGCTGCCATGGCCAGATGCTTCTGGCAATTGTGCTATTCCCTGCTCCCAGCTGGCCAGCTCACTGTGCAGCAGCTCTAAATCCCACTGCTCTTGCTCTGTGGATTTAAGCCCCCACTCCTAGTCCTGGTGGTCCTACTCCCACTGCTCATCCAGCTCATGGTGCTCTTGAGTCAGTCGGGCCTCCCAGCTGCGATGCACCTCCTCATGGTTGAACAGAGCAACCTCCGGTTGCTGCCTCTAACAGTTGCAGGCGCAGCTGGGGGTGCCCTTCAAGGTGGCTATTCAGAGTCTGCAGTAGTGCCCGCCTTCCTCACTTGGCAAAGTCATTGTCTTAGACAAGGGTCTGGTGGGCTGGCAGAAGCGGCTTGGGGAAGGCATACTGCACAGGTCCGGGGCGGCACCTCCCTCGCTGTGCTGCTCCTATCTTCTCCGTTGATTTCTGTTGAGTTTGGAGCGGGCTTCCAGGCAAAGGCATACCCAGTGCCTCCTCTTGCTGCAGTACCTACAGACAAGTTTCTCCTTCCAGGCCAGCCTCACTGCAAAACCACCGCTTCTCCTGATTTGCTGCTCCACCGCTGCCTTCATGTTAGCAAGCCTGGAGCGAGCAGACTGCATGATGTTGAGGAGCGTGCGCTCTAAAAGAGCCAGTTGGGCCACGCCTGGCATCCCACTTCTGAATTCAGTGTAGCTCTTGACAGACCCAGGCATCGCAGCAGTGGAGAAAAGACGAGGCAAGACGGTTTTGCATGAAGCTGTTCTTTTATGCAGCCCTTAAAAGGACCACACACAAGCAATAACAACACTCCGATAACATGGCAGGGAAACGCAGGAAGGTTACACAATAGGTGGTGAGGCACACCCACGGTGGGTAATTACACAGCAGCTAGAGACACGTCAAAGATTACACATACAACACAGGTAAGGGTACACACAACATCCAGGAGCACACTAGGTATTTACATTAAAACACAGGCAGCTATTTATAACAAGACATACGCAGGGCTATTTACATGGTTCATGAGCATGCCAGGATACACAAATGGGCTCTGCTATGTGGGGCCATCTCACTGGCACTACAATATGTTTATTTCCGTTCTGTATGTGGGTCTGCTGCATCGAAAACATTGTGCGCCTTCTGGTGTTGTGGCATTACATAGAATGAAGAAAGTGCTGTTTAAAGTATGCAAGAAACTGCGTTTGATTGTCGTTTTGTCCAGATGACGTTTGAAGCATAGAACCACCTTTATGCTTGGGTACCATTAAATTTTTCATACTGTGATACTGAATGCCTCAAGACACATCTGTTCCAGGAATTACTCTAATAGCCTGATGCTTCTCTATGTTCTCTGAATGGTCTTAATGTTATACTTCTGGTGATTGAATAATCTTACGTTCTTGCTTTGTTAGAAGTTGTTGTGTAGCTCCAGCTCCAAAACTGCTTACACTTGTAACTGGGCAAACGTTGGAAGCTCACTACAGCTGCACTTATGCCTAGTCGTCTCCTCAACAGCATATTTGTTTGTAATGTGCTATTTGCCTCAACTGTACGTCACTTTGGACAAATACATCTGCCAAATATAAGTAAATGTAAAATGTAATACGGTCGAGATATTATAATGTAGTATTTGGTATTTTTATGGTATTTTCAAAAGCTATGCTAGTCCGGTAATATGCCATGCCGGTGGTCCCCATGATATAATTTGCTCAGCTGATTTTGTCACCAAGATTTCAAAATACTGCCGTATTTTTGCTGCTGTAATACCAGCCAAGCCTAATACTCAATAATACTCAGCCTAATACCGTCTTTGAAGAGATCATTTTCATTTCTTCCTCCTTCCTCAGTGACGTGGCAGATGTAATGATATAATAGGCTTTTAAAAGATGCCAGAGTATCAGAATATCTGTCTCTCAGGTGGTGGATGGCTTCTTCGTGAAGAGGGTGCAGGACATGAGGGAGTCAGCAGCTTACCTCACCATTATGACGAGGTACCTGCAGAAGCAGTACCGAGTGAGTTTCAGAGGCTGGCCTGCACACACATGACCGCAGGCTCCACCGGAACCTTAAACACTGATAGAATATTTTCCCACTGATGCTTATTACGTATGGCCAGACTTTCACAGATGGTCCCGTCTCACACACCCAGTGGAGTGGAGTACACATGCTCCTTGCTTTACGATGGCATGATAACATTGTACATTCAGTAGTCAACTTTTTGAGTTTGATCTATTCTTAAGACTAGCGATATGCCGCACGAGACCTTCTACTGATGCCGGGCGATGACAGCATCCACCCAGCCACGCTTTTTATATGTGTAGTTATCACTAAATTTACTGGTACTTGGTTAGTTACAGTCCTTTTTTTTTTTATTTGGTGACGGTAGTTATTTACTTATCGTGTTCAGCTTACCGTATTATCTACTTGATGGGCTCATCTGAAAGTAAACCCATCATGAGTCGAGGAGTACCTGTACCGAGATACTGCCCAGGCACTGAGCAGGCAGTGTCTTTCAGTGCAGGGCTGTCATATTCAGCTGTGTGTCTTTATTTCTGACACAGAACAAGACTCTAGTCTGCCGGTCGAAGGAGAAGGAAGAGGAAGAAGGGGCAAGTGAGAGGTTGTGTTTGGGGAAGGAGAGAGGCCAGGAGGACCCATCATGCTCTCTGCTTTCCTTTGCCGAGTTCAATGAAGGAGCTGTTAAAAATAAGGTTCGACTTTGGTTCCTTAGCCCATCTGAGCTTGCTATCCGTAGCGCTGGTAATGTTCTGTACATTGTGGCATGTTTCCGTTTCCCATACATCCTGAGATGCCGCTTCTGTCTGGCTAAGGGTGGTTTCTGTGAATTTATGACTAAGAAGGGCAGCAGTTAAGAGGTGTAAATTTCACAGGTGTTTCGGCCAGTCGTGGTCGTTGACCCTCCCTGTTTGTGTGACTCAGTGCCAGACCGTGAGGGAGGTGTTTGCCAGGCAGTTAATGCAGATCAGCGGCGTGTCTGGTGACAAAGCTGCAGCCATCCTGGAGCACTATGGCACTGTGAGCAGGTGAGCAAAATGTCCATCACCCGCTGTCCTCCAGGGCCAAAGGTGAAGCTCACTAGATAAACACAGGCCCTCCAAAGACTGACTGCATGCTGATTTGACTGCCTTTTTTCATTCAATCCCTTCCTCGTTTCTCTCATACAACACTGTGCAAAAGTCTCAGGCAGGCAAAGGAAATGTCTAAATGATCTTCATGTTGGAGTATAACTGATTATACTCCAACTAGACTACTCTATATTTAAAAAAAAAAACTGAATTTTTAAATCGTGGTTTAATCCTGGTCCTGCTGGCAGAAGGCTACACTGTGCGGCAGGCTACTTCCAGGCTCAGTTTGTAAGACAGCAGTACACAAGAACAAGGGAAGCAGGAGACACTGGCAATGACCAAAGACCAGCCAGGTAGAGGGCAGAAGCGACTTTCTAATGCCAGAGATGACTGTCAACTTATCCAGCAGTGCCTCATAAATCAGAGGATGACCTCAAGTGGCCTTCAAAGAGACTGGGAAACATTCAGTGGTGTGAAGTGCACTGCTAGGACAGGTCATAACAGGCTCCTAGAAGCAGGACTGAAGACCCATAAAGCAAGGAAGAAGCCCTTCATAAAAGCCATAGATTGAGAAATGAGTGAAATTGAACATTTTGCTGCGGTCTCTAAAATGTTTTTCCAGAGCTGGCCCTCTGTCAAAATGTGTCTGCTTATCCATTTAAAAACCACCTTTAAAGTTACCTCAGTATTTTCAGCAACCGTTCAATATACCAATGGACCGCAAGCACACCATGTTTAGCAAATCAATACCTCATTGAATTGTTTAACTAGTTAAGTTAATTAAAAGAGCTGGAGGTGAAATTTTAACCAGTAAATAGAATGGTTGAGGAGCCCACGAGTGAAGTTTGGGAACCACAGCAAATATTAATTTACTACCCAGGTATACAGCCTTAAATATTTTCTTTGCCTACCGAAGACCTTTGCACGGTACTGTATCGTTAATATCCTCTTAGCATTGCTTCACTTTCAGTTCTCGGTTACCCATATTTCTGACGTATATAAAGTTATTTTTCAGATTAACTTCAGTCCTGGTTGAATAAATTTTTTCTCTTGCCTTTTTCCTGTGATTCATTTGTTTTCTGGTGTGCCGTGCTAAGTAGGAGTCCTCACCGTTTTATGCGTTTTGTATTATTTATAGTGCGCTTCACTGACGTGCGGTTTTATATGGGGAGGTGGAGATGTTCAGTGTCAGCCACTTGGTGGTGCAGAAAAGCCTAATTGTGCCACATCACTCATACATCTGTGTGTGTGTTGGGGGTGTGTGGATTTGTATTTACCACATTGGGTTTACCCCACAATGTGGTAAAATCTGTTACTTTTTAGCTTTTTATGTCCCCACAATATAAACCTCAATTTTATAAAAAATCTGTGACTGCAATCAAAAAACTAAAAATGCCTAAAGTTTAATATTTTGCTTACTTACTTATGGTTAAGGTTAGGGCTGGGTAGGGGTTAAGGATTGTAGGGATTAGGGATTTTCCCCATAGAAATGAATGACGAGTCCCCACGTAGATATGAATACAAACATATGTGTGAGGTACACTTTGTTTTTGTTAATAAAATTTGTTATAAATGTGGCAAATATTATGCCTCTACTGGGCCTCCAAAAACATTTTTGGCAGCAGCTTTTTTACATAAACATGCAGTGTGTGTATTAAATAAAGCTGATCTGCTTAGCAGGCTGATGATGGGATGCGAGATCTGATGATAAACTCTAAATTCCAGGCCTGACAGGTGCCCTTCCCCAGGATAAATTGCTGTGTAAACATCTACAGGTTGTACACAGAAACAACCTATGGTGCATTTTGCTGAAAATAAATTCTTCTGGAATGTAATAAATGCCATTGGCATTAAAAATGCATTATATCTGACTCTCCTGTAACTTTATCAGGAGACGACATTCACAGAAATGTCGGATTACTCTCATCGCTTCTGATCTGCCTGTATGTTGGGGGTTAATGACCAGATGGTAGTCATATTAATGCATGGGAGAATTAGTGGTGAATTTGATCAGGTCTGAAGCCTGGTGAATGCTCATTTAGTTTTCAATGTTAAATGTAAAGTGTCATGCACTCCAGACAATATATTTTGGCAAATTAAAAGTATATTGAATATATCTTCAACAAGTATATATTTATAGTCCCATACACCTTTACTGGTGTTTGAGCCCTTCAGGAAGTGTGTCCAAGGTCCAAGACCTTAGATCTTATGATAAACAAATTTAATTTCATATGTGCCTGGTGGACATTGGCCTGAGAGTAGGAAAGGCGTACAGATGTCATGTTATCTGGGGGGTCTCTGGATATATAACCATGCACTGTAAATGTGTTTTTCAGTAGGTAACCTTCACCTGCTGTAGTTTACATGTCTGTTTATTTGCGGTCTCCTGCAACACGTGCTGTTCCATAGACCTATAGTGGTCATCTGCATCTTATATCTATTTAAAATATCCTGTGGACAAACTAGCTAAAACTAACCCTCTGAGTTGCTTTTCAAATGAATTCCTACATTAATGTTTAACATGGTGCTTGCCAAAAAATAGATACACTGTCAGAACAATATACCAATTTATACCTTTGAGGGTACAATTACCTGTCAACAGGGCTGTACCCTCAAGAGTCTGCCAATTATACCTTAGCAGTAGGTAAATCTACGTCTTAAGGTACAGAAATTGACTTTGAGGAACATATTTGTACTATTGGGGGTACATTATTGTTTGTACCTTGGGGTACAAAACCATACCAAGGCTGTACCCTTTTTTTCTGACAAGGTAGGAGATGAAATTATGTAGTCATTGCAACTGTCAGCTTTAGAAAGCAGGTGCTTTAAATTTAGCCGTTAATAAAACAGTACAATTAAAATATAATTTGCAGGTATATTGGAGACTATGCACAAAAATGTATGCTCCTAGTGCTTTTTCAAGCTGGTTACCATCAGAACTGTCAGTCTCCAGAGATTGTGTTCCATTGTGCATTAATCCATCTGGTAGAAGTTGTTGTCAACTGGAGAAACACTTTTAGTAAGATGTCTGTCGCTCATAAACACACATGGAGTGAATAAATGATGCCTTTGTTTTACATTTTTTGCTTCCAATATGAAAGCTTTTTAAGATTTTAAAATGGTATTCATTGTAAATACTGTAAATGTCCTATATGAAACGCTGATTTCAGTATCGCTTTTTAATAACAGGAGTCTCTCTCGGTAGGAATAAATCATTTACTTCATATCCCCTGTATTTTCCAGTCTGCTACAAGCCTATGAACAGTGTTCCAGTGATGCAGACAGAGAGAAGCTCCTCTCCTCTGTAAGATACGGAAAATTAAAAAGGTCGGTCCATATGCAAAAGTTTGCATTTACCAGTGCATTGTATCTATGCTCCACACGGTAGGCTCTCCTACATAAAGACAGTGGGGATTATTAGCAACGTCACATGTATGTGTAATGTTTTGGAAGCAGGTGTTTATCCAATCGTTTTCCCCTCAGGAACATTGGACCTGCCCTGAGCCGCACCATCTACCAGCTGTACTGTACCCCAGGAGCCCTCTCATAGTTTGGCTAATTTTGCCTTTAACGCACAATAAGCGGTCTCCCTGTGATACTGTCATTTGTAGCAGTTTAATGCACCAATCATTGTAATACAAATAATTTTTTGTAGACGTTTTTAATAATAATAAAGCAATCTCTTCAACCTCACAGGAAATGGTTTCTTTCCTCGCCGATAATTTGCTTAGACTGTTTAATTTTTATTGAAGCATCTGAAGCAAATGCCGTCGTCTTTAAGAGGCGGTGTTGATTTAATACTCCTACGGTGCGGAGCCCGTTGTGCTGCGTATCCAATGCTGGCTGCCGAACCAACATTTTTTCATGTCTGTTTACCAAGAGCCCTGCGAAGTGATGCCCGGGGGGATGGCTTGCGTCTTTGTGTACTCAGGTGGCTGACGTCAGTGGGTATCCTTGCAAGAAAAGAGTGTCGGTGAAAAGCCCCTACACAAAAGACGGACCTCCCCATGCAGAATGGACACGTTCCCGGTGACTCAAGCGGTGTGGGGAAACCGGACAGCGAAAATCCGTATAGATCGTCCCGCAAGCATCTTCACATCACACCAGGTTCTTAACTGGTCTTTGACGTACTGAGGAAGTACAATGCCCTACCTGCGCGTCACTCAGCTGTAGCGGTATTGGAGGCGCATTCTTACCGATCAGCAGCCGAAGTGGATTTCTCCTTGATATCAGAGGCGGTGGGAAAGGGTGTGCGACTTCGGACTGGACACGGACGGAGGGGAGGGAGGGAGGGTGAAAGAGAGGCATATTTCGGTGAGGATAATGCGTGCTGGCCGCGGCCGCTGCTGTCGGAGAATTGGAACGGAGCCGGATGCAGATGGGGTGACTTATCCGGCCGAGGGGTCCCGACGCGGCCGCCAGGTTGTGCGAGCTTTGGGCCGTTCTCCGGTGCTAACGGGGCGCGAACCGGAGTGTAACGAGTCCGGGGACGAGGGGGGATTCCGGGACTGACCATGGCTGAGGAATCGCCAACGATGAATGGCAATGGGAGAGAAGAGGTGAGTCCTACTTAGGTGATATTTGCTGTTTTAAAATGATGCACCTTGTTTTTTACATTTTTGAAGGAGGGCTGCGCATTTGCGCTTTAATTTATTTTCTGACGTTTTTATGTTCTCAGTATTTCAATGCATTTATTTACAATAAGACATTGGTCTGTTACCTTTATGACTAATTAGCTTAACAAGCATTAAGATTAACATTGTCTTATTGTAGCGTGATATTGTTTCGGTCATTGTCGGCGCGGGCAAGAATAAGTTGGATAAAGGACGCATGGATGTCAAAGGCAGTGCATGCTAGGTAGTAAGCTATAAACCTGCAAGCATTCTTCTAGGCTATTATTATGCAATCTTAATGACATGTGAATACACCGGTTCATATGTTATTTCATGTTTGTTTTTCATCCTTAGTTTTGAGTTTAATCATACGGATCCCCTGCTTACCCAGTTGGAAAGCGTGATTTGTTTTCATGAGCATCTCGGATTTAGACGGAGGGGGAGTGAGGGGTGATCTTACGTGTTATCGATCAAATCGGAGGCTAACCTGGTCCTTTCTGGGAGGAACTCATGACAATTGTCGCCTTTTAAACTAGGCATATGAACATGTTCAAAAGATGGATTATTTGGGATAAAATAATAACTATAGGCCTCCTCGTTTCACGTTTGGTGATTGTTTTGGTACCGGTAATACGGCAGGCGTTTAATGGTTAATCATAAATTAGTCACGTTTTACTAAGTATGACATCAGTCTGGAGATGCATGGTCTCCATTCCTCTATCATGTTTCCGCATCCCTCTGTTCTTCCTCTCCATCTTTTCCTACACGGACGTTTTCTGTCTGCATTGCAGCTAAAGAAGCTGGCGCGATGTAGACCGTATACTCGTGTCTTCCTCGCATTCCTAAGACTGTGAACCCAGCTGGTCCGTTTGCCGTGAATGTATACTTCCATACTTCATATGTGTGGTCGGGTTGATGGCCGCAATTTCACTGGTACTTGTGACTAGTGACAAGGTATATTGCAACAGCAATAAAGGGTCTTCCATACCATGTCTTATGGTGTTCAATTTTTTGGGCGAAATTTGTCCTCTCTGAGGTGGCTCGGATGTAAAGCTGCACGAAATGAGAACTAGGACCACTGTCTATGATAAAACTGTCTAAATCCACACTCTATGATAAATGCATGAACGCCAACTTGACTCTAGAAACCAAACAGTAGACACCGGCTGTAACAAAAATCCCGATTCAATGCGCCAAACTGGACCAAGAGCTTCCACAGGACGGTTCTTACGGTTTACCCCGGAAATAAAACTGCTAATTATAGTTCATTCGCTGCCTGTTACCTTCAAATCCAATTAAAATAGCAAGCGGATTTCAACTAATTATAACAAAATAGGACTTCAAGTTAAGGCCCTTATATGGTCAGTCTAAGGCGCCGCATACGGTTTTATATGCATCGAAAAGTGGGCAAAATTCTGACATTAATATCTGCACATTTGTAACATTAGTGTTGCGTGATGATGACACAGGCGCCGGGTGCAAGTGACAAGCGACGCGGACAGCCGGGCGGCCGCAGGTCTGCGATTCACGGCATGGGCTGTCATCCTACATGCTTAGCTGCTCTTTTCATCAATATAAAAGAATGTTTTTTTATTGTTTAGAATGAGGGTTTGGGGGAGAATGTCTTTATTCAAGAGAAAAAGCACATTTTAAAGGACAACTAATAGATGATCCGGACGCCATAGTGCTCTCATCTGCGACATAAGCACGACACACTCTCCATGGTGGATGATGGGCCTTTTAAAATATAATTTAGACTATACTTGTATATATACTTAATAGCATACTGTACCTGTCTACTGAAAATGATCTTAAGTTCCTTTGTATCTAATTGTGAATATAGTTAAAAACTTAGTCACCTCACACTAGCTGTATATTTCTTGCTAAAGTTTGTGTATGCCTAAATGTGGAAAAAGTAGCCTTCTCTTTTGTAATACTGAATAGCATATTATGTGCAGTTCAAACAGTAAAACTGTAGCATTTAAGATTGATCAAAATAGTAAAGACCTGAAGTTCATCTGAGACCAGTTTTCATCAGTATTAAGGTAGATGGCGGTCGCATATCCTGCTTCTTCAGTAAACCATGGTGAATGAAGACAGGAGTTATTTCTTGAATGTAGTAAGATCTGTTATGACAAATAAACAGCATTAAAATTAATCAGCCAGTTAGCAAATAAATACATTTCAGCTCTAACTGTCTCTAAATTTTTGAATTGTGATGTGTCTGATTTTTCGGAACTGTTTTTCTTGTTTTAATTTATATCTAAATAACATTTTTAAAAGACTGAAACGAGATTCAAAGAACAAAACTGGTCTTAATATTTTGTGATTGAGAGAATGAAAGTGTAATAAAATTATCAGTCATACAACAGTGATTTCCATGATCTTAAGTGGGTCCATCATGTTAAATGGTTTACTCCAGTTTCAAGTTAATCAGTTGTATGTAAGCGTGTAAGGCAGATATCAGATGCGTTAAACTCATCTTTAGGATGCAAACCAAATATGTTTGGGATTAGTTATCCTGTTAGATGCAGATGGTCAAAAGAAGGGATTACTCTTCATAACCACATGGAATGGGATTGATACTGTGTGGTAGTTTAGTAAATTGGTGCTGTACGGCAGTATCTTGATGAAATTGATATCACAGCAGATCACAGCCTGTACAGAGGTTCAGATTCTCAGGGATTTTGAACAGAGAGAGACAGATCAAGAATAATCTTCTGAAGGAAACGATTTAGGACAGCAGTAAAGTATCTGCTACTCTGAAAAGATAACATGCTAATGCAACGCTTACAATGATCACTGCTTAGTGTTTATTGGAGATAAAAGGTGAAATTAATGGAAGTGCCAGTTAAGTTTTGTAAAATTAGTTCTCAAACCTTTTTTTAAAGCTAAAACCTGGCTCAGGCCAGGGCAAACCAGATTTGTAGCATGTCAGCAATTTCTACATTTGAAGAAAAAAAAATAGTGATTTTTATTTTTATTTATTTTCTACTGCAGTTGAAAAAGCACAACAGAATAAGGAAAGGTGTCCTCTTAAAGAAAGGCCTAGACATTCCCTGCTACGTGGAACATCTCTGCTTGGTTTGAAAGCGATGGCTGTTCTGCCTTGTGAAATCTGATGGAACAGGGCTGCACGCTCACAATTGAAGAGCGAATTTCCAAAACTCACTCAGTTACTTTTTTGTTGTGTTTGAGATGAAGTCACCAATGACCTAAAGTCAGACTTCCTCATCATATGGGATGGGACTGGGATGCAAAATTCAGTCACTCATGTAATCCAATGAAGAACTTTTGTTACATTTCCATTATGTCCACATAAATTCCGTATTCCGTGGTCTGAGTGAGTTTTGGAAATTTTCTCTTCAATTGTCTAAACTACTGGTTCTAAGGAAATTTACTGGATGACTTGATGTTGGTATAGGTTTGTACATGTCCTGCAGTGGGTTGGTACCCCATCCTGGGTTATTCCCTGCCTTGCACCTGTAGCCTCTGGGATAGCCTGTAGACCCCCACGACCCTGAATAGGACAAGGGGGTATAGAAAATGGACGGATGGATGGTTTTGGTATAGATTTTATCTGAGTTACTGAGGGAAGGGAAGATGAGTGTTGAAATGAATGTATTAGGATTCCAGGCATCAGTCTTGCAGGTCTAGTTGGCCTGTCATATATAGACTCTCATGTTATTCCCAAGTTGCAGTTTGAGTAAAGGAGGATTTATGCAGAAAGGGGAGTGAAAGTGGGCTGTATTTTTTTTTCCACGACACTCTTCCCTGGGGATGTGCAATCTGCTGCCTTTCTGCCATTTGTCCTGCCTCCCTTGTTCTCTCTCATATAGACTCCTCACTCCTCTTCCTGCTTCCCACTCTTTACGCTAAACCTGATTTTTCTCTTCCCTCAATTCCCACCTGAATCCCATGTCCCCCCGCCGCTTGTAGTTTCATCGGATTCACAGTGTCCCAAAACAGGTTAAAGGCCGTCTAACAGAATTTTGATTGATTATCGAACGCTTTCAGTTTCAATCTAATTTAGAGTCCTTCATTCCCAGTGTATACGATACATACGAACTGGTATACGATACGCCGACTCTTTCTCTGAATTTCCTTTCTAACCTTCCATTTACCCAGTGCTGATATTCATCGTTGTGTTAACCTCTGTGCTCCTCTTACAGACTGATCAATAGTAGGAGAGGTGGGAAAAGGCAATAGGATCAGAAGCACATATAAGGTTTTAATGCAGTGCTGATCATGCTAATGCATAGTTCTGTACTATATTAGTACCTTCCACTGGAACCACTTTGGCGTTTTACACGTTTCTTCTTGGCACGCCAACGTATCAGTGATTTTGCTCCAGACCAGCTGTTTGTCCTATCCCTTTGACTACTCTGTTTTTTTTTTTTTTTTAGAGCAATTGATCTTTGTGTCACGAGAGAGAGAGAGAGAGAGAGGAGAAGGAGAGGAGAAGTAGGGGAGAGCTGTTTCAAGTAGGAATACACAGAGCATTTTCCTCCTGCATTGTGCTGCCTGTCGCAGGATGAGAGAGGGAGAGAGGGAGAGCGGGAGAGGAAGAGAGAGAGGGAGAGGAAGAGAGAGAGTGGCGCTGACTGTGCAGCTGAAACAGTGGACTAGGACACATCATTCTCTCACCCTCCCTGCCACTGTTACTGCCTCCCCCATAAATATATACACATTATATATGCACTTTGCAGACAACATGGATGCCTAGCTTAAAAAATCAATAGATAGGTTAATAATGCCATATAGTAATATAATTTGCTGTGTATAAATGTCACGGTTCCAAGATTGGGGGTCCAATTCTGACCCTAGGTCAGTTTGTACAGATTGCTCATTGTGGGTTTGTATTTACCACATTGTGGGGACATTTGGTCCCTATATTGTGGTGAAACCTGTACTTTTTAGCCTGTGGGAACATTAAGCATGTCCCCACAATATAAACCTCAATTTTCTAAAAAATTGTGAATGCAATCAAAAAACTAAAAAAAAATATCGTAATTTGTTTGGTTACTTATGGTTAAGGTTAGGGCTGGGTAGGGGTTAAAGTTGTAATGGGATTAGGGTCTTGCCTATAGAAATTAATGGAGAGTTCCCACAAAGATATAGCTACCTAATATATATGTGTGTGTGTGTGTGTGTGTGTGTGTGTGTGTCTGTGTGGCGGGGTGTGGGGGGGGTGGGGGGTGGGTGGGGGGGGGGGGGTGGTGCGGGGGGGGGGGGGGG
>JAODKC010000002.1:24755416-24768870 GCA_026777985.1 Mormyrops attenuatus
CCCCCACAGCAGCGCCCCCTGAAGCAGTCCCTGAGCGGCTCCCTGTGCCGGGAGTCTCAGTGGAAGTGCTTGCTCCTGACGCTGCTCATGTTTGGCTGCTTCGGCACGCTGGGCTGGTGCGCCCTGTGCCGAGTGCCCATCCTGGCGTCCGACGACTCCAACGGCAGCTTCCAGTACGGCCAGCGGGGCCGGATGCACCACGACAGCCCCTGCTCCAGTGGCTACGTCTACATCCCGCTGGCTTTCCTGGCCATGCTGTATGTGGTCTACCTGGTGGAATGCTGGCAGTGCTACTCCAAGATGGCCACGCTGGCGCAGGCCGAGGTCGGCGAGGTGTACGAGCGCGTGCAGCGCCTCCAGCAGGCCACGCCCTGCATCTGGTGGAAGGCTATCAGCTACCACTACGTGCGGCGCACACGGCAGGTGACGCGCTACCGCAACGGCGACGCCTACACCACCACGCAGGTCTACCACGAGCGCGTCAACACGCACGCCGCCAGCTCCGAGTTCGACTACACCCGGCACGGGGTGAAGGACGTGTCCCGCCAGCTGCTGGGTCTCCTTGAGCACCCGGCCGTGCGGCTGCGCTTCACCAAATGTTTCAGCTTCTCCAGCGCCCGTGCCGAGGCCGCCTACCTGACTCAGCGCGCCCGCTTCTTCGGTGAGAACGAGGGTCTGGACGACTACATGGAGGCCCGCGAGGGCATGCACTTAAAGAACGTGGACTTCCGGGAGCACCTGCTGGCCTTCCCGGATCCGACCCGCCTGCCCTGGTTCGCCCGGCACCACGTCTTCTGGCTGGCATCCGCCCTGCTGCTCTCCTGGCCTCTCCGCGTGGTGGCCGAATACCGGACAGCCTACGTCCATTACCACGTGGAAAAGCTGTTCGGCGATGGTGATGACACCCGTGAGGGTGGAGAGCAGGGAGAGAGTGGCCGGGGCGGGGGAGCGGCGCCCAGCTCTAGTTACCGTGCTATCTCACGGGTCAACACTGTGGACATGACCGAGCTGGAGTGGCACATCCGCTGTAACCAGCAGATGGCGCCAAGCTATTCTGAGGCCATGCTCATGGATCACACCTCCAGTAACAACCCCCCTCCTCCGGCCAGCACAGCCACCCCCGGAGCCTTTCACTCAGGCTACCTTCTTCAGAACTGCCCCCGCTGCCGGCGGTCCTCCAGCAGCACCTCGCTCCCATCTCGGATCAGGGGCAACGTCAACGTGGGTACAAACATGCTCGTGGGTGGGCCAGTTGTGGGAGCGAGGGCTAACGGAAGCGGCCCCGGGGGCACAGGGGGCAGGCTAGTGCTGAGCCGGAGCGGGTTTTCACTGGGGCGGCTACAGAATTCCCGGCCCACCTGCCTCTTCCATTCCCACAGTGTGGGAGGGGGTGGTGCGGGCAGAGGAGATGAGGGCGGTGGATTTTTGGGTCTCGGATCCCGGCAGGATGAGGAGAGCAGGGGGGTTCTAGAGAGAGTGGGGGATGAGGAAGAAGAGGAAGCGGGAGAGCAGGAGGTGGAGCAGGAACGAGAATGTGAAGAAGAGGCAACGGAAGGGGAAAGGGACAGGCCACCGGCCTATCAGGAAGCGTTTTTATTCCCAGTGCTCATTGTCCATGGAGAAGAGAGTTGCCATAGTGGAGAGATTTGACACAGAAACCTCTGACCAGAGATCTAGAAGGTGTAAATCAGAAAGAAGACTGCAGGGCACCTGATAGAACTGCATGTAGGAACGGCAGAAAAGGCCGTCATGGAAGGGTAGGGGAAACCTTGAGGTGGATGAAGGATTCACAAGAGGCTCCTTCTACCTTTTGGACAAAAGAATGCAAGTAGAAGGTGGGGAAGCTGTGCGCCAACATGCATGTGCTTCCCGTGTCTGCTGGCTCGTCCAGAACACAGACGTAGGCAGTAACAAATACCAGCTTATGAGTACGCATGGAGAGTAAGCTCCAGAGGAATGTACTGTTCCCTTTAATTTTGGGGGGGGGGCGGACTCATCACACAGCAAACATCTGTGACAGATACTGGATCATTTCACTCAGCTGCACTGTGGATGCAAGTGTATCTGCAAAGAGACCTCAGATCTTCATTCAACTCCTCTACAACCTTAGCAGTAAACAAAAAACAGCGTAACAAAAAATCTGGTAAACAGGATAAAGTTTCGCTGGAATTTATTACAACACCTTTATTATTTTCTGGTTGATATAATCTTCACAAAAGACATCTGCAGCAGCAACTTCAAGCAATTAATGAGTCATTTATTGCTTCAGCCAAAAATAATAACAATAATAAAAAAACTTAAAGAAAAGATTCTAGAGATTCTAGACAAAAAGATGTTCTACTGATTTCTCTTTCAGTGCTTCACCTGTGAATTTGTGCCCAATTGCTGATTGGATCAATAGTCACACTACCAGCACCCCTCAATAGTAACCAATCAACATTCAGCAAAAGTGTGTCGGGGTGATAGTGGAGTTTGTGAGTAATCTCTTATACAGACTGGGTGTGGTAGCAGTGATGCTAGGGACAAATTAAAAGTGGATACATTGGAAACCTCTGTTCCTACACTGGTCACTATTAAAAATTGCCTTCAAATCCAGATGACTGCACACACAGGTGACCAGCACTTTTGAAATCAAGATTTTAATTGATGTCTGTGCTTGTCTATGTAAACAGGACTCTCATCTGTGCAAAGACAGTAGAGTGTGCTCTCATTGTGGGACTCCTGGATGACAAGGCCAGATGCCCACACGCCTTCAGTCCACTGCTGATTCACTGCTGAGCCGAAGATCTAGCGCTGCAAGAATTGATTTGATACGTGAGAAGTGGGGGTAGGGTGGGGTGGGTGGGGCAGAACTGTCCTGCGGTTTGTCTAGCTGTCTATTTTTCAGCTGGTAAGTAAAGCAGAAACAGAAAATGGCCTCAGCATGTGAATCAGTTCTGACAGAGGACACAGGAGAGAACAAGCAGCAGATGACGGAAGATTATCGGTGACTTTGCAGCTTCACTTCCTTCGAGATGTCCTTTCTCGACAGACATTTAACTTTTGCACTCCGCTGTCAAATCATCTTGTGTTTATCTCACCATCTACGCCTCATAGACATTTTGTCCAATTCCACTAATGTCGCATAATTCTCTTAAAGCTCAGACCGCGTGAACTGCAACACCAGGGCGCTGTTGTCTGCTGGACAAGCCATCCTGACCACACCGCCACACGGACCTGGTGACACATTCCTTCAGGGTAATGGACTGATTGTAGAGGACCTCCACGTGAAAAGGATTGACTCCTGATACTCTACAGACGCTTTATTGGTCCTTTTCGCTGACTCATTTGGTGCATATTTAAAAAATGTACAAGTATCAATAACACTTGATTACAGTTCAGTCACATGCCATAATGGATACATGTGCTTCTACTGTTTTCTTTTATACAAACCGATGCCTTACTGCTGTTTCTCATTCATTCTTCTGGGTCATCCAATTCACCATCAAGAAATGTCATGGAAACGGATGCTTAAAAGGCATTTAGGTTAAATATTTGTCCAGAACCAAAAAGTGTGACTAAAGATGCTGTCTAATTTTATTTTAAAAGTGCCGCTAACTACTCAGGCACTTGAGACAGAGTCGCAGTAGGATGTCTTAGCTGAGGTTTTTCATAGTTCACTTTTGCTGAAGCACTGCAGATTCTGACAAGGCCCTGGAACTGAGCCTAAATGCTATAACCAGTTGGATATTCTGCAGCTGATCAGCACATAAATGACACTTTTCCATTGGCGTACAGGAACCGATCCATACCCGAGCCGCACTGCGAAGAGACTATTACAGCGCGGTCCGCTTCGGTTTTCCACTGCAGGAGGGTCAACTCAGGGTTTGGAGAGCGACAGTGATGTAAAACCGAAGAGGAACTTACTAATCAAACGGTGTACATCATGATGTACTGTGTGCTAATTTCCTGTGAGAATTAGTGTCTTATGTTAGCATCAAACGCTAGTAGAATTAGCATTCGCTTGTGTAAATTTGCATTACGAATCCTTTCCATTCAGCTGTTCTATAGTACTTTTTTAAGAAGGAGTTTGGAAATTTTCAAGTTCTAAGTTTCTGGAATGGACTGGTACGTGTGCAATACTACTAATAATGAATCATATATAGAATATACCCTTTCTTCATACAGATAATCCATGCACAGAACACCAGTATCTCCATGCATTTCAACCACTCAAGATGGTAGTGACAGAATCAGCCCGGTTTGGTCACACTTCAGAACGTTTGCAGCTTGGGTATCGCTCGGGTACGGCTCAGTTCTCGGTGGCAGTGGAAAGAAAGTCGATGCATAACAGCTGAAATCTGACTTATATGTTTGATGTGTGGTACAAATACAAAACATGGTCCTGGGAAGGTTTAAAAGAATACTGTCTGAAAATTAATGCATTTTTTTTCCTTTTCCAAAATTCTTTAAAATACCAATATCATGTCTCATTTTCAGCTCAATTAACCAGCTGAGTACTCTGTGACTGTGACTCTTAATACTCAACTGGTTGCGTATCCACTCCAAACTATCCACCTCTGGCTCCAGTCAATGGCCATGCAAATGCAAAGAGGGCATGCATCCCTGTACTCATTCCCATAAAGTTCCTGTTGCAGTAATGTTGTTGTTCAATTACAGCAGCATCTAAATGTTCTATGTAACTAGCATGAATGTGTACTGACAGTGAAAAGACTGACGGTGTAAACATGTAGAGAATGTATGTACATCATCGGCATGGTGATTTCTTGGGAGTTTTTCCTTGCCGCTCTTCTCTGGTTTACTCTCTGGCGGTATAGGACAGGGAGAATGTAAAGCGCTTTGAGCCAATGTAATGTTGGGAAAATGCGCTAAACAAACATGAATTGAATAGAATTCAATTAGAGCAAAGTTCAAATGAGAAAAAGGTGTGCTGTGCTGGGTGGGTTGGAACTGATGGCAACCTCATGAAAACTCAATATTACTGACTCGTAATATTGAAACCGGGGACAATTTCTGCTAGTTGTTACTGCTTCTCCAATTCGCAGATGAGGATATCAATAAAGTTCATTTCTTGAAATGTATTTCACTTTATTCCCCTTGTAGTGGACTTTATAGGGCTGTGGTTGGATTTGTTGGGATAAAATAACAGATAAAATTCAGAACAGCTAGAACTCTGGCCGGCGGGTGGCCATATTGGCCCTGATCGTTTGACATTACACATTTCAGCCATATTACTGACACTCCACCAATTTCTTAATCATCCCAGGGGATCAACGTGTGGCCTTTAATGAAAAGAGCAGCGGTACATTTCCCAAAAGCATAGTTGCTAAGAGTAACAACGTTAGCAACAACGTTAGCAACTTACGTAGTTAGAACTATGCAGCTGAATGCTCCTAAGAGGAGCTTTTGAGAAACGTACCGCAAAAAATGCCCGGCATGAGCAATGCCTCCAGGGTGGAGGAAGGTTGGAGTACGTTCTTTCCCTGGAATGACACCCTGATCACTACCGTTTCAGTTAAAGTGTCATTTACCGTCTGTGACCTTTCATGGGCGAAGGGCAGTTTTATAGAGTGATGTGCTGTTGTACACATGATCCTACATACCATGTTCCGCCAGCTCCCATACAATAATATTTTGAAAAAAAAATAAAAAGAAAACAATTTAGTGACACTCTTTTAATTTATATTACATGCAGTTCTCTTCAATCACAGCCACGGTCTGAACAAAACAATCACACAGCTCCATCTACTGGTGATCATAATAATTTAGTTACTCAATACCGATCAAACTGAATCAGACTGGAGACAATGAAAATGAACATCCCCCTAAATTAATGTTTCTGAAACCTACTAAATAAAATGTCACTCCACTGGTCCAGTTCCATCCTACTGTAACCTGGTGTTTCAGGGTGTACCAGTGTATGATGAAAACAGTCTATTTTATTATTAACGCTGCCTTGATTTGCCTTGGTGGCTCCTGTGTGTTCTGTCTGCTTTTGTTGATTTATTTAAGGGAAGATCTTGGTTATTAAATTCAATGTTCAATACCACGACATTTCAAAATAAAAGTACCACTGTTAGGAAAAAGGAATTTTGAAACTCTTTACTTCTCTAAAAACAACAACAGAAAAACGCAATTAGAACCCAAATCCAATTTGTGATACAATTACACTCGCATTCAACAGATATCGGGCTCATAAACACTCGTGAAGCCTGTAGATAATTTGCAAAATGTGATCAGTGAGCTCATATCCTGTGTTTTCTATGGTCATGGCATGTTGGGTATCCTACTGCGCTAGAACCACAGCACCTAGCAACTCGTGGTTGAAGGACATGGGTGAACCAACACATATAGTTCATCAGTCTAACCACTTATTCTGCTTGGGGCTGACCGGGGAGGGGGGGCTGGATCCAATCCCAGGCAGCACAGGGCATGAGGCTGAAACACAATCTGGGTAGCATTTAGGAAGCAGGCACCCCTTGCTCTTTTATAAGCCTCTCTAGGGTATCCCCTGCCCTCAACAAGCAGCTTGTTCTGGAGAACATTTGACCAACCTTCCTTCACTCACCTGCAAATTCTGTGTGACTATAGTCCTTAAGAATTTCATCGCAGCCAAAGTCAATTAGTTTGATCTGGAGGGTGTCTGTCTTTCCTAAGATATTCTCTGGCTCAATGTTCTGGTGCAGGATGTCAAGGTCCCTGCAGTGGCACAAAGCCCAGAGTGGCTGCACCAGGACACGCCACACCAACCCTTCCTTATGGTGACCTCTGTGCTTTCTGCAGTACTGGCAAATCAGTCAACAAATTGCAGAAGGTAGGTGCTGGCAGATACAGAATTTAGATGCAACATGAGGACCACCTCCAGGGGCAGAGGCCCATCCATTCCTGTGAAGCATCAAGTGTACATATGGAGGCATAAATACCAACTGCCCTACATCATTCCATCCTATCCCAGCATGATTGTGGTGGGCCAATGTGATAGGCTAATGTTGGTTATATCCTATTTGCGATTGAATTTCATTGTGCTTAATCTGTACAATGACAATAAAGGTATTCTATTCTATTCTGTTCTATTCTATTCTATAAAATTTCCAAGTTTCCAGAGGAAATTTGCATAATATGAGGAGAAAATGCACACAGGCAGCATTCAACCCCTTATTCCTGGAGGTGTGAGACAACACTGTTCACTTCGCCACAGTAAAACAAATTACCCTCTTTATTAAGTAATCTAACAGATGAATACATTATTTGGTTCGCACCTGTCATACAGCAGAGAGTGTTGTATTACTATCTACAGCTATCCATCATGTTGTATTCCAAACCTTTGCAGGCAGTTTTGAATCCCATGCTATTCCGAGATGTCTGCTAGACTCTTTCTCTTCAGGTTTTCATAAAACCCCTCTCTTCCACTGGCCTATCAACTCAAACTTCTTTCTTTTGCCACTTCCATCCTGGCAATCTCCTTGGGCCGCCCGGCACATTGGTGTGAGGTTGTTGATCCTGATCATTTAAGTTTTAACTTACACAGAAATGTTCTGAGGGCAGAACGAAAAATGATTCGACTAATATTCTGATACTTGCGCTTGTGATGCCCATTGTACATTAAGCATTTCCATATGGTATCGTTAGTGGGGAAATGACAACTATTATGAATTGTTAATCTGTGAAAGGTCATTTTAATGACCGTTTTTGATCCCGTTAAGCCGAATTATTCAAGTGTAGCTAGCTAGCATTGTGAGTGGGTTAAATAAACTATATGAAATCAGTATGTGTGATGAATGACTACTGCCATTTGTGAATTTCTTGAAGTGCTGTGTTCGAATGTTTTTGACCCCATTACCAAGTTAATTATATGTAGCGGAAAAGCCATTACTTATTTAGCCTTTGTCCTGACTTTGAAAAGTGTAAGAACATGCATGGGAAAAAGTTACAAAAAAGCAAAACCCACCGAGCACTAAGCTGAAAGTGAAATTTGGGTAGGTTATCAAAATTTTCACTCAGATATGGGGGCAGCGGAAAAGTAACCATCATTTATTTTTTTTATGCTCCTAGTGTTCTGGTTTGGCGTATTGGTGATGCTGAATGACAGGTTCTCAACAGAAGATTGGCAAGAGAAATGTTATGTAATATGATGATCTTGGCTATTTCAGCAGGTCAGACAGGTAGGGCTGAGCTCTGCATGACACTATGATGCAAAGGTCGTTAGGTTATTAATTAAATACATTAAATACATACAATCAGAGTATGATTAGATCAGGATCTGCTCTTTAGTGCAAGTTCCACTGCTGCCTTCAAACACACGACTCAAATGTTCTTTTTCACTTAATACACAAAAAGTCATGTCTCACACAGAAGAAATATTTATTGCCATTCATTGTCATCACATCCACACGCAAACTCAGAGGTTCAAACAAAGGAACACCAGTAATACATTTATTTTAAAAACAGTAGAAAAAACACTTCTAAAAATTATGTTGATTTGTTTAATATTGAAAAGTAATCAATCTGTGGTTAGCAGAGAAGCAAACACGCCGATTGTGAGTGAGGTTGATGGGCTAGCTGTTTTTCTCTAGATGCATTTACTTTCCAAACAATGGTTCCCCAAGTTTACACCCACCTACCCAAATGAGTCCCAGTCAACTACTTTCAACCGCAAAAGTTTGATATAAACTGAAATAGATGCGAAAAGTATGCTGCATCGCCGACGATGCAGTGGACCCCAGGGGGTTAAATCATCTGTCTGCTGCTTATCTCGTCAACAGTGCTATAGTAAACTGACCTGCACACAGATAAGGACTGGGAAATTTACATAGACTGATTCAGTCCTGTGCTGCCCTTAGTAGACCTTTGTCATCTATACTGCCATCCTTTATAAAAAATCATGTAAGAAAGATTATGGGTTTCATGTCTTCGCTTCTGTACAGAGACAAGTCAAATAACACCATGTATCAGTTAGCAGAAAAAAAAAAAGATTTTTCTGTCTTTCCTTAACTGCACAATTTCGATATTAGATGAAGTGTTCAGTGAGGTTTTTAAGTAAACAGCTTTGTCAAATACATGTGTTTACGAGCAAACCGGCATCAGCGGAGACCTCACAGGAAGTGCCACCGTTTCAGAACAAACACTACCGAGACCAGCAGTCCAGGCTCAACTTAGTCCAGCTTAACTTAAAGCCTGATCCTGATAAATTCAAAAGCTCAGTGGAAGTACAGAGGAAAAAAAAACCCTAACTGCAAAAGGCTTGGTACACAGACCAATAAGGTCATATTTAAAGTCCTTACTTGCTTTCTGTAGTGGGCTATACAATTAAGAACCAATCAATCTTTCAATAGCTAAGGCCTGTGTTTATGCAGGTCCAACAAATTAGAATTATTTGTCCCCATAGAAATTAGTAAAAGGGGCTACATGTAGGAAATGAACCAAAAGCCCCAATATGTTTCATGTGATATTTTCCCAAAATGTTTACTCTGAGTCAAATATTGCAAGACTCCGATGTATCAATACAGCTGATCCAAAGTATCCTTAAGAGTGATTAGACATGAGTCCTCTTTCCTAAAATTCGCTTACGAGTCTTACCTAAATAAACAAAAAAAAAGTCTGAATGCTCCAAAAGATCAGCCTGAAGTGCACCCTGTCACATCACAGTACTTGCATCAGGGCAACTTTTACAACCTAGAATAATTTTCCTGCATTTGATAAGTATCAAGTAAAATGCAGATATTGCAACAAGGGCCCAATCATTTCTTACCTTTAGTTATTTTATAACATCGTATCATGGCTGTTGGGTATTATCCTGACAGCTAAGGAAACAGTTACATTATTATTAAAGATATGTATGTATCTGATTGGACATACCTATTTAATGGTGAAAATACTGTAATATACCCATTCGATTCAGTGTAAATCGGTGGAGAAAATGTATATAGACCAGTTAACAGAGAGGCAAAGACTTCATAGAAGCAGAGAGCTCAATATATGGTACTCTAACTGAATGGATGTCCAGACACAGGTGAGGCCAAATATGATGAACAACAATAAGTTACCATGCAAACTAAGTCAACATGGCAACAGATTAATTAGATTTTTCAAGTGAAATGGGTTCTACCAGGTTAAAAATTCATCCAAGGATTTCTCCAGTCTGGGACTGTGTTATGATGAATTACAGCCAACCCTCAAACAAGGGTCACTGGTGGCTACTTGTTCTGCCAAGAATAGGGTTTGACTCTGATGGGGAATCGTGCCCTCCTTCTTCTATGGTGAACTCTGACCCCTGATACTTCTGGAACATCACCACCATGAAGATAAGCATCCAGAAGAAGAAGTTCACCCACACTGCCCCCTAGTGGAGACAAAAAGAAACAACAGGTGGGCAACAGGTGGCTAGGAGAAGGGGGGGGAAGTGAGTGGCAACATGAGGTTAAAAAACTGAAAAAGTTAAGTAAACATTTCATGTTACCATCACCATATTATTTTTTTTTCCCTAAAAGCAAAATTTAAAAGGAGGCTTGCTGGTAAATTACACTGGATTTTTATGACCATTATTGATTTGTACATTGTGAATGCTGGGCAGCACAGACCTCGGCACTGTGCAGGCAGGAGTAGAACCGCTTGCCATTGTACGGGCTGATCCATGTCTTAGTCTGAGCGTCCTCACAACTGCGACACAAATACGCACACATCATCATGAACACCTTCTGTGCAACAACAATGCTCACAAACATGTTCGTTACAGTAGTGCTTTCCAAAAACTGGGAGCAATAAAGCACTTTAACAAATGAAACTAAATGCCACAAGCACTATAAATTAATGGGAAACGCTAAGTTAATGACAGCCAAGTGCCCACGGTGCTTTGTATAAATAATTAAAAATCATCTTGGATTTGCATGCCTCGTAATACAGGTTAGTTACAAAACATTAATGTAATCCATCCACCCAGCCATAAAAATCAAACAATCAGCTTTGATCTTCTTTGATCACAAGGAATTTTCCAGTAGAGAACAGAGATAATTACCTCTTTATTACGTTATATTTATTTAACACGGCCCGACAGTGAGATCATTGATTTGAATAGCCCTGCTGTAGCCCATGGCTGTTGGGCTGTCCTGCTGCTCACCTTTTTATGGTGGCGTTGCGCAGTATGGACTCACAGAGACGGTCTCTCCCAATCTTCAGGATGCACCCAGACACCAGAAGGAAGAAGAGAAAAATCCCACACACCACGAGATTCACATTCATCCAAACACGCGGCCTGGGAGAGAGACAGAGGGCAACACAACACAAGTATCGGTTAATGTCAAAAATCACCGCAAGTTATCATGGTTACTTTTGTTACATAACTGCCTCATCTTGAAATATTTAAACACGTCAAGCTGTTACTTTAAAACTGCGGAGAGAGGTGGGGCTTTGTGTGCGTCTAGGCCACAGTAGTCACAGAATCAGTCATTCACGAGCATGTTAAGACTCGCCAATTAAAGATAACACTTTAGGACAATAAATTAGAACATTCCTATACCATATACAGTATAGAGTTGGATAGAACTATTACAAAACAGACACTTAAAGAGAAATTACTTAATAACAAAGGTAAATGTGAATCTTAAACCGTAGGGTACAAAGAAATACCTAGATGAGATAAACCTGGTCCTGGGGGAAGTTCTCAAAACGCATTTACACCCAGTTTCAAAGCAGAGACCTTCTGTGTGTTAGGTGAACGTGATAACCACCACACTATGGAAACTCACAAATACAGGCTATTACTGCCTACAGAAAACAACAGTAAATACAATGAGACCACCCCCCAAGATTACTGTGGGAAAATGGTGAGCAGGCCCTCACCTGCTGACTTCCTCGCCCATGCAACTGGTGTAGATCCAGTACAGGGTAAGTGAGAAGCAGTAGACCCCCACGAACACAGAAATGACGCTGACGAAGAAGCAGAGGGAGGTGGGGCTGGAGCTGTCCACCCCTAAGGAGCGGGCCGTGACATTATAGCTGACTGTGCCATAGAGCATGCAGCGACCGGCAAACTCCCCCTGCAACACAGAATGAAGTGAGCATTACCGTAGGCTGATGACTCAGCAATCAAATCAAAGTAAATCACTTCGCTTGGCACATCACTTGGCACCAAGTAAGTACAAATGGGTGAGAACTTGAGGGCGAGTTCACAACAGCAGTGACAAAATAGTGCAAATAAAAACAATAGCGCAGACAGGGGAACAAAATTGTAATTTGTAACCTTGTAATAAACAGCGTGCAGAGAAGAGAAGAGAAAAATGCAATAAATATAGTGAACAGCCATGTGAATGTAAGTATGGATGTGATGGGAACGGATGGCAGAATAGATTCATTGACCGGAGTTGAACATTCTGACTGCCCGATGGAAGGAACTCTCTCAGAGCCTGCTGGTTTGGGCTGGTTAGGCCCTGGTACTGCAGCTCTGCCCGCCTGACCGTCACAGTGTGAACAGTCTGGGGCTCAGGAGCCTGGGAACCTAGATGATTTTCCCAGCTTTGCTCAGGCAGCGCCTGGTGTATACAATACTGTGCAGAAGTCTTAGGCAGTCTGGCTAGTAAGTGTATATTTGCTCAGAAAAAAATCTGAATTAAATATTAAAACACATGCAAATTAATCATATGACAATAAAAACTAGCAGCAATTTCTCCTCTTCTCCAGAAAGTTACTGATATCTTGTTGGCTGGCTAGAAGAACATCACTTCAGTTCCCAAACCTCTCCTCGGGGACACCTCGGCCATTTCATGTATGTGTTGTATTTCCCCACCAGCTCAATGAACTAATTAATTAGTCAGCAAATCAAATAACTCGATGAGGTATCGACTAGCCATACAAGGTCTGCTAGTGGTAATGTCAAAAGGTTCAAGTGAATTGGACAGTTGCTGTAAAAATTTGGATGACTTATGAGAGGTTTTATAATGACTAATCTGACCCACTTTGACAGATATGATCATGGATTTACACCAAAATGAAGATCACTTAAACATCATTTCTTTGACTGTCTAAGACTCTTGCCCAGTACTGTGTATTCTGGAGAAAGGCAAACTCACTTTTGGTATTTTAAGCCTTGGATGCAGGCACTCCTGTTGAGCCATTTCAGTGGCTGTAGGTAGAAGAGATGCTGCTGTACCTACTGCATTGTGGCAGCTGTTATTATTATTATTATTATTATTATTATTATTATTATTATTATTCTGTACTGCCTTGCATAGAGCAGATGAATGTATGTACTGTATACTCCATTGACATGCACAGACAGCAGGTGCTGGAACAGGGGCTCCCTCAGTAAATCTGGCCTGGGAGGGTCCCCATCAGTAGACTTTCTTTGACAGTTATTACAATCCCTTGGGCAAAAGGGGCAGGTGCACAGCGGGGGGGGGGGGGGGGGGGGGGGGGGGGGGGGGGGGGGGGGGGGGGGGGGGGGGGGGGGGGGGGGGGGGGGG
>JAODKC010000002.1:24818408-24834540 GCA_026777985.1 Mormyrops attenuatus
TACCTTTAACACCCCCGCCCTTTTTTCAACCGTTTTTCTTTTCCCCCTTTCCCCTACTTCCCCCCCCATCCCCCCCCCCCCCCCAAACCAACACATGCAAGCAGAGAGGTGACTGAATGGGTCTTCCTAGGAATCTTATTCCTAGAGATCTGGCCATTGTTTTGGAGCAGTTTGGCGTGGAAATTATTTCATGTTGCCAGTGACACCTAGTGCAAAAAAGCAGTTACTACAATTCCAGCAAATACAGTCAGAGACCTCGTTTTATTGTACAAAATCTTTCAAATGAGCCAATACGCAAACATTACTTACACTGAAAATATAACTAAAAAACAAACAAGACTAAGTTTGAAGGAACAAAGAAATCAAATCAAAGTTATAGAGCTTCAAGCCTCATTGGCAAGTTAGCCAAATTAAGTCTAACTGGAATTATTACCAATGCTTAGAGTTTATTTTTACATTGTGCTCATTGATTTGCAGGAGTGAAAGACAGTCTCTTTGGACATGGGGGCGTCTGCTTGCGGGCCTCCACCTACGTGTCCTGGTCCTTGGAGCCGGCGGGATCCTGCAGTGAGAGCAGCGCCTCTACATGCTGGAGGTATTGCACCGTTCTCCTCTTCACAGATGTCCTGCGCTCTGGGTCCGGGTCGCCTGACACACAGGAAGCAAAAAGGGTGGGACAGTCAGTGACAGCACAAGTATAAGAGTAGTGAGGCCAGCCACGGGGTGAGCGGTGCTTTGGATTGGCTGAGGCGTTAGAGAAGGCTGGTGGCTTAAGTGACAGGCACAGCGACAAGGTCACTTCTGCACGGATAAAAGCGAGCATTAAACACCATTACACAATGAACTCCGTCATGGAGCTTTAAGGGAATAATCTATACTAACAGCATGGCTTAAGAAAGGCTTATAGTTCTAAACAAGTCTCCTGTCTCACCCTGCACTCCTTTGATCAGTATATCCACAGCAGCCTTGTATCGCAGTATCGCACCACTATACTCCCCCCCTTTCTCTTCTTCCACTGCTGCATTCAGCTCATTGGCTGCTTGTGCCAGATACCCCGCCTCCCTGCTCAGCCCTACAGGGCTATTTGGGTCGGCCAATAGGAGTGACATCAGCTCAGAGTGGTCATGCGGCGCGTTGGGCTGATCTATCGACAGGACAGAAAAAAAAGAGAACAAATACAATGGGGATAAAGACAGACGCTGATTATATGCAATATCGACTACTAATATAATCTTGCCTTCAAATCAAAGCTAAAACATAACATCTTTATGTCAGTATCATAGTCCAGAAAAGCAGATAACGGATTTTGTGATGGAAAAAGATGAAAAACACCTTCTTTGGCACAGGGGTCGAAGATGGCGAGATCAGAGTCTGAAAGGGGTGGAGGCTGTTCATCTGAAAGTCCCTCCGCCACAGAGTCAAACAGCAAGTCAAACTCATCTTGAGACTCTGTCTGGTCCCTTCTGACACATGCAGAACTAGGGCTGGCTGCTTGATGGGGAAGGAGAAATGAGAAAGAAAGACATTAAATTCATTCACGACAACAAGCCAAGTAATCCCAGCTAATCAGCATCAGAAACCACCGAGAGGGAGAAAAAATCATGGCAGCTTGACACAAAGTACACAGCCTGTACACAGATGACAGATGCGTGAGATGAGCAGCTCACAGCGAGGACTGTGACCACTCACAGCCCCCTCATGGGTCATCATGTGGGAAGAACAGAAACGTCCTTCACCAACAAGACATGCACCCACAAGAATGGCTTCTTGCTCAGTCAAAAAGGCATGAACTGGAAATCCTTGCAAAGAAAGTTCCACATTCCTGTACGACATGAATATTTTTATCTCCCATTGTACCCATCATGTCCTGAATGCAGAACACGGCTCAAAATCCTATTCCTGAACAAGGCCCATTTAGAAGCGACAGATTCAAAGTGAAACTTCTTCCAATGCTGCACAATTTCTTTACGCCACATCAAGGCATTATTGGATTTGAAGTTGACAAGTACTGGCATGACTTAAGTTCAGGGCTTTGCCAAGACCTCAAAGTTCTCCTTGATCCTAAGCCTTCAGGCTAGACCTTCATGACCTGATCCACATCGCCACCAATTAGCGATGGACAAAACGACACGCCATGAACCGCTTGCTGTATCTTTTGACTCCACTAGATGGTGCTCTCTGTTCAAAAAAGGACACAAATCATGCCCCAAAGCAAACCAAGGGCACCATCTAGTGGGGTCAAAAAAAATACAGCAAATGGTTCATGAGGTGTCGTTTTGCCCGTCACTACCACCAATGCATGATTAATGAACCTTGACTCGAGCCTTACCCCTGGGCGGTGAGTCAATGTTGTTTTCTGGTTCTCCTGAAGCCCCGGTGTCTGTTATGGAGGTTGGGCTGTCTTCCATCTCGCTGTAGGCCTCTACTGCAGCCTCAGGTTCACCTAGTCCAACTCCATCTTGTGGTGATGATGCTTCAGTCCCCTTTTCTTCTTCCATACCATTGTATGAAGATCCTTCAGGCAGAGGTATGAGAGGAGGCGGCAGGGGGGAGGACACCGCGAGAGGGGTGCTCTCCATTGGCCTTCTTACTTCCCCACCCTGAAACAAAAAACAGGTTACCTCGAGAACCACGTCATGCCACCTAATATGAATCCAAACCTTCTGGGATTTCTAATATCTGGAAAGTACTTACCGATTTCCTAAAATATACAAATCATGAAATACTAACTTATGCCATGTAATTCACCAGGACAGCAACATTCAAAGTTTCAGGCATATCAGTAAATGTTAAACTGTGAAACTGCCAGATTCATACACAGCTAAAATTCATAAGTAAATAATTAAAATAAGGCAGCAAAAACTATTTCATCCATTCTTTGAAAAAGAGCACATCTCAAATTAGGGGGGATTATTTCAATGGTATTGGGCAGACAGACAGGCGTTCTGATTTTTGATTACCATTCCTGTTCAAAATGGCATGCTGTGGTTCAATATCAGGTGAATTAAACAGTATCAATGGCATGCCTTTCTAATTACATTTGAGCGACATTAAGTTATGAATGACACTTGGAACTGGGAAGGGCCTGTGTGATGCGTTCTGTGCATCATCAACTTTTCTACCGTATGATAAAGGATCTCAGGGAGAGTGGCCTGGTCATGGGAGGCGCATGGCATCACGGCACAGGACAGAAACCTCACCCTGAAGAAGTCCTTGAGCTGTGGGCTATTGTACAGGGCAGGGATGTTGACGGTGAAGAGAAACATAGTTTCTGCTGCTTTCCGTCTCTCTTCAATCACAGCTTCATCAAACCGCCCTGTGACAGAGGGGGAAGGTGTGCTTTGGTGAAGTCATTCTTGTGAAATGTCATGCACAGTATGCATACAATACTTAGGCTGCCACACAAAATTAGCTTCAAGCTATGTTTATATTGGTGTAAAACTATGGCTATGTCCGTCAAAGTATGCTATCTTACCATTTCAAAACCTTTCCTCAAGTATTTTCTGTTATCATCCAATATATCCATGTATTTGCTGAACCCAGCCACTAACACACCTTATTTGGCGAGTCAATACCTCATTGTTAAGTGATCTGGTGGTGATTTAATATTTTAACATATACATGGAATGGCTGGGGTGCCACAGAGAAAAGATTTGGGGACCAAAGCTTTCTTCTTCTAGCCACCCAACATGATATTAGGAATTGTCTGGAGAACAGAAAAATTGTTGTTCATTTTTTGTTGTATTATTCTTTATTAAATATATATTCAGAGTGGTGCAGTGGTTAGCACTGTTCCCTCAGTGTAGTTTGTATGTTCACCTCATGTCATCATGGGGTTTTCGCCAGGTACTCCAGCTTCCCCCCCACAGTTTAAAAACAGGCTGAGGTTAATTGCAGTTACCAAATTGCTTGTGGGTGTGAACGATGTGTGTGCCCTGCCATGGGATGACCACAACATGCCGTCTTCTCTGAATCACCACAGCATAACTCACTACATTACATATATGTATAAAACATTCAGAAGTTAAAGTTGTTAAGCCGAGGTTTATAAGGACACACGTGAAGCGCCCTGTCGGACTCACCGAAGACCTGAGCCCGTGGGAAGGGAGGAAACTCTTCCAGCCTCCTGAAAAGGTTTCGGTGTGTGTAGGACAGCTCTCCATGAAGCTTCTTCAGCTCCGAGTACCTCTTCCACACCACTACCTGCATGGCCATTTAGCAGCAGCACAGAAAAATTGGCAACTTGCACATCACAGAGGAGAAATCGACAATTAATATCCTACTGTACATGTTCTACAAGGGTATTATATGTGCAGGGTACTATAGTGCTAATATGCAACATAAGCCTGAGCTGTCTCGGCCAAATGCACAGCACTTGTAGACTTATTCCAAGTCTGACTTCAAATATTCCTCGGCTTTGTGCGTCAAGGGGACAATGACACTGCTAGAATTCTAAATATAATACTATTTGGGATAAATGCTGGTCTTACAGCTGGCTCTTACCTACAGCTTTTCCAATGCTAAAACTCAACGAACAAACACCTTCAGACATACACACCTCTTTCACATCCTCTGGCCTCTTCTTTGAAATAAACTGTGCAGATGGAGAGAGTGGGTGATTAGTAAGGGACACTGTAGTATGTGTAGGATTCTGGTGACACTTAAGAGAAAGTCAGAGATAAATTAGCGAAGGGGGTGTCTAGGACCCAACCCGCCCTGAGTATATCACGAGTGAAGGTCCCGTGGCTTTTCGCACGAGTTCAGTAAAGAAGGCTTTATTATTACCAAATATTATTCACATCTATGATCCACCTATTCCACGCTATAGTAAATAATAGCAATAAATAAAGGCGAAAATACAAAAAGGAATAATAGATAGATTCAATGCCCAACTAATGTTCATTTTGCTAACTTTTAAGTTAAGAAAAGTTTCGTCTAGCAAAAGATTAATACTGGATAACTGGATTAATCAACAATTGATTTTTTTTTCAGTTGGTAATCATTAAACTTACATAACGTGTTAATTGATTACTTATTATAAACACGACATTAGTTCAGACTAAATCAGCGGTCTAATAAACAGAGTATTAATAAATAGTTAGCTAGCCAGCTAACTCGCTGAGTTGGCCAACTGACCCTGGCTGTGACTTTGTACTCTGTGTATCCCTTCTCATGAGTACGTGAATCTGTCACGCTGAAGAACCTGTAGTATTCCTCCTTCGCTTTCCGCGACATTCGGAGGATTCTCTCTTGGCCGTCCGTACAGCTCCCCGACAGCTACACTACAACCGACAGCCTCCTCTGATGTTTTGATTGTTTTCTTCCTTTTCCGACTTCCGCCTTAGCTCTACACGCATGCGCATAGCTTCTTAGACCCGCCTCTTTATCTACATCAATTAAAGGCACACAATTCAAAACTGACATTTCATTATGTACAGCAAGACGTGTTTCGCACTTTAACAAATACGTCAGCCATTACATGAAGTGAAAGGCAATGAGCGATTTTATATGTTTAAAGCGTATTAAAATAAATAAATATTTTATGTTTATAAAATGTTTATAAAAATAGCATTGAATGATCGGTTAACAGTGGACAAATGTAATTCATTATACTTATAAACAATGTTGTCATTAGTTTCGTAGTTCAGTTTCCACTCGAATTATAAAGACATGGTGATAACATGACTCTTTGATCAACTGCCCATTCCCTGTAAACATCCTGTCCAGAGTGTTCCTAGGTTAGTGACAATTAATTCTTGGGATTGGCTCTATTTGATCATAATTCACCATACGGAAAGGGATAAACGGGAATGATTAGATGTGCAGTAGGAGCTTCTGGTGAAATCTTCTACAAGAAACTCAATACTGTTATTTTAGTGCTGATGCCCTTATGTCTTAAGCAACAGTTCTGTATCTATATCCATCAATATCTGTAGATGGGTCAGTGATTTTCTCACACATACAAAGCAGCTAGTAATGCTGGGGACCCATATCTCAGCCACTCAGACCACAAGCACCAGAGCTCCACAGGGTTGTGAGCTCTCAGCCTTACTTTTCTCTCTATATACCAATAGTTGCACCTCAAAACACAATTCTGTCAAATTCCAAAAATTTGCAGAGGTGAACAACTCTCATTGGTCTAATAACAAGAATGAGTCAGTACATAGACTGGAAATTGACAGCTTGGTCCTCCTTTAACAACTTTGTACCTCAATGCCACAAAACAGTGCAAATGATAGATGATCAAAGAAAAAGATAATCCTGACCACCCCCTTGCCCAGTGTGGCTCCCCCATCGATACAGTGGACTCACAGTGGTCCCATTCCTAGGTGTAGTTATTTCCAGAAGCCCAAAGTGGCAGAACAGCATGAACCCTACAATGAAGAAAGCAAAACAAAGAATATATTTTCTCAGCTTAAAAAAAGCTCAACCTGCCACAAAACTTATGGCACAATTCTACACAGCTATAATTTAGTTTGCTCTCACTTCTGCATCACTCTCTGGTATACTACTGCCTCGGATAAACACAGGCTGCAGAGCCGACCGGCCTGCTGAAAGATCATCAGCTGCAGCCTACCTCTCTTGCAGATGCCATACAACTGTATTCCCCAACCTGGTCCTTGGGGACCTCCAGACAGTCCATGTTTTTGCTCCTACCGGGAGCTGGGAGGGAGGAAAAATGTGGACTGTCTTGCAGGGAGCTGGGAGGGAGCAAAAACATGAATTGCCTGGGGGTCTCCAAGGACCGGGTTGGGAAACATTCAGAAGTCTCAGGTTATAAGAAGATTATGGCCAATCCGGTCCACCCCAGCTGCTCTATATTCCAAAATCTCCCTCCTGGCAAAAGACGGCAGTCTATCAAGATCAGTATTTCATGTCATCAGAAATGTTTTTCCCCATGGCAATCAAACTCATTAACATGCTTCACACTTCCACAGGACACATGTACTAATTCACCCAGTGTCTAATATATATACAGATTCAGTATGACCAGGTTAATATTTATTCAATTCTCCATTGTCTTGTTTTTATACTTCTTTTGTGTAGCTTTAGTCAGTTATCTTTATCACTGTATTTTCTGGATGATACAATTACCTATTGTATCTAATGTTGTTATTGCACGCTTGTTCAGTGTTATTGTTATTAATTTTTAATTCTTGGGCCTGCACTGCCATACCATGCCAAATTCCTTGTACACACATATGTACCTGGTGATAATAAAGCTGCTTCTGATTCTGAATAAGCCACAAAGCTAGCTAGTGGCCCGCTGCCTTTCTTAAAATATCTTATTTATACTAAAATTTTATTGTTCCCTGAGCTTATTGCATTGAAGCTGTCTGTCACCTAGAGCTACCAATGGGGAAACATGTCTCAATCACCATAATCCATTGCTGAATCATTATCAAAAAGTCATTACAAAAATTATCATCACCATAATTTTTTTTTATAAGTATTTATCACCTTGCGTGGCTCTGCAGGTTAAGAATCTGACTGGAATGTTCCTGGTTTGAATTCTTTCGTCAGCGATTCAGTGATCATATCAACTCAAGCAGGGCTGGTAACCCAAAAACAGGGGCACCCTGTTTCCAGTTTCACTCTCACTACCAGCCAAAATACCTGTGTTTACTTGTACAAATGGCAAATAAAAGTGTCGTTGTCATTGAATCACCGACAAACTTAGGCTTTCAGCAAGGTCGCTCTCAGCATAGATACACGGCCTTCCTTCAGTTACACCTATACCGAACAAACTTACCCGAACAAAATTATTTGCTAAACAGACAGTAATATTTAGAAAATTAGTAATTATAGTTGCAATATAATTACTTATATGACGACTTATAACCATTTACTAAGAATAATGGCCACATGGGGGTGCTGTAGGCCCTTGACTCCCTTCTATGCCTTAGTCATACTGTACTATGGGGAAAAAAATGTTCTCAAGCCAGTGTTCAGAAAGACCTTGAAGCAACTGCACTTTGGTTTACTGGAATTGTTTTATAGTCAAGTTAGCTGTTTGGCCAAGAAAGGACAGAACGGTCATGGGGCAGCAGATATGCAAGATATACAGTGATTATGTACAACTTACAAAGCAACTGGGAGGTGTCACAAGGACTGTTAGCTGCACATTAAAGCCCATATTGACTGCACTGCAGATTTCTGAAGAACCAGTTCCTTGAATTACAGTAGGCGTGGCTGGTGCCTGAACAATACTAGAACATTCTAGCTTCTAACTATAAAGTGTTTTAAGTATAGAAACCTGTAAGACATCAACTTTGTATTGTTTAATATTTCACTGTGTGTATCGTTAAAACTTTGAAACATTTGTGCTAATTGTTCAATATAAAGGTGATTGTATCCTAGCCGCTTTCCTCAAGGCCAGAAAATGGGAAGTGGAGGTCTGTCAGGTGAGGAGGGGGCTACAGCAATTTTTGAGGCAAACTGTACCAACCAGTAAGAAAGCCGGCTAAATATATTTATCCAATCAGCTAAAGACATCAGTTTTTGACATATAAAACAACATTTGTGAATGCAGCACAGCCACGAAGCACTGCAGTCTCGGATCCCTTTGTTCCAGACGCTGTTTGAAATTCTCAGCACGGACCCTCGGGCCAGTGCCTCGCAGTCTGTCACGAGGCAAAACACTCTGCCATTGTTCTACGGTGAGACGGCCTGGTTGGACTAGCAGATAAAGAACAAAGCCCAGTTCAAACAAGCTGCTCTTTGTCCATTCGCTGCCCTGGGGGATGGCGTCTGGGGGAGGGAGGAGGAGGAGGAGGAGGACGAGGAAGGAGATGGAGTAGAATGTATGGTGCTTGGAGAACATAGACTTTGAGAGTGAGAGAGTGAATGCATGGAGAGCAGCAAGAGGAGTGGATGGGTTAATGAAAGACGAGGGGAAGTGGGGAGATAAGCATCCTCTTACATAATACAGCTCATCAGGGTTGGAGCAGACATGGGATTTTTACTGCGGAATGATTATATGCCACAGGCTGAGAGACGCTGCAGTAAAACAATAAAAAGATTAATTCAAAACCTATCTGTCGATGAAAGAAGGTGCACACGAGTACGGACAGGGACACTGGTAGGGAACTGGGCTCGGGCTGAAACACACAAAGGCCTAAATCAAATGGCCTGTAAGCAGTTCCCTGGGAGATTTCAGCTCAAACGATTTAATCCACCCATTGTACCTCCCAGTCAGCAACACCGAGCAACCATCCCCACTGTTGCACCCTTTGGCCAGACATTTTAGCATGTTGAATCACGCGTGATGCTGCAGAGTGTTATGTATATGTTCTGTGTTTGGTGAATAGGTGCATGTTTCGGCCCTGCAACACTCTGTCCCTCAAGGTCTGAATCAGGAGCTTGAAAAACAAGCTTGCAGCTGAACAAACCAAGGTCCTTGGGGAGAGAGCTGAGCTCTGCTGGGACACCTGTGGATCATAACAAGCTTTTCCTTGCCATCATGATCATTAAGAAACTACTAAACAGATCACTCCATTGAAGATAGCTGGCTCTCTGGCAAGCGGTAGTGTGTACCTGATCTGTGCTGTACAAATAATGCGTTAATAATGCCAAAGCAAACCTGTGAATCCCTCTAAACAAATTTATAAAACTGATTTTTCTGATCTCTGACACATGGATTAGGAGACACAGATAATACAGGCATATTCAGTACGCAAACATACTCACATGAAACTGTGAGCCAAAGACAGACTGAACTTAAGTAAACTTACTCAGGGGAAGTAAGCTTCTTAAAGTTTCAGTTTTTCAATAAAGACTGCAAATCCATTTCCCCATAAATGTGGAACTGAATTACAAGGGGCATGAAAGTTTGCATTTTAAAAAAATCCAATTGCCTAAATGGGCAATACAGTATATCAACAAACGAAATGAGTAACTGCTTAGGAAACCTGCAATAAATGAAAATATTAGCAGCAGCCATTACACAAGAGAAGGATAACTTAGTATAAGTGTAAGCTGCATCAGGGGGTATGTGAAAAATGTAGTAACATTACTAATACATAATGATTCAGATTTACAGGGTCTGTAATGTTTCTGGGAAACAGAATATATATTAGATTAATGTTATGTTTTGCAGCTAACTGCGACAGCTAGACAATGTTGAACCAGTAACATTGTACAACATGAAAACAAGTCGCAGCACAGACTAGTTCGCTCCAGTTTTTACTTGTTGACTGTAATGTTTTTGGCATGAATTCAGAGAGCAGGATCAAACAGCCCAGGCCCCTCGATTCCAGCCGTTCCATCTTCCCTAACCAGGTCCCCCCCTGCAGTGCCATACAGCAAATAAGCAACAGTCTGCAGATTTTCCCCCTTGCCTCCAGCTGTCATTGTTCGCATTTTGTTGGGCGGGAGCACGTTGCATATTCACTTCCTGGAATGGAAATGTTGAAAGGATGGTGTAGGTGTGGATGCTGAAGTTTCTAACTTGATACACAGCTAGGTATGCTTTAGCTAGGCTCTGTTCGTAAACATAAACACGTCAGCTTTTGTATAAAAATAACACGTCAAACTGCACGGAAGACCAAAAGAAAAGTTTAAGAAAAAAAAACAGTTGTTTATATATGAACAGATGTCTTTGTGTGTTTTGTCTGAATCTGTCTGAATATGGTAAACGTGGGAATCCATATTTCTGACTGAGTATACGCTGACTCCTCTAACAATACCACAAAGCAGTTAATATACCCTGCTCTGCGGACATGAAATGGAAATCTTTATTATCCTTGATGGGAGAGAATAAATTTTAGATCAATATATTCATGAGTGATAGACAAGGTGGTTCTGCGAAACAGGGGAGGTCGTACATCTTGGAAAACATTTGCATAGATGTTTAATGTTCATATTGCTTCTCATTTTATTTGCAGCTTGCCGTCTAAACCCCCTCACTTCTCACTTAGGTAAACGTACATGTGACAGCACAGTCATGCTTTATTTTCTGCAGGACGTAAAGCAAGTGTATTACAATGCATTTACAATGGTTGGGTTAACTATTGAAAGGCATGGAAAGGTATTGTAATACATTAAAAAGTTTACATCATAAATGAAGTTCTGCCACTTTCTATAGGTCAGATGAAATTTTATATCAAACATTCAACCATCTTCCGGCCGCTTATTCAGTACAGGCTTGCGGTTATGGCAAACAGTGACAATATATTCAGAATTTATGCAATAAGGAGAAAAGGCCCAAGGCCTGAAAATGGCGAATTAACTGGCATACCATTGTAAATCACTTGATTATAGAAGGTCCAGTGTCCAGGTATGTAAAAACCTATTTTTAGAGATTTGGATTGCTTGGATTACAGTAATGTGATCCACAGCCAACATAATGCTTTGTTTAAGACTCATACATTTTCAGCTGTATTAAACAATAAATGCATTACATGTATTTTACATGTATAAAATAGTGTCCTGTGATAGACTAACTCTTGCCTGATGGCACAGGGGTGGTATGTGGCTAAGTGGGACAGGATGCAGTGCCGCTGGTCAGAAAGTCACTGGTTCAAGTCTTGTGTTTGCCAGAGGCATTTAGCATGGCCCATAACCCCAACTGGTCCAGGGACTGGTTCATCCTGCTGTTACAGTTGTATGCAGCCTTCGATAAAAGCGTCTGCTAATTAATTACATGCAATGAGTTTTCATGTTCACAGCCTAAGCGTCAAAGCAACACAGGTATGCAGACAGAAAGTATTCTGACTGTAGGAAGCAGATGTCAACATGAAATAAAATGAAATCCTGGATATTTCAAGCATTTTTAGGTCCCAAAAAAGAGGACAAGTCTAAGAAAAAGAAGACATTTGGGCACCCTACACTCAAGTCTATTATCTCTAAAAGTTATTATGTTCATTAAGATAGGGTGTGTCAGCAGATTGAGCAACATTTGACCTAAGGATTACAGTATATCTCATTTGAAGGCTTTTATTTCTTTCCACGATGTATTGGTACAAGGAAAACCATTACTTTCTTCATGTGCAACTATTTTGATTTTGTCTTTTATCCCATCACATTAAGCCATGTTTGCCAAGTTGTTTTCCTGATCCCTCTCTGAGAACTCGGAGACCTTACACCTTTTACGTGGTTGTGTCACTCCCGCTTATTTATGGGTGGTTAGGAGGAGGTGCAGTTGTAGATGCGAGTAGTGTGCTTAAGGTCGAGCGAATCCGCCTGGTTGGTTCATATATGTTGGTAACACATATATGAATTTGAAAGGCAAAAATAAAGCAAAGTTTGACATATATCGTCTAGTGGGCGAATAATATATGTTAGCCTTAAATCTTGCACCATTCACCATTGTTATATTTAGTGTTGAACATTTGCTGTATGTCGGTCGACCTTAAATAAAGGCACTTTGTCAAACTGTCAATTGCGTAATGTCGCTTTAAAAATCCCATTGAAGAAATGTTAGTGGCAGAACTACAGAGATACGGAAAGAGAGTACATTACGGAGAACTGGAAGTTCAACGTCAGGCCGTATTTGTAGGACCGCGACGGCGTAACAGGTAAGAATTATATGATACGATTGATATTCTTGGTCTTAGTTCAGTTTTATATATATATATATATAAAACTGAACTAAGACATATATATATATGTATATATATATATATATATATATATATAAAACTAAACTAAAACCAAGAAGAGGTGAATCGAATGTAAAGTATTTACATGGATTTGATCGCCGCGTAACTTACCAGGCAGTCTGACATATAATGGCGGGGGACTGCTGTCAGCCAGCTGGATGTAACCGGTGTCACTCTGATCGGGTGCCCGGCCAGTGAATTCGCCCCAATAACTGCCAGTTGCCCACGTTACTGACTTAAGTTACAATTTTTGTATACATGTGTATCTGTGTGTATAGTTGTTGGCAAGATGACCGGTTTCTAAGTTCTACTTAGACCGGTACTCAGTTATTCACACCTCATTACTCACGTTAAGGATTATATGACGTGACACTTGTTGGAGCTATTCGAGAAGCTGTACTTGTACATGCTGAAACATTTATGAGTATATTTCTTAGCTTCTTAAGTAGGGATCTACTGAAAGGAATCTTTTCCCGTTGTGCCATTGTGGGCTGCTGTTAGCTCCACGTGTTTTTCACAGAGAAGACCAATCGCTCCAACTAAAACCAAGAAGAGGTCAATCGAATCTGTAGCGTTTTACACTAGTGAATTCGCCCCAATAACTGACAACTGGACACGTTATTGACTTAAGTTACAATTTCTGACATTATTCATCATGTCACTATATTCTCGTAAAGAATACGACACTTCGGGAAGTTCCGTGATCGCGGGTGATGCAATACTCCGCTGAAGTTTCTCATATCAACCGTCGTAGGCGTTGGCAGTGGAAACATGACGTTGTTTTATATATTTTAAGGAAGAAGCTTTGTCTAATAATAATTATAAAAAAAAAAACTTGGTGGAATAATGAATTAAGTGGCACCCTGAACGATGCGACGTTCCGTACTTAATAAATGTATCCGCTTTTAGTAACGATGCCGTATTACGTGAGGCAGAATACATAATTTGTTTTATGAAATGTGATTCATTATGTCTTTCAATTACAATGATGTAATAAGAGTTGTGAGTTATAAGAATAATGAGCTACTTACCAGTTCAGTTTTTTTCACCTTGATTACAGTTGTTTTAACTTCTGGTATAGTCACAATACAGTATATTTAATTCCTTGCTATCATCTTCACTGAGCACGATTAACCTGTTTTTTAGGCAATTTTAAACTGATCAACGCGAAAATGAGTAAAGTTACGGAAGCCGACATGAAGGACGTGGAACTTAATGAGCTGGATCAGGAAAAGCAGCCGATGACTGACGGAGGGGCCGGTAATTCTCCCATCGGTACCGAGAAAAATGGAAGCGTCACGGTGAAGATAGCGGACGACTCCGATGTGAAGTTCACTGGTCTTTCAAAAGAGGAGCTCATGAAGGTTGCTGGGACACCAGGGTGAGGAATGGGATATTTAATCATTCACTTTTTATGGTGTTCATAAGCTAGTTTCAGTTCAAACCAATGAGAACTGTGCGCTGTCCTCGGATTTTCTTGTCTCACAGTCTCTTCCACTCCTAGGTGGGTTAGAACACGTTGGGTCCTTCTGATCCTGTTTTGGATTGGTTGGATCGGGATGCTGGCTGGGGCCATTGTGATCATTGTCAAGGCCCCACGATGCAAATCTCTCCCAGAAATGAACTGGTGGAACTATGGCCCCCTGTACAAGATTTGGGATGTGGATGTATTCACTGAGGCGGGTGGCCTGAAAGGTAAAAAGTATTCAATAGTGCTGGTGTGGGTGAAGCAGTGGTGTACATCAGCTTGTAGGATGGAACAGCTTTATTATTAATTGGGAGTATTTTAGACTGCAGCGGAGGCAAGGGCCTGGAAGAGGTCTTGTGTCAGCCTTGTGACTGCTGTAAGCCGAAAGCTGCCCAGTGAACCAGAACACAGACCTTCTAAACACTGTTGATTCTGCAAATTTTATCGTTCTTTCTTTCTTTCTTTATTTCTTTCTTTCTTTCTTTCTTTCTGTCTATCTATCTATCTATCTATTTGCTTGACCTCTGAAGTTTTGTGTAGTTGCATATACTGTAAGACAGTCCAGGGATATGGGTTGATGGATGTTAGGTATTGGAAAAATATTTTCATGCTCATTTCTCTGCAGGAGTGGTGGAGAAAATAGACGACCTGTCTCAGATAAAGGTGAAGGCTGTGGTAATGGGACCTCTTCACACTGTCCAGAAGGACCAGCCAAACACACTGAACTTCATGGCCATCAACCCTGAGGTGGGGACGAACGGGGACTTTGAGAGCCTGGTGGACAAGGCTCACAAGAAGGGTGAGTGTTTGCGTATCTGCTAATGCTTGTTAGCACTTCTTTTCCTTTTATTCTACCATCTAATAAAATATGCAGTTACGTTCAGTTTAAATAGTAACTGTATGCCACTGCTTCTCTGACAGGCCTTTCTGTGGTCTTGGATATGACGCCAAATTACAAGGGCAGCAACCCCTGGTTTGATAAAATCCAGATGCCCAGCATTGCTGAAAAACTGAAGGTGAGGATCAAATTTAAAGACTGACCATTTGAGTGAAATTATACCTATTTTCTGGAAAGTTTCAATGTACAGTCTAACCCCCAACCAACCTTTTTAAGGTTGCTATGTCTCACTGGATGGATTTGGGAGTGGATGGATTTCAGCTGGGTGGAATCGATGGAAATTTTGTGGATCAGGGAATATGGCATAGTCTGAAGAACACTGTTAAAGACAACAGAACTGACGGGGCAAAGCAAAGGTGGGCACTTGTGTTTCATGATCATTTATGTTTAATGTGAGCCTTTGGGTAGCCCTGGTATTATTCTTCTTAAAAAGCTGCTGGACGTTCCCACATGTACAGTAAATGGTATGACTTGCATTGGGATATTGGTGCATGTGAAAAGGGGACTTTGTAAATCCTGCCTTTTGGTGTCTAATGGTAACCTTTGCATCTTTTCAGGGTCTTAATTGGTGTGACCATGCAGACCACTGCAGCAACCGTATCCTCGCTCCATAACATTTCTGCAGTGGACCTGCTGCTCTCCAGGGTTCTGCAGCCCAATGTCACTGGTGGTCAGTGGGCTCAGGCCATCCAGCAGCTGTATGAGTCACGCAACCAGACCGGTCTGGCTTGGAACATAGGCAGCAAGACTGAGGGGCACCTCGGCACATTGGTTGGGCCCACGCTGGTTAAACTCTACCAGATGTTGTTGTTCACTCTGCCGGGGACGCCGGTGTTCAGCTACGGTGACGAGATCTGTCTGAAGAGTGATGGGGTAAGCAACGAAAGGGACTCAGTTTGTCCATATTGTCAAGATGCTGAACTTATGATCATCTAGAAAATAATTTTGTGCATGTAATGGATAAAAGATTAGGTCAGAGGGCTTGATAATTGCAATAATTGAGCATGTCATTAATTTTATTCGATCACGTTTGCTTCTCATAGTGATGTGGGAGCTTAAGTTTGTGTCTGCTTTCACCAGAACACTACACATTATCCCAAGATGGTTTGGGATTCACTGGAGCATACAGAGGAGAAGAATGAGGCCATGAAGGTAGGGTGTGTG
>JAODKC010000002.1:24844586-24927153 GCA_026777985.1 Mormyrops attenuatus
TTTTCAGGGGTTGGGCTAGGCCCCTTAGTTCCAGTGAAGGGAACTCTTAATGCTTCAGCATACCAAGACATTTTGGAGAATTGTATGCTTCCAAATTTGTGGGAACATTTTGGGGAAGGCCCTTTTCTGTTCCAGCATGACTGTGCCCCAGTGCACAAAGTAAGGTCCATAAAGACATGGTTGTGTGAGTTTGGTGTGGAAGAACTCGACTGGCCTGCACAGAGCCCTGACCTCAACCCCAAAGAACACCTCTGGGATGAACTTGAACGGAGATTGTGAGCAAGGCCTTCCCGTCCAATATCAGTGCCTGACGATACAAATGCTTTGCTTTAGGAATGGGCAAAAATTCCCACAGACACACTCCAAAATCTTGTGGAAAGTCTTCCTAGAAGAATGGCAGCTTTTCTATCTGCAAAGGGGGGACCAACTCCATATTGATACCTATGGATTTAGAATGAGATGTCTAGATAATAGTTCCTGTAGATGTAATGGCCAGGTGTCCGAATACCTTTGTCCATATAATGTACATAAATAAATATATCGATCATCAGGGATGACTTTCTAAAAATAAATAAGAATTTGTTTATGATCAGAAATGATGGTAAGTTTCCCATGTAACTGGCCAGTTTATGATGTAATCACTGGACTGTCCCACCTCCACTACTCCTTATAATGACCTGCATTTTAAAACAAAACAGCTCTATCTTTGCACCACAAGGTGTCTCCAAAATTCAATTTTTTCAGCCAGTCAGCCACAAGCTTCTTGTCTATTGTACAGTGGAACAATGTTAGCCTTTAACGAGCTATTAACAGTGTTTATGATGTCTCAGAGGGTCAGTAGCAGCACCAGAATATTTTGATTGGGGTGGCCATCAGGGGTCACGTTTTTCTGGGTCTGGCTGCACCAGTTAGAAAATAAAATAATGCATATTTTGTTTTTATTATTCTGAACTGGGGTGGCCTTGTATTTACCTGGAAGGGTCACGGCCACCCCTGGCCATCCCTTAGATCTGTCCCTGCAGAGGGTGCTACCCTGCTTCACACCTCCAGGACTGGGGCTGTGAATCGCACCTCTGCCCAGTTCTCGTGGAGTCTGCATGTCTCATGGGTTTCTTACTGTAGCTCACACTTAGGCTAAACGTCATCTCTAAACTACCCATAATGCATGGTAATGATTGTACCTGTAATGATTGTATTTGTCCTGTGATGGACTGACGTGCTGTTCAGGGTGTGCACCAGACTCATGTCTTATGTTGACCCTCCCCGATTGACCCTGACCAGAATGAGCAGCTAGAACATGAAGAGATGCCCTGTTCACAGCAGCAGCATGTAGAGTAATGGTTAGGACAATGTACCAAGTCCTGCAAGACTTGTTTTAATTGAATTGCTCCAATGAAAAAATATCTCTATAAATGGGTTTGAAAATCCCAAGTCATGTTGAATAAATGGAACTGAATGTCATTTAGTTTTGGCCTTGCTTACAGGCTGGGATATAACTGAAATATGTATAACAGCTTGGTAATTACAGTAAATGGTAGGGAGAACCTACCAGAATGTAGTGAATACTTTAGAGCTTGATTTCCTAGCCCCATAAGACTTAACCGCTGATTAATTTTGCTGTTTGACATAATTCAATCTTTCACTGGTAAACAAATAACCAAGAAAAACCAAGGAGTTTTCAAACCCTTTACTGATTAGATTAAATGAATCTTGTGTGTTTAAGCACACCAGCCTGGCGCTAAGATACTCGCATCTATATTTCATCTTAAAGATGCTTCATTTTATTAAAATTTCGATCACATGGTTTTTTTTCCCCCACAATACATTTGCCACATTAGTATATTGAGTGGCACTCATTATTTTTTAAACAAAAACATCAGTCTCAGTTTTATGGAAACTTGGAATACTCAGAAATAAGATATATCAAGAAGATAGCAAATCTGGCCAGGAAAATGCACACCAGAAGAGGCTCACAGAAACTGACATCAAACGGGCTGAACATGAAGCCGATGTAATCTTGATTTTCATTACCGTCCCATGTACTGAGAAACTGCAGTGCATCCTTTAGGGGATTTATTGAAGTTACCTACATTCTATTGCAAAGCGTTCCTTCAAACCACCGCCATTAACCTGCTCAGTTTTCACAAGTAACTGGCACCCTGTTTTCTGTGTTCACCTTTATGACCTTCATGTACTGTATTGTCTGACAACACAGTATTTATGGTGCTGTTTGATTATGACTGTCTATTATAGTTCATAAGCTTCTTCATGCCGTAGGTGTGTACATCACCCCAAAATTTCCCATCTGGGATAATAAAAGAATGCTACTAATTTGATTGTAGCATGACAGAAATGTCTTGTGTAATCCATAGTGACTTATATTCTTGTATTTTTATTGCTTTATGATTATGATTTCTTTAAGTACATGTTTACATCGGCTATAACAATTCACCTAGTCATTTTTTATATGCTCAGAGTCATATGTGACTGATTGAAGGACTGATTATCTGCAGCCCAGCCTACTGAATTGTTGATGTTTGTTCAGTCACTGGTAGGTATGAGAAGCCGTTGTGAGAAAGTCCCCAAATGTCAAAAATTAGAACGCAATTTCTTTTCCCCAGTGGAAATATAGATGCTTGTTTTTATTTTCTTTTATTTTTGTTTACAACAACGTTGTTATTTTTAAACTTGATTGTTGGGCCCTGTTTTCCTGAACGATGTGAAAACCAGTTGTGTGCATATGTGGTGGTGCGGAGGGGGATTCCTATATAACCTTATCAGTACCTTCAGATACCTTCAGTATCTTAAAAATAATATTTTTGACTTCACTACAGAAACAGACCACAGAAATTAAAAAAGGAGGGGAAAGAACAAAAAACTGAATCTTTGCACGCCTTTGCAGGCCTCTCCCATCATAAAGCTGATTCATTTTCACTTTATTCATTTTCGTCCCCCCGGCACGTCTAAACTATTGAATCTTCTGTAATCTTCTGCTATTCATGTATTTAACACTTAACAGAGCAAGCACTTATGTTAAAAAGATGCTCTGGAGGGTGGCTAATGCTGAGCAAGCCTTGATTACACTCATAAATATAACTGCTTCAGTAAAACCAGGGATGCATGCTCTCTAATGAGGACTATGTTAATGACCTAACCCAGCCGGATAACTCTATCATCCTGTACCTTATTACTGTGCATGAATTTGTGGTTAGGATTCAAAGTTGCACAGAGAAACAAACTGATGTTTTATGCGTGGATAGGTAGGCAGAAGCTGGTAATCTCTGTTGGGCAGTCGGATGGGTGAGTCTGGGTTTGGTGGATGCCCGGAGAATGTTACCCTGCCTGACCGCATTGTGCCAACTGTAAAGTTTGGAGGGATAATGTTATGAGTTTCTTTTAAGAGAATTTTATGCGCAAAACAGACATAACCTATTGTTGTCCCCACATAGTAATCCAGTCACTGTCTTGTTAATGCGTTTTGTTTAAATGAATAATTCCATCTAAAAAGATGAGGCATTGTAAACAGAAAAAACTGCTTCTGAATAATTTATAAAAATATCGTCACAGGAGATTCTTCAGCTTTTGTTTGAAAGAATCTTCACATCAAAGGATTTTCTGTGTTCTGTCATTTCCCGCCTTTTTCAGGATGGTTGTTGAATTCTATTTCATAAGTAAAATGAATAAAACATAAATTTCTCTAACAAAAGTAATTGGGAAAATTTTCAATATCATAATGCTGGAGGATTGATTGTACTTATGGGAAGGGCCACAGAGATCAATGACATCCAGTTTTTGCTACATTGTATTTTGGTCTGTGTGTGTGCGTGTGTGTGTGTATGTGTGTGTGTATGTGTGTGTGTGTGTGAACGTCTTGTTGGCTAAATGCCATATGCCGTTAACAGTCTGGGCAGGAAGAGGAAGGCATGAGGTGATACAGGTGTGACTATGTATGTCAGAGCAAATAACTTACTTAGTGTTAACAACAGGCAGGAAGGTGCCCTTCCACCGAGTTTGTTTCTTTTTTTTTTTTTGGAAGCTTACGAACTGATTTTAATCTATTTTGGGCAAACTATTTAAAACTCATCCAAATTCATGTTCTTTGGTGGCTTCCCTTTTGTCACGTTTGCTAACGACGTTTGTGTAAACGTTCCCACCATTGCATGTGCCCACGTCCCCCTGACACGCAGATCCAGTTCCTGTAAACAAAGAGGAACTTCTTGGACTGACCAGACGTGCACGGCCGAGGTGATAATATACTGCTTCTGTTCCTCTCACTCTCATACAACAGAAACAAATTCTGCCAAGGGACCACGACTTGGGGATTAATATTATTTGTGTATTTGTATCAAAAGTATTAATAGTATCATGAAATTAAATTTTATTGATCCCCGTGGGGAAATTCTCTTTTCAGCTACCTAATTTTGCTCTCCGTGATGCACCAAACACAGACACATATGTAGGTGAGCACATGCTTGGCAGTGAAGGGAAGTCACCCCTGGAGCTGGGGGTCAAGGGCCTTGTTAAAGGGCCCACAGACATGTAACTATTCTGCCAAAGGCAAACTCAAACCAGTGACCTTCCAGTCACAGGCACAGAGGTTTAGCCCACTGAACCACATACTGTATAAATCCAAAACAATACATAAATGCAGAACATTATATACCCTATAACAATTACTACACTAGTGTTATTTGTTTTAGAAATAATTCTATTAATGTACTTTTGCTCTTATTAAATCATATAGAGATGGCTGTATTTTTTTTTACTGCAAAGTTGAAAATGTGGATAAAGATGAATTATTATTCATATGGATGAACAAGGTTGCCAGTGACCCTTAAGCAGCCGAAAAATGGACGAATGGCTGTATGGAGAGAATAGACAATGGAATAGCATCTGTGATGTACAGAATATTTGAAAAAACCAATCTCATACCAAGATGGTTCAAAAATGATAAATAAGTAAAGTGAATCGGAAAGATGAACTTCTTAACGGGAACGATAAGCACTTTTTTTTTGGAGAATGAAGGACTGATTTTAAGATGTACCTTAGAGGTTAAGGCTTTGATGGTTCATATCGTAAGAAGAACCAAAAATGAAAAGCACATTTTCAGACTGATATTTAGAGTCCTATCCCCCTGAGACCCAAGGAAAAAAAACTGTCTTCCAATTTTAGGTTACTTGTGATTTTCCATATCTTTGGAGGATATAAAACATCTTACAATTGAGACTTTTTCACAATTATTTTTATTTTTAATTTTACAGCATGTCCTCTGCAGTGGACAAGAGGACACATTTGATGTTTTGAAACTGGAAGTTAAACCACTGAAACTAGAAATTAAACCATTGAATCATTGCATTATTTGGCAAAATGGATCACTTATCTTTAATTTTTTTCAATGGTAATTCATGAGTTCATTTTCTATACCCACTCATCCTTTACTCGGTCTTGGGGTCTGGAGGGCAAGGCAGGGAATAACCCAGGACGGGGCACCAGGGCATCACAGGGCACACACACCATTCACATCTATGGGCCATTTGGCATCTCCAACTCGCCTTAGCATTTTTTGGACTGTGGGGGGATACCAGAGAAGGAAACCCCATGATGACACAGGGAGAACATGAAAACTCCACAGATATAGAGCCAGAAGACTCAAACCCTGGTCCCAGAGGTGTCAGGTAACTGTACTACTCACTGCACCACTATGTCACCCAAAACAGTGAGCAATTATACTTAATTACAGCAATATTTGTTTAACAACATATATTTTTCACCAGTGGCCCCTCAGCTTGTCCTGGCCCACACAGGGCAAGTCTTTCATCGTCATCTTCATCATCATCATCATGTCTGCTCGTTTGATGACTCTATCTCTTCTTCAAAACTCTCTATTACTTCCTCAGTAGATTCAAACTCACCCTCTTCCTTTACTCCATCTCACAAACCTAATCTTGAATCTCCCTCAATTATTCTGTGCAAAATATTCTCTGCATCCTTCCCTGTCCTACAACAAAGTTGTGACTTGAAAGACATCAGAACGATCCCAGTGTCCATTACAGATGACATTCATAAATGGGTTAGTAACTCAACAAAAAATAAACTGCTTTCACACCTCGCTAAACAATACCTGACAAGTTTATCAACAATGGTATATACAAATATTAAAGTGAAAAAGATAACTACTACATATTTTTGCTTACCCTTTCTCTTTCCAAAAATGTGTTTGTTAACATAGCAGACAATTTGTCAGAAAAAAAGAGTGAGTTTTTAAAACGCCACCCCCACATACTGTATGTGGTATCAAGGTTTGCTCAAATCAGTGAAGAAACAAAGATGCAAAAAAAAATTCCACTACAGTGGACATAAATGAATGGGCCGGGTCTCAGGAGGCTATTTAGAAGCCCTTTTCCTCTGCTCTCTGTATCAGTGAAAAATTACAGGTACCAGCTATTGAAACTCTATACCAACCTCAAAGGCCTACAGTTCGGCTGTGGTGTTCAATAAAAAAAAACACACAGTGTAGTAGAACCTTCATTCCAACCAATAACTGATTAATTAAAAATAACATTTGACAGCAGGAAAGTCCATCCGTCCATCCTCTGCAACATCTTGCCCTATTCAGGGTCATGGGGGGGTGGCAGAGCCTATCCTGAGGCTACAGGCACACGGTAGGGGAACTGGGGTACCCAGAGGAAACCACATGACAACACAGGGAGAACATACAAACTCCACACACACGGAACCCTGGTGGAGACTTAAACCCAGGTCCTAGAGGAGTGAGGCAACAGTATTAACCACTGCACCCCCATGCCGCCCCAGCAGGACAGTTAAAAAGATAAATTGGGGAACTGAGAACCAAAGAAATGAAGACATGTAAGGGACACACTGAAAAACACATCTTTCTGAAAAATTTTGAATGATACTATTTAACATATTTTATTAAAAATGTATTTTTAAACATTTACGTCAAATTCTTAGCTTGTAAAATGATACATTGCTTATGTTGGCATTATTTCAAGGGTATATATCAGGGGACTTCGACTTGGCTGATATTTTTGTAATATTTCCTTGTCTCTTAGAGGGACAGCACAAGTGAGAAATAAAGATTTAATTCTCAATGCCTCACACAGTGTTAGAAGGGCAATTAATGTTTCTGCTTCAAATTCAATGATCTGAAGAAATTGTACAATACCAAAATATATTATCACATACACATGAAGATAGCTATGTGAACCTCGGTAGTATCATACTACAAATGGAAGTTATATTAAGCATAGGCGTATAGCTACATTAAGACACGTGTTAACTTGGGTCTATAGTCAGGAATTCTTGCAACGATCTATAGCTGCTCCTGAAAACGTATTTATAATCGCAATTTTTACAATTTTCAGCATTCGCAAATATAAACTTATGAAAAACAATTGAAAAGCAAGTAGATTGTTGTAACGAACTGAATAAAGCAGTAGGCCTAAAGAAACTAGATTATTCTAAAAAAAGAAATGTTTAAATAAACTACTTCAGCTACATAAATGCTTTTGACATAATTGCTAAGATAATCATAAAGTATTTAAACAACCCTATGATTTACAACTACTACAATATAATATAAGTAGCCTAATGTATATATATATATATGTGTGTGTATATATATATATATATATATATTATGATATATTGATTGTGTATATAGTTACATGGTTAGTCATTACATTACGTGACTTTTCTTTATTGTGGACAGTCTTGCTTACTGTAGAGCACAGCGTTAATTAATCGGACAGACGGCTTCCGTATTAAAAGCAGGAACTCGCCATGATAATTCACAGACGCCAACCGGCTTCGGCTAGTGCGCCGTGCGGGGTTTCTGGTAAAAGCAGCGCCGCTATCTTGCTATGACAGTTTGAGGTGACAGTGTAGCGTAGAGGGTGGGGGCAGGGAAGGCACTTTCGATATGACCCGGTGCCGCTTGCCGCAGCACCGAAACGGCGCCTGTGTTCCGGAACGTACGTTTAATGCGGCCACACTTGAAAATGTTATGACACTGTAAATCACAATGGCAAAGGTATATATAATAACAGTAGTTGATTAAACATTTGGGCTACCTCACCTTTGCCATGTTCGCCTAGTTGTTTTAAACAATAAAACCAAGTAAAGAACAGAATTAAACACACAAGTAATTAATTAAGGAATTTTATACAGGGGGGTCTGGAGTAAACCTAGAACCAAGACTGAAAAAGGAACGCTCTATGAGACTGACATTTAAAAGCCCATGTCATATGACATGCAGATAGAGGCGTTCTCTATTTTCTGTAGGAGCGAAAGGCGAAAAACCCTCCCCCTCCTCTTCACCCGGCGGAGTGTGGCCGCCAAGACGGCCGCTGCACAGTCATGGCGGTCTCTCGATTTTACTGTGTCATGTGAGCCATGCGCAGACCTGCCGCGATTAACTCCTCATTATACGGCACAATTTTGCTGGTTTCTAAATCAAATCTAAAGTCAAATGGGCCAATTTATAGCAAATGTTATAATAAACAACATTTTCTAAGCCTAAATAAACGTTACATTAGAAATTAACTATACTTTACCTGGCAGGCTACATTAAAACTTATTATGTTTTGTTTTTTTAAATTATTATTATTTTTTATTTTCTTTTCTAAACATTTTGTGGAAGTATAGTGAATCAACAAGGATGACTTATGTTTCAGGGTGATGTAAAATTTTTTCAACTGTCATCAGTATATGATTTGAATGGCAACCTTTTCTGTACTGGAATGTATTACACTACACTATTTAGGCTCAAGGGTATTAACGTTTTCATATGAAAACAAGGAGGGAGACAGAATGGCGAGAATTCTGCATGATGAAGGTGAATTGGTGATAACATTTGTATGTAGGTTTTATATTTTGTTTGTAGTTGTGCGCTTGAGAAAAACAAATGTAAATGTAGCCATTTCTCAGAGAGCTGGGTGATGGAGCAATTTGGGGGTTTTTTTCTTCTCTGTATGAAATGCTTTTGTTTCCAGGATCAAAATCTTCAAGATGACTGAGGGCTCTCAGACCTTGTGTGGGTGACTGACGGACTGATATTCATTCTGTGACTCTCTCTGCGCCGTAACCTCTTCCTTACCATCTCTACTTACCAGTCACACAAATACACTCCGACACAGATGCAGTCAGGCCCCTACAAGGATAGTGCTGTGCTTAAGAAGTGACTCCGTTTACGAATCAAGTGGCAAGTGAGTAACGCAATGTACACTTTATGCAAGACTCTTACTGTTACTGTGCCCACTCACCTTCCTTGATATTTTTCTTTTAAATTATAGTATGAGATCAATTGGAAGGTAATTGAAACATGAAGTTTAGACATTGCTATCAGCTCTTAGATGCTTTCATGGTTTTCTGTGTGTTTTATTGCTTGCTTACATGAGTTGATTGGTTCGTTTCAAAACCAGTTTAGGCCTACTCCTAAAAGGTTTCAGAATCTTTTTATCTTTCTTTTGTTCAGTCTGTACAATGCATTTCATCCCGAATGATTTGCTTACGTTACACTCATATCCATATTTCTATGTTTTAGATTTTGTGTTTTAAAGAGAAATGCATTATTCACTTTAACAATTAACATGAGCCGCACACAGAGTATATTTATTTCAGAGGTACACCAAAACAAACAGCGTTAAATACATATCAATGTTTTCTGTCAAATAATAGTTATGATAAAGTATCTGTTGTTGAATTGTAGTTTTATTTTAATGGTATTTTTCCTAACTTCTACAGGAAAATGTCCAGCTGTAGCGTTAATGCTTAAAAGGGTTTAAAGGTTGGAATAACAATCGGCTCGTTGACATATTTTCTTTTTTATTCAGACCTACATGCTGAACTCCTTGTTGGTTCTTGATCATCGCCATATTGACCTACGCACAACACACAGCTGCAACAATTTTTGGTATAAGTTCGTTTCGTGGAAAATTGAATTGACCCAAATGTTAAAGAGATACTGACAAACAAATAACATATAAATATTGATTAAATCAAAAAATCAGACAGGATCGTGTATGCCCGATGAGTGCCTGCCTATTTTGGAGCGAAAGCAGTATTGAGTAGGCATTGATGTTGGCGTTCGCCAGGAGGTCTGTTTCATTTCACATGTAGCAAATCTTAGATGCAACGCAAAAGCTTTGTTCTGTTGTCTGTGTGTAGTTACAATGACTCGTTGAGTGTGTTTGTGCACATAAAATTGTAAAAATACATTGTTAATAGATACTTTATCTAAAACATCTTCCCATTTTGCAGCCCTGGTTTAACGAAGTCGTTCCGAAACAAGAAAGTTGTGATAATGATTTTGGAGCGTGTCTTTTCACATTCTCTTTCTGCGTCTATCAGCACCAGTAACAACAGGCTTAATTTTCGTAAAGAAGATCATTTGTTGAATAGTAATATCGTGAAAATGTTTTCCGTGTAAGGATGTACTCTGTAGCGATTCTGTAGACCTAGGCCTTCTTCTGGAACATCTTCTTGTTCTAATCCACATATCTGCCATTTTAGGAGAATTTTAAGTCTTTTTTTATCATGCACTACTAATACTGTTTTTCAGGTACTTATTGTTACCAACAGTAAAAGCAGTTCTGTAGATGATGTCAGATGTAGGCCTATCTGCAACCATAATAACAACCATTGTTTGTTGGAAAGAGTTTGGGCTCTACCATCCACCTACGCAGTTACACTGAACAAATTTCATTTGAATTGACAATTTTGAGTCTGCCATTCTAGGTGTCTCTTGTATGCGTTTATGGCCCTACTGGCTAGAATAAATAAAACATGACAAAATCAGATACTTAGACACCAATACATTGATCAGGAATCACAAGCAGTCATAAATAAATGCAATGAGATGAGATACAACAGGATTTTTAGTTATTCTATGTCTCTATATTAGTCTATTACTCTGTGTAATAGGAATGTTTCCAATCTCGCATGAAGCCATTCTGTCTAGTACAAAACTAGTGAAGAGATCAGTATAATTCGAATGGTAAATCAACTGGTATCAAATTGCATAGTTATTTGTAATTATCTTTACACATACAAAAAGTACATTCATTTGATTAATTTAAACAAAAAGCAGTTTTTAGGTGTACAAAGCTGTTACGGCCGTGCACCTTAAGAGTATGTCATAAATGCGATGGCGGCAGTGTCGATATAATACAGGCATAGTCCGGGACCCTGGGAAATCAGTGGATTGTAAACATAGCCGATGCAGGTGGAATGAAATCATCAGCAAAGATTCAAAACAGTCGCCATGATGGAGCTGCAGGTTGTGAGATAGATGAGTTCTGCTATGGAACTCAACAAGCTCAGACAGCGGATCCTTTGACTTAAAGTCCATAGACTATAAAGCATCTTTGAACTAGGTCGTTTGTCGTTATATATCCATACAAATTCTTACCAGAGAGGATGTCGGCAGCAGCCATAGTTATACATCAATCATTACATTGTCATGGTTCTTCTGTGGTTGTTTTCCTATAGCTGCCACCAAAAAATAGTTTTCTTCAATATTTAGAGCTTTTTATTAATGTTAAAATATTTTCGGTAATCCCAGAACGGTGTAAACTTTCATTAATTTTGTAGTGAACTGATATATTTTTTTAAATATTTGCTTTTTACTTCTATCGCAGATATTTTTAAGTCCAATGTGTCTTTGTGCTTCTTGCCTGAAACCTTGCAGTGAGCACAGGTAACTTCTGTGCACAGAAGGATATGGTTCTCTTCCACACATGCACATATAATATATTTTTTGAATTACTGGGAACTACAATCAAGGGAATTTATGAAATATTTCAGTAGATCATCACAGCATCGCAGCAAAGTGTGCTCGAGTTTTAGTTAGAATTTATATACAGCAAAGTGTAACCATTGCTCTTATATTCAAGGCTTCAAGGCTGCCAATGAAACAAAATGAGTAGCTAAAGCCAACCTCAGCTAGATTACTGGGGTTTACCAGGATTCCAGTTCTCACAAGAAAGAATTAAGAAACATGTCATACTGCAATAGTGTCAGAATATACATATTCTCTATAACGGAATCATACCTGTTTGCATATGTGCAATGAGGTGTGCAAATAACAAATATATTTGGTTCCATAGAATGAATAAGGCAGCAAAAAACATTTGGGGAGGCTAGCGTAGGGTTTCTGCCTTTTGTTTCGCATCTGGTTTTATGTATCGTGTGACTTATCAGTCTTTAACTGTACTAAGTGTAGAAATACATAAAATATTAAACCACTCAGTTATTAAGCGAATATTGTGCAAATATGCAAAGAATATTCCAATAATGGAATGGCTTGAAACTTTTTCAGAAGTGGTCTAGTACTGTTTGCGTTTTACATTGCTAACAACATCGCAAGAATGCGATGAAAATCTTTAATAATATACCGTAATATATGGAGAGTAATAGATTTAATTTGTTGCTTTGCTGACACTTTCACAAAATGCCTCATTCGTGTCATGCGTTACCGGATCGAGTCAGGTCCCTGCCAAGTTCCCAGCTCAAGGATATGACAGAAGGATACGTCTTGGTTCGGGAACTGGCAAGTCACAATACAAGGCAGTCACAATTCCAATTTTTTTTTCATAAAATGATTAGTAGCATATTAATTACACAACCATAAGATCATTATTTTCTGTAAAATCATGAAACTGAATATGAATAAGAGATCTGTATCTTTTTTGCATCCGTATGATGACAATATTTGGTGACAGTTATCTAGATGAAGGTGTATTTGGAAATGAAATGTGTTGCTCAAAATGCTACAGTTGTTAATATCTAGCTTGCATGAAAATTCTGGAAATTCATGGTGTGATTCCAGTAAACAACATAATATAGTACAGTAAGGTAGCTATAAAGAGCAGGCAAATGTCAGCTCATAATCGAAAACATCACACTACCATTCTTCAAGTACATAAATATACAGTACTATGGAAATATCTTAGGCAGTCAAAGGAAATTACGTTTTAATGGTATTCTGTCTGTCACATTGTGTTGTAATGATATCATGTTTGTCAAAGTGTGTTAGCCTAACCATTTTAAAAACCCGCTTCAGTATTTGCAGTAATCATCCAGTATACCCATGTATTTGTTGACCCGACCACTAGCGCACAATATGAATCTACTTAATACTTTATCAAGTAAATTATAAAATTAAGTTGATTGATTAATTGAGAATTTCAAGGTGGTAAAATTTAACAAATAGTTAAATTTAGCAAATAGGTAAATAAAATGGGGCTGGGGCACCTCCTAGAAGAATTTTTCTAGCCAAGATATCAATCTGCAAGATATCAATAACTTTTTCTGGAGAACAGAAGAAATTCTGTTCAGTTTGTTTTAGCTGTGCCACTATGCATTTGCTTATGTTTTAATCAGATTGTGTTTTCTTCTAAGCAGATATACACTTGCTATTTTTCTTTGTTGGCTTAAGACATATGCTCAGTACTTCATGTGTTCAGCAGAGGACAATATTTAATTAAAAAAACAGTTTCATTCAAAATATATTGAAATGACTATATTGGAAACATAAGGGTTGCTACAGATGTCAATCACCACAAGCTTGTCATACTGTGTAGATTTATAGAACCCTGGGTGAGGGATACTATGATTGGCTGATATAAAAATGCTAATGAAACGTGTGGTCGTACATGGACAAGAATTCATAGAAACAAATTGTCATGTCTTGTTAGGTATCTTTAGTTGAGTTAGTCTGAAATTATGTTCAAAAGTCCCTTTGAAGGTTATCTTTTTACATACTTTCAGGATATCACGCTGAACAAGTTTATTAATATGTTTAGACAAATTTAGCATTGTCTCGCATCCAGATGCGTAGCTAGAAATTCTAGGCCCCTTGACAAAATGTCACCTTGGTCCGCCCCACTAGCACTGATACAGTCTCACTTGCTCTAGTGACGACGTTATTCTCAGTTTCAGCTATTCACTTGATTCGGCATGTTTGGATCGATCCATTTCTTAGTTGGGGAATGGTAGGTTACACTCCTCGAACATTCATACATTGCTATGGTATTCTCCGTGGTTTATATTCATGGTAATGGATGTGCATTATTTCTAAGTCTAAATAGTTAAGACTTACATTATATAATTGTATATTTTTATGGATTCAAAGGTTGCTGTAAAGAGCTGGGTCCCCGAAATCTGCCAGGGTATCCATGTTCCTAATACACCCCTGCACACGTCCCTGATACTCCAAGTCTCAGAGGAGTGAAGCTTACACACATGCTTTTAGCATGATTAAACCAGGGATATAAGCGTATGTAACAGATATGTTTGTTCTTGTTCTGTTTCTGCGTTGTGTTGAGAATAATGTGGCGCCCCAACCACCCTTGAGTTTCTCCAAAGGAAAGAAAGGAAACTCAGATAGGGAGTGAGCCAGACACATAGAGCTTCTCTGCCGCAGGACAGTTGCAAAAGAGGCGGGGAAGAGCAATGCATGTAGGTACTCAATCTATCCACACCACACCCCTCAGACCCTACCACTGCACCCCGGATCCACAGAAGCAGGAAAAAAGATCCAAGTGCTCGGGGAAATTCAGAGGAACACTCTTAACCCTTTTACACATGAAAATGCCTGACTGCGCTGGTGCGGAGCGCTCAGATAAAGATGAGAATCGTTTGGTTGGTGACGGGTCGGATTTGTATGTCGGGCACTTTGAGCGTTATAGTGTGAAGCCTCCGTACCCTCCTTCGTCTCATTTTCACACTGGGCCTTATTATTGTTAATAATATAATTCAAACCTGCTTTCCTGCTGCCTCACTCCCACACTTTTTGTCAGTCTCAAATTTCTGAACAGTGACGTTGTCACTGAAAGATTGTTCGGTTGCGCTGGTTAATACGCCAAAATCCCCCGTACCCCACTTTCCATCCAGCGGCCGTCTTTGTGGTAGGGCTTGGCGCTGACAGTTGCTAATGCCTTTCCCCTTATCTCTCCTGCTCTGACACCCCTCCCCATCTTCACTATAGTGATGAGAGTGAAAAAGTGGTGGAAAAGGAAAGAAAAAAAGTCCAGAGACTGATCTGGTGCCTTCCCCCTCCCCTGGGTTCTGTCTCTCGTTCTCTTGCTCTGATGTTGATATGATGAAGAACCAGAAAACTATGTATCCTCCTCCACACTGCTACCACCTTTGCTCGCCTACCTGCATTCTTCTTGCTCTTCCTATGGGTGGCCCCTCACTCGCATGTGTTTTAGATCAGTATTTCCCAACCCGGTCCTTGGGGACTTCCAGATAGTCCACGTCTTTGCAAAAATGTGGCCTGTCTGGCAGGAAGCTGGGAGAGAACGAAAAGGTGGACTGTCTGGGGGGCCCTGAGGATTGGGTTGGGAAACACTGTTGGAGAGAAAGTTAGTGGAATGATTACCATCTTACCATCACATCTTGGTCTCTCCCACCACCATCAATCCAACCAGTCAGGATTTAGACAAAGGAATTATAAGGGGGGGGGGGGGGTGCAATAGCTCCAATATTAACAGATTCATATTGCACTAATTGCACTATGACTATTAATTTAGCAGTAATATTTCAGATTAATAATAACGCATTACAGAACTGTATATACAGCTTCATAATTAGTGACATTAATTCTGTAATCATTTTGCAGTTTTCAAGTGAAATCTTCATAATTCTGACCATAGGAAGTAGTTGGAAGATGCATGGATGGATGGATGGATGGATGGATGGACTACTCCTATAATGCCAACGCGGACTGATTGACTTAAATCACTACTATGTATGTTTGAATTTGCTCGATAAGGATAAACAAAATGTAGAATGCCTTATCAACATAAAATATCTGGACAGCTTCAGTAAGGTCTGAAATATCCAGGGTTACAGTTAGTGCTGCCCTTTGTTCTGCTATTGTTTTTCCCAGTCATGTTTAAATAAATATACTTCTTGGTGTATTGTTTTACAAAAGTTATTCTTAATATGGACTACAGTGCGAGATTTATGAATTATCGTAAATGTTATTGAAATGTTATGAAATGAATCTGACAGAGGAAGAAAAAAGCAGTAATGTGAAAATAAAGATGCTGCCATACTGTTAAAAGAGAGTCTTGGTTGAAGATTAGATGGCACAGTAGATTGAGGTTCCAGAGTTTGGAGGTTTTCCTGGTTGACTTTTGCGCTGTTTTGCCAGTTCTGGGTCATGTTCCTGTCAGGTGACTAAATACGACCAGGTACGGCAGCTCTAGTGAGCCTGGCACTCACACAGATAAGAGCCTCTGTAAGAGGCCCACATGCCAGCAACAGAATATGCGTACTACGTGCATTGTGGCAAACACACTGGCTATACGATAAACATGCATTTATGAAAAACTGTGATACACTTATAAAGATTCACTTAAAAACTTCTAGAAGTGACATAAACGTCTTCACATACTGTAGACCACAGACACTGTGAGTCATTCACCACTCGAGATTTTGGCTCTTGTAAACAATACATTGAGAAATACCACACCAAGAGAAATAAATGCACTCAGACACACTCACGCTCACACTCTCACACATCCGCACAAGCACACATGCGCGCACAGGCACAGGTGCCTACAGAGATATGTGTCATGGTAAATTTCATATCTGCTCTATATGTTGGTGTGTCTGACTGCCTGGCCCTGGACGAACAGGCCTTGGCTCTACCACTTCTGACATGTTAGAAGAGAAAGGAATGAAACAGAGGAAACAATGGCAAACGGTAAGATGAAAGGGGAGAATATAGGGGAGATAGAAGAGCGTAATACCAGGCAAAAAGCTCAGGTGGTACTTGGTGTCTGACTACAAAAAAATGCCGTGGCTTGTTTTACGATACAAGATCATAAATATATAACTTTGTTCAGATACAAAAAGCAGCTTAATGGTGGCCAATGGCAAAGAAATGACTAGTGTGACTGCCCTGTGGTAATGTTGGCTTTATTACCATCAGAAACTTTGATGTTATGTAACGTAAGGGTTTACTATCCGGAAAAGTGAGCATGAGAAACTGGTCTGTCGATACCAGCCCACACAAAAATTTTCAATGTGTGTTATTCATCAGGCTAATCAGATCATTCTGCCATATATGTTTAATGAGTACATAATACTATTTACTGGGCAGTCTAGTTGGTTTTTCCTATGCATATTTTTACCTGTTTCACGCAAAACATCTCAGTGGACGTTTATTTGGAGCAGTAGTTTCGAGTCGATGGTGAGACCTTTAGGTCTCGGTTGGGGTCACACCGGTAAGAGGAATCCCTTCTCAACTTTCCCGCCGCGTGGCTTTACGGGCAGGTTTCCTGAAGCCAGGGTTTGAGGCTCTGTGGTTGACAGTTCATACTTTCCTTCGCCTCTCTTTAAGTAATAGTGTCTAGGGGAGCACAAGAAACCGTGAGATGTGGCAGCAATCCACCTCTCCTTTTCACCTTTCCCCTTGAAATGGTACTTTTTCCAAATGAATTTTTAGTTGCGTAGTGGGTTCATTTTTTCATTTCTACTATTGTTACTTCTAATACTATTAGTAAAATATTCATTTATCCAGCTGGATATAGATATTTGGTGCAGCGATTCCTTATTCATCCTGCTCAAAGGGTAAAATGTTCCGCCACACATCTTGAACTAGTAAACATTCATAATTCACGGGTTCAGTTAATTATTCATTATGCCGCCATACCAGATGCTTTCTCAGTCTCCTAATACACATTCAGTATTTTTAAAAAAATGTTCATAGTGTATTAATGGGGATGGAGGGAGAAGGTAGCCTTTCTTATTGATTTATACCAGTGTCTCTTCTGCTAGTCAAATTGCTATAGCAATAAGAGGCAGAGAAGAGAGACAGGAGCAAAGGAGATCTGTCATAAATTGTTTGCCCCAGGATGTGGTCTCTGTTTGGGGGAGATGGGGGGGATGGGAAGGTGAGATGATCTCTATGACAACTGAGAATTTATGTTTTGATCCCCCACACCTGTTGCCGAATAAAGTGTGTGTCACTTTGGGTGTTTGCCTTCGCGCAATGGGGGAATAGGGGGTGGGTTTGAATGTCTGCATATATACGTTTGAAAGGGGTCTAGAGGGACCAGTTGACTAGTTTGCCGTAGTTACACCATTAGGATGGATGGAAAATAAGGAAACGCAGAGGAGAGGCTGCATCCTAGAAGATGGGAAATGGAGAGATGAGTAGAAAAATGAAGACAAGAAAAAGATAGGTGAGAGATAGTGGAGGATGAGACAGACTGAGAGTCACAAATAGGTGAAAAATGAAGGAACTGAAGACAAAAAGGTAAGAAGAGAAGAAAAGGTAAAAAATGACTAATCATTGTGTTAAGGAAAATGGAGGCATGGGTGGCGACAAGCTAGAGAGAATAGGAGGGTTTCATTACAACCTCAACCTCAAGAACTTATGAACTACGGTATTCAGTCATCCCTATTACCTCTCTGCGTGTGAGTCAGAATGTGCGCTGGCCTATTTACATGAGAAAAAGAAAGAAAAGGAGGAGTGCATGAGACAAGGATAGAGTGAAACAATGCTCATTTGCAGGCCTTGGCATCACCTTCATACAGCGGCATAGATACTCAATACAAACCGAATGGAAGTCACAACGTGTGTTTAAGCGTACACATCATACTGAGCATATGTTTTTTTTGAGCTGGCTGGCTCTATTTTGCATTTTGTAATTCCTCTGTAGACTACTGAATGTAGTCCCTGCTCTAGAAAACCAAAAAAGACAAGCTGGTAAAAGGTCCAGGTGTGAAACAGGCAGAGCTGTTGGCGGACGCAGATCGCAGGGAACTGAGAGATACAACAGCATTATACCCTTAGCGAGAGTGATGTTTGGGGAGGTTTAGTGAATACAGGCACATATCAAAATACTTGGACATTAAGGCAAGGCAAGTTTATTTATATAGTACAATTCATACGCAAGGCAATTCAAAGTGTTTTACAAAAGCAGAAGAATACATTTAAATGAAAGACATTAAAATCACATTTAAAAGCCTGTAGTAATAATAATAATAATAATAATAATAAGCTAAAAGCGAAACAAACAAATATTTAACCAAAAAGAAGTTTGTAGTGACATTGTCTGACTAAACTGATTTAATTTATTGAAAAGCTACAGCAACAAACATCAAACAAAATGGATTTCTCTGACTTGAGACAGATCAAAAAATACATCTGATGCAGGCGTGTAAAGAATCCATAATGTGTTACCATCACTTCCAGTGACTAATGCGCAGCCCATTGTCGGAGTAATAGATCACAAAGACTGGGTATTCTGCATGACCGACTGCTCGAATGAAATACTGGCTAATTTTATTAGCCTAATATAATATACGCATAGATTGAATTGCAGATTACAGCGTTTAGTATATGTGTGGTATATCATTTTAGGTGAGTTTCTGATAGCGTATAAACTTTTAGGTGTACAGCGGATAAATGATCTCATTCTGTGCCATATAAACCTGTGTAGCAAAAAAAAACTGTAGCGAGCGCAGTAAATTTAGTCAGAAGTGTGTGTAGCAGACACTGACGAGCGCAAGGATACACAGGTGGAATTCTCACTTTTTAAAATGTAATTATTAATATTTTACCTCGTCAATAGCAAAACTCAAGAGGCATTTCAGATTTGAAACATCCGACAAAGTTATAGATTTTTAAATTAATTGGATTAATTTTATGGAAACCGGCCCACGATGTCTGGTTTTGACAAGTTCACAATAACTTTGTACGGATCCCATGATGACAGTATATTCTGTAGAAATGCACATATGCCCACACATGAAATTATCCGACAAACTTAAGAATACTACAAGGACAAGAACCGATCAAATAAAATTGAATTCAATTCAGCATTGTCTTAAAGACAATATTCTGCAGAATGTAATATTGTAACACAGTATTTTTGTTGAGTGCAGTATCCTAGAATGGGAAAAGCATCTTAATGAAATTTATTCTGAGTAGATTTTGTTTCATGAGATATTGTGTTGTTTTCTGTTATATTCTCAAAATGATAATAAGGTCTGTTTATGGCTATAAATTTGAGTTAAAGTGTAGTAGGACTTTTATATACAAGAGTTACCATTATCATTATCTTATGTGTGTGTCATAGATTTTAAACATACAGTATTGTTCTGGTACGACAAGTCGCCTACAAAGGAAAGTGATAGTGTCACATCACATGAGCGCCAGACCTATACACAGTAGAAAGGGTATTGGAGCAGTTTGACCTGAGAGTGAAGGAAACGCGGCCAATGAGAGCTCAGCATATATGTAAGACCTTTGACTAGTACTGTATATTGGGTTTTATGGACAGAACACTGTACACTGTATTAGGGGCGGTGCATGATTCAGCAGGTTTACACTCTGTGCTCATGATCTGAAGGTTGCTAGTTCACATCCTGTGGTCAGCAGAGGGATTTCACTGTCAGCCCCCAGAATCAAGTCCTGTTCTCCCAATTGTATGTCACTTTGAATAATAGCATCTGCTAAACACATAAAATGTTAATGTGCTCTGGAAAAAAAATGTAGTAGGCTCACAGCCCTCTTTTGTAAATCTATAGTGACATAATCTACCATCTCACCTTTTCTGTTTCAGCACCATGACTGTCCTGCACGCTCTCCTCTCTCTCCACTAGAGGGCACTACCAAGAGCAGTCCATTACTATGGGGGACCGCACTTTTCAGGCTCAGGATACCCCTTTGCATCAGGGACAGTTCTATCCTCTGGCCAAGGGACAGAAATCTGTGCCACATTTCTGCCATGACCCACTGGAGTCCCTGAGCCACCTGGAGAGTGTGGCAGAGGCTAGTAGTTGCCACGGCAAACTGAACAGCTGTGCGGCGAGGGGTGATAGCGAGTGCATGTCTGAGGACGGCGCCGGGCTCAGCCGCTGGATCAATCCGCCACTCGCCCACACGGATATGGGTGCCGTGGCTTTTGGGGACGGGCCGGATCAGGGAAAGCCATTTCGTTCATCAGAAGATCCGTCCGAGTGGCGCTCCACCTACCTCCACCACGGGACCTTTCAAGGGGCAGTCGGAGGCTGTGAGCAGAAATTGGACTCCTTTTCGGAAGCATTCCCACGGCGAAATGCCTACTTGTTTCAAAACGGGGGCCGGGGGGTGATCTTCACCTCGGGTTGTGGAGCTGGGAAAGTGAGCAGCCCCCCAGGTGCCCCGGCCACCCCCACGCCTCCTACCAGCCACCCCTCACCCCTCGTCCTCTGCTCTCCTCCCGCCTCTCTCTCGCTGCCCTCCCTCTCCCCATCCAAGAATGCTCCTCAGTTCCCGACTGCACAGACAACGCCGCCTGCGCAGCTGGATGTTAACTTCAGCTCCTCTTCATTCTCCCCGGGGCTGCAGCCTTACTACCTGTCGCATACACACGCAGGCCACCTGCCTGGCACTGCCCTTGCTGGGAAGTGCCCTCCACTGCTCTGGCTGCAGCAATCAGGTCACCCAGCTGGGCAGGCAGAACCTTTCCATCCACAGCACCAGGAGAAGGACTCTGACTCCTCTCTGATGTACCCGGGAGAGACACAGTTCCTGCAGAAACACTCTATCCCCTCTCACCAGGACGAGTACAGCATCCCAGGTACTTGGTTCAGGCATTTCTATGCTTAAATATGTACTCCGTGGGTACTGCCAGGTTATGACCGGTTAGCTTTGCAAGTGAATGTTAAATCGGTTATGGCAGGTTGTGTTTTGTTCTAGTTAACCATCCATCTTATAACCAATCCTGTTCAAGGGGAGGGTGGATGCAGGAGTTGATCTGCCTATTGGTTCAGTATGGATGGGATGCCAGTGATGAAAAACATCCCAAATGATATGAAACTACTTGGACTTCATTTTCACGTTTATTGTTTGTAATAATCATGCTGTGTTAGGATAACATTATAACAGCGTCATTATGCTACTATTATTAAAAGGACCCTGTATTGCCGAGGCCAGGTTGAGTAATCTGAGCAGATAGCTCAGTGTGTAGAAGGAGACATGGTGCTGAGCAATGGTTGTTATTAGAAAGCACTCGGTCGGTATTCTCATATACAGCTGTATCTGCTTTTCAAACCCAATGCAAAAGTGCTATTTTTGCTGTATGGCTGCTGGTTGAGCTTTGTACACCCACCTCTCTGCTTTTCTCTTACTCAGATCACTGTAACCTTCAGACGCCTCTCAGTTCTCCACCAGAGCAGTACCCACAATCCTGTGTGTCTTTCCTGCAAGATCCTAACCCTGCGCCCCCTGCTGATCACTCGGCAGCCTGGCACCTGGTCAGTACATCCCGTGACCTTGCTTCTGCTAAATGACTCTCTCAGCTGAACCCTTAGACAGTGACGCCTGAGTGAGCGGTTAATCGACTGAAAGTGGGTCAGTGCTGACTTCCTCCTTAAGAGCTTGCAGATATTCTGCAGTCCAGCTGAGCAGCGACACAGGCATGTAAAGATATGTAGATATGATTTAATTAATCCCTGAAAATGATCAATGGCCATTAAAATTGACAGCGCCCAGTATTTCAATACACTCATGATTACTATGCTTAATTATTTGTAGCTTTTGGTGGAAGTTCAATACTGAGTAACTGAGTCATTAATGGTTAAATTGAAATTTGCTTATTGTGTTAGAATTTAACTTCCATGTGTCTAGGCAATGACAGAAGGTCTGTGCGTGTGACTTCTATTGTGCAATGTATTCAATCTAAGATTCAGTCACGGCTAATTAGCTGACAACTTAGCTAAAACAAAATCAACATGCAGGGTGACTTGGAGCAGCAGGGTTGAGACCCCCCACCAAAGACACTTCCTTTTCCAGCTCATTTTAATAATTCTTGTTTATCTGCAGTCTACCCTTTGACCTATTGTTCTTCATTTTGCTGTCCTCTGCTCATCCTCATTATGCTATCCATCACCATCACAACCTTAATGTTGGTTTGTTGGATTTATGTTGGTTTATGTTGGGTTATTGTCTTTCAAAGAGTGTCAGCTTAGCATGTCAAAACCTCTCCTAAAGTCTCCCCAGTGTTTGCAGTAACCATCCAATACACTCAGGCATCTATTGACTCATACTGTACCATGTTTGGCTAATTGGTACCTAATTAGGTTAATTTAACTATGTTAATTAATTAATTCATTAATTAATGGTGAAATTTAGCAAATACATGGAATGGCTGGGGAGAGGTTTGGGAACTGATGTGTTGATGTTCTTGCCGTCCATGAGGACTTCAGTAAATTTTTGCAGAACAGAATAAATTCCTATTACTTTTTTATTGTGTTACTCTTCATTTCTGTATATTCTAAAATTAAACTGTGTTTTTTTTTTCTAAGCAAATGCACACTAGGAGATAAATAGCTATTAACATGTTCGTTGATTGCCTATACTATATACAGAATATACATATAAAATATGCTGCTTAAGGACTTTTTCCATCGCTGACAGGAGACAGCAGACAGAGGGGGGGGCCAGCCCTGTGCCCCTCTGTCCACAGGCCAGTGCTCAGTGCCGCTGCTGACCCCCCCACCAGCTGAAGTGATTAAAGTGGGAGAAGAAGCCAGGCCATATCTGGAGTGTCAGTCCACATCAGGCTGGTCTCAGTGTTCCCTAGACACACAGGTACTCACACTCACCATTTCCCTCCTGTCGCCCGGCTTTGGAGACTGGCTGTGATAGCGCCTTGGTTCCCTGTCCCCTCTGTCCAACCAGAGCACGTCCCCTTGCATCTATACCGGATTCTCCTTCTCCAGCATCCTCCAGGTCGGAAGAACCCTGGAGATGGACTACACTGGGGCACTCCCCCGCTACACCCCCAGCCCCATGCTGAATCCCCTCCGCAGGGGCTCGGGGCTCTACTGCAGCCTGCTTCCCTCCTTGCATCTCCGGCCGGGTGAGCTACGCATAGTTCCAGCTAGCTTTGTTAGCCTGGATGTCAGAGGGTGGGTGGTAATGTTTTCCCGGAATGACAGCCAATAGGTTCAGTAGGAGCAGCAGGCACAACACTGTGTACTGTTGCTAGCGCTTAACGACAAATGTCACGCTCTGGATGACAGGACACCAGGGAGGCTTCTGGTCTGCGAGGGAGGAAGACTCTCCACGGCTCCCGTAAGCACGTCGGCACCTGTTCGTTCTTCTGCTGCATTGTAGCTGCTTCTCCATGCTGTCCTCAAACACTACAAAACAGGCACAGCATAATACCCCGAGGCCGTTACCATCCTAAATGAGGTCTGATGTGATGGGACCTTTCCACAGCAGGTCATCCACCGTGCTTTACACTCCTACACTTATTTGCACACACACCCCCCAAACTGTTTGTACCCCACTTCTTGTCGTTTCACCATAATTTATATACCCACATGTTTATTTGTTTGAATAATAGTAGCACATCTTCTTATTCTGTCTCTCTGTATTTCTGCTCTGGTTATTGTTTTTTGTGTCTTTGTTTTCATGTATTTTTTTTTTTTGTCTTGAGCAATTTAAACTGTATACCGCTGCCACCACCAACACAAATGCCTTGTTCTTTTTTTTGTACATGGCAAATAAAGGGATTCTGATTCTGACCAAACCTTGCAATATACATTTACGCAAAGCTTTAGGCCTGTTCGCAAAGATAACCGGCTTGTTAAACAGACGATGGTTCTTGACAGTCATGCTGTCTGATGCGTGGACCTCAAGAGACAAACGAATGGAAACATGAATATAATTCACCCCTGTTACTGACAGTGCCATGATGCGCGGGATACTCAGTTGGACTCTATTGCAAGCCCTTGTGCATTCTTCAAATGAAATAACATGTAATTGTCCACACAATTACGAACCAAGAGCTCATCAGAACTTGTTCATTAACTATCCCATTATCCACGACAAGCCTGTTTCTACAGCTTGACAATCTACTCTTGGCACTTAGACTAAGCACCTTGCGTCTCACCTGATATTTGAGTCATTATTCTTTGAGTTTAATTACCGGACTGGTGAGCAGCTCATTGCTCTTCCTGGACTCTGATGAGCTGCCGGAACCTGTCTGATTCTCCTTCAGGCATGTGAACGTGGGGCCGCAGTTCCAAGCAGAGCTGCCCCCGCTACGGGACAGAGGGGACACCGGCCCTGCTGAAACGCCCGCGGAGACTCTGCTCTGGAAACCCTGGGTGGAGCTTCAGGAGAGTGAAACCCTGCAGGAACAAGGTAAAAACTAGTGCTGAACTGCAGTGGATTCATTTATCTGACACTTGCGTGCTCCCTAGGACTTGAACCCACAACCAAATACATTGGGGTTAGTTTTTAATACTATTCTGGTAGTGTAATGAGGCAAGCACTTAGAAAATATGCAATGCTGGCATGTTTGAAAATGGTGCCTCATCTGTGTACAGTACAGCATGCGAACCTGTCTCACTGTATTACCCTTCTGTTTATCAGTGGAGATTTTTTTGGACCTGTGCAGTTCCAGTGCTGTGCCAGGAGGTGGCACTAACTTAGAGCTTGCCTTGCACTGCCTCTCCCATTGTCAGGGTAATACTATGGTAAGAAAACAATTTTCCACTAACAGCTCTCTGTTCATTTGCTTAATGCTTACCAAGTCTCCTGAGCATCCATTTATTTTAGCTTGCATCTTGTAGAATACATCCAATGCATACTTTAATTATGTGTCTGTATTGCTTATTACCTCTGTTTCCCATAATTTTTTGTTAGCATTTATGCTTTTTTCATTAACCCAAGACTCCTTTAATCTTCTACTTCTGAAATTGCAATTTTCTCTCACCATTGTACTAATAATATCCAGGAACTTCTTGAGATATAGTTTCTCTCAACCTGTCTCCCTGTTCTCTTTGTTTTTTCATTTAGGCCGCTGTGGAGATGCTATTATTGTCTACTCCTTCACTGTCAGGAGACTACCATTACTGTGGTAAGTACATAACCTATAACCTTCTGTCCTTCACCTCTTATTTCTCCATTAATCCTTTCAACCTTTCACTTGTACAATCTTGTAATGAGTGTCAGCTATGCAACAGTTGATAAAACAGGTATTGGGACTACCATGACTTGAAACTGTGTCCCTGTTCTTCTTGGATACTGTGTACTTTAGACAATATATCAGATTTAAGTAAGAGTCAAGATCCAATTTTGATATTTTCCTGAAAATCAATGTTATTTGCGAGATAAGAAGTGAGGAACAGGGATTACAATGTTGCAAACTGGTAATGGCTTAGCCCATCATCCAGGCCTAATACAGGGTAATATTTAAAGGCTGAATATCAGTGGTATGGCAGGGCAATGGGGAGGTTTAATGTTACCGAATAAAGTTCTTGAGTGAACTTTTTTTGGTTTATTTAAAAAAAACTAACTGAATAAAACATGATTGCACTGCTGGAACCCAAGAAAAGGATGACTGTGCTCCTGTAATCCTGCTGTCCTCCGTACCAGGTAGTGACATCTGGATGCTGAGTGAGCGGCGACTGTTTAATAAAGCATTCGACATCTATAGTAAGGACTTCAACCTGATACATAACATGGTAATTTCCCTTTTCTTTACACTTTATAAGCCAGGTTTGAAATGGTGGCGTATACATCAATGCTCGCTCAACTTTTTTACTTTCTTTGTAAAACATAATTTATATTTGCATCATTATATTTAATTATGCATTATATTACTCAGACTCGGATGATCTTAAGAGCCAGTGACGTATACAGCCTTATATAATGCTCAGCCATGTATGAACGTGATGTGTCAGGTGAAGACCAAGCGTGTGTCCCAATGTGTGGAGTTCTACTACCTCTCCAAGAAGCTACCAGAACAACAGAAGAAACAGAGGGAGAGGGAGAGAGGAGCAGAGGGAGTTATGAGCGGCACGGCGGACAGCGGTGTACGTTTTCATGGCTAATGCTAATGCCGCGTGTGGAATCGCGTCTCTCAATGAGAATTTCAATGAAAACCGCCTCCATGCAGAGCCTTGGATTCTGGTAGCTATAACCTGTCAGACTTGGCCTCACACAGCACAGCATGCTCAGCCATAAATCACTTCAAATTGCTTTGTAAACAGATTTACTGGCCAAGTAACTGGCTGCTCTTGTTTCATGAGACCATTTGTGTAAAGCATAAAGAATGCCGTTTGGCCCAGAGCTTGAAGGTCATGCTTTTGGACCGTTAACAGGCATTACCGATCTCGGAGTCAATTCTCAGACCACCGGTGATGGATGGCACAGTCTCCAGTAATGCGCTGGCCACCAGCTTTCCCTGTAAACAGTGTGGAAAGTAAGTTTGATCGTCGGCGTTTAGCTGTTTAGATGATGCTTATCGAAATCATCACACCAGCAATCCAGGTAAAGTATCAGATAAAGGCCTAACAATATCGAACAATAAATAATAATTGTGAGGGTAATGTAAACAGCAATGTGCAGAAATGTAGCGTAAGCAGTAAATCAATCAGCCGTTATGTGATGCAAAGCAGCAGAAGATATTATAGATACCACAAGGGGATGTTTCTCTCTCCTCCCCCCCCAGAATGTTTTATAAAATAAAAAGCCGTAACGCCCACATGAAGATCCACAGGCAGCAGCAAGATGACTGGAGGGAGCGGGACCAGAACACGGTGTTCGCCCAGAACCTCACGCAGGCCCGGCTGGCTTTCCTGCAGAGCCCGAACAGCCATGTCGGTGGCATTAGCAGCCCCAACCTCAGCTCCTCTGCGGTCCCCCTGTTTGGTCCTCCTCATCCAATGTGGGACCCCTTTGATCTGACCTCCGATTCCAGCACCTTCTATTATGACTCAGAGGGGAAAGTGATGCTGGGTATGACAGGAGGGGCTAAGGGACAGATTCGCTGGGAATGACCGCCCTTTGGTGCAGACACCCTTAGGGATGTATATCAATGCATGTTCATAAACAGTATTGTCTCAGTTAGGGCAGGTTCTGTGACTCAGCTGCTCCAGACTGCACAGTTAAAGATGTAGTATATGAAATATGTGAGCTTTCAGAATCTACGAAATACTATAAATTATGTATTATCTGTGCTGTACTAAAGGTAGTGAATAACAAATACAGCACATAAAGGAGGTTCAAAGTGAATAGTGCCTGAAATAGCCATCGATCATTTGTAAAAACAATCCATCCTTCTCAGAAATGAATTACTATTATTTTACTAGAGCAGCTTTAGGCCCAATGTAAAGGAATTTACATGTCCAGAGTGGTCAACTCTCATTGAATTCTTATAGATTATTATGTTCAGTATTTACATTATTTATTATAATGTTTGTAGCGGATGGCTTTAAATAATTTTGGTGTTTCCATTGTCTTTATGTTCTATTGACTGGCAGCTTTAAATGGCACAAGCACAAGCTATTACGGAAATTGTACATAGTGACATTTTTATAAATTTACTTTGTCTTTTTTGTTAAAATGCCAACTGGTTGGTGAAAAAAAAACTGTTTGTTAAGAAACTTTTGTTCACTGTTACATAACTGTGATAAGAAAACCATGTACAGTCTAGAATACTAGAGGTTATATTTTACCTTAACCATGACATCCTGAGAACATGTATTTTCTTGATACCTGTAGAAAAAAATATTTATTTTAAGTTTTGATACATATTACAAAAAGAATTATTCATTAAATGTTCTATCCCAACAATTATTATTTGTGTTGCCACTGAAATTTGTATGAGTAACACTGTACACGCACAATAGAGTACTACAATGAGATTAAATGTATCCCAAGAATAAGAGGCCACGTGTCTCCGGTCCACCAATCATATTCCGAGTAATAGCCATAGCACCTTCCGTAACAGCACTGGAGTGGATGAAGCGTTACTTGCAACAGTTTTGCAGAAACCGGAGAGCCAATGAATCAGGTGCCGGGACACTCCCCACCAACCATCTCCCCTCCCCTCCTGAAATCCCTGCCCGGCGAGGCTCGCTCAGCCCCGGCCTTGACTGAAAGTCGTCTTACCCTATTCGAGTCACAATCGTATGCAAACGTGGGCGGATCTCTCAGATCCAGAAACAGGGCGGTGCGGTTCAGCCGCAGACGAGGTATCAGAATCAATAGGTGGGCGATGCACCGTCATAATGTTTTTTTTAGGCTTGTAAGGTCGCATGTTTCGCCGCTGGGTAGTGTGTTTAGTTTGGTCCCAAAGAAAGGGCTCCCTTGCGATGAGAACGTTTCATGGAACCGGGAGGAAATATCTCAACAGTAGATCCACCTACACAAGATTTATCCAATGAATAAACCAGTGGTGCAGTGCATTTGCAGTCGTCACCTAACCTAACATACAAGAACTGTCTATCTTTTATGTAGAGTTCACAGCCGTGTAGGAAGAAAACTGGTTATGTGTATGCTTTGTCTTAAAGTGCGGTTAATCATAATCCATTTTTATAACAATGTTATAGGGGAAAAATGTTAGCTGTCCTATAATGGCTTTACCGCTTAGCGTAAATTAGTATAGACTGCGTTTTATTTGCAGATGCTGTGTTTACTGAAAAATATATACATTGGCAAACTATTTTCGCAGCTGCTACAAAATAGCTGAATCGTGCTGGTTATTGGCAGACATCTATAAACGGTAGCGTGGCGCATCATCCGTTAGAAAGCTAAAGGCAAAAAGGTAAGTCTCTATGCTTGGTGTAGGTTCGGACATATGCGCAAATCATGGATGCCTTGCTGCGTTAAATAACTTAAATAGATCTGTGCGTTCTATCAGTAGCACATCTGGGTTATCGCGATGGAATATGTTACTTATGCTTTGATCTGACAAGTTTCCCAAACGGAAGTTTTTATTTGTTCTTATAACAGATCCCTACTTATTTGTTAAAATCAGCATTCACATGAAAATATCGGGGAATTTCTGAACAATTTCCAAAAGTGGTGTAACCATTACGTCATTTAATGTGCAAAACTGCACTATTAAAAATCGCCTTAACTTTGTCACGCCGTTGCTTTACTGCTTCACTAATTGTGTTTTCATAAAGATCCGTATAGGAACAGAAAATCTTAGGGCGAGAAAACCAATATGTTCAAAAATAAAGCGGACCACCTCACTGTGAACTTGCAAAGTAACGTGAAGTTTTGTGCGCGCAGATTCACATTTTCTTCGTCAACGTAATGTTTTGACATATGAAATTATAGAAACCAATTAATGTGCGGGATTAGTACTAATTTCCACACATCTAAGCTATTTAATAAAATGCCTACCCCAATGAAGGTCTCTTAATTTATTGCGAGTCCAAAGCACGTAGATAGACCACTATTTATTTTATTATTATTATTATTATTATGATTATTTATTATTATTGTTGTTGTTTACTTTTAATAGAAAGCTTGTTTCTTGGTTATCACAATTTATATTTTACAGTTCTGGGTTTAATTTAATTATATTAACCTGCAGTTAAATATATTTCTCATTTAACGCTTTGTGGAGTCTACCTGCAGCCAGAAGATGTTCTTGTTAGTGGAAAAATATTATATAGGCTTTTAATTGCAACAAAAATACTTATTAATTCTTTGGTTGTCCTTAACATAAATGTCAAAAACAATGGCGAGATATGAACCGGGTGTACATGAATAGTAAGCGATTATTCTGTATTACATCATGTTATTACTTTGCCATTTTGTGTGATGGAAACGTTTCAAGCAGACAGCCTAGCTGAGAAGCGCATTAGCCGGAAGATGAATTCTCTTTAACCAGCTCCACCTTTGTGGTGCTTGTTTATAAATACTTAACTAAAATCCATTTAAAACATCTCCCACGATACCCATCAATCACAAGTGGACTATAGTGTAGTTTGGCAATGTCCAACTAATATCTGAATTGTGAGCGTGTCATGTTTTCCTTGGTTGAAGAAAGCTATTAACCAAAAAAGACCACCGCCGCAGGAGAGAGAAGGGGTTTTTTACAAGTTAAGATTCTGTAGTCAGATAAAGTACTGAGGACTGATGAATCTCTGAGCCTAAGCCACTGCATTGGTCCTCCCACACTCCTCTCACACTGATTTCTGCCCTTTCTCTAGATGCTTATTCAGTAGAGTTTAGCTTCATAGCTTCTGGAGTGCAGCTCGACTTCTCACTACTCTCACATGTTACTGGTTTGACCAGTTTGCTGTCATGCCCGATAATTATAGCAGAGCACTCCCTCGTCTGTACAGCACAGCTGTTTCTGTCGTACCAGCCCCCCTGTCGATGAGAATCTGTGCTAACCTGCGTTAAGAGTTCTTCAAGCCTACCGTGCTCCGGCAGGCCGGGACACCCTGTACGTCCATGAGTAACTGTGCGGAGGGCCTGCACTTCACTGTGTCCTGCTGGTTTTGCTTCAGCACTGGCTTCCCTGTAGGGTCTGAGGCATTGTTGTGTCTGCAGGCTTCAATGTCCAGATACTCTTGTAGCAGCTTGTATAGTGGTGAATGCAAATTTATAAGCTGTTACTACAGCATCTAAGTCCCCTTTAACATCAAAAAGTATGTGTTTATTTAATTTTATTTATTTATTCATTTATTTTTTGCTGTCCTGGCAAATGTTTACGACAACCCTGATGACCTATTCTGGATGCAGGTTAACCTCTCTTCACCTATACTGATAAGCTTCTGCGTGTTCTGCATATCCAACTTCAGCATATTTTGTCCACTGGACACACTGCATGTCTGAGTGTTTGCTCTCATTTTGCCTAAAAGCCTTCATTTTACATTAGGGATCGTTACTCTGTATTCCCCATCGACAGGACAGTTTTTTAGGGTTAGGGCATTTTCATGGCTTTTTGAACTGCATAAACTTTTGCCGTGGCCCTTCCCCCTCCACTTGTCTGTTGCAGCTTGCCTTACTTTGAGTCCCGCGATGTCGATTAGCATTCCTGTGGTAGCCCTGCTGAGGAGGAGAGAGGGCTAATTCACACGTGTGATAGGCCCAAAGGAAGAAAATACCTCTGAAATGGTGTTTTGGAATGCTGGGGGGGGGTGACTGAAATGAGAGAATGGAGAGACAGATGAAGGCATTTTATGGTGACAGGGAGTACTTGTCATGTGAGGTTAGTGTAGACCAGACACTGAAAGCATGTAGTCTTGCATCTGGCTCAGTTTAATTTGCTTGGTGCTAAGTTTGAAAGCAGCATCATCCAAGTTAAGAGTGAGAGAGAGAGGGATGAAGGGGAAGACAGCAGAGAGCAAACAAAAAAACTCCAGTCTTTGCAAATTGCCCAGCAACAAAAGTCCCGTCAAGCTGCAGTCAGTGAGCCTGGAAGCAGTGCTTCCCTTAGATGCAGGCCCATCTGGGTGTGGGTATTGTTTGCAGCAGAAGTTTCTCAGTGTTTTAGGAATTCTGAAAAAAAAAACAACTTGAGCTGAAAATGCTTAAATCTTGCTGGGTACTATAACAGCGATCCATTGTATTTTCAGTTTGGAAAAAAAATGGTTATTTCCTGTCATCACTTGACTGAATGTCTTTAGGTACTTTTAGTTTTTGTGCATGTCCACAAAAAGGTAAGACAACTCTCGAGTCCAGTCAGTGCGTGTTTGTATGATTTTTTCCTCCATTCCAGGAAGCTGCAACCCTAAAAGTGTCACAATGCTTGAGGTTTCAAAATACATGTTGCACTTGATTTTCTTTTGAAATGCCAGATGTGGTGAGTTAAAACAAAACAAGTCCCTTGGATGAAACAACTTATAACCAAGTTAAAAAATTTTAATGTAAGGCAAGAATTTCATGTAACCTGTCATGGAACATTCAGAAAGCTCAGATGTGGATTATTTTGCCTGTTTGATCTGTCCGTCAGCAGGCACTGTCTCTGAAGGCAATGGCGCATGTAATGCAGTGTAAGCGGCCGTGATTGGTTAACTGATGTGTCAGTCAGCAAGCACCCTCTGTGAAGGCGTTCTTCCCCCGCCTCTATCCCCCGTAAGTTCTGTATTCTCTCAGCCATTTCTCCCATCGCTTTTCACCTTTCGGTGTCTGACATCTCCGGAATCCCCCCCCTCCCAAATCTGCCTGTCTCTCTCTCTTCTCATTCTCATCCGTTAAAAGCCCCGTTATTTGTGTTGAAAGTGCATTTTCATCTTACGCTTTGAATCGAGTGCAACAGAGAATGAGGTTGAATTGAAGTGTAAATAGAAAGAGAGAAAAGGTACAATGAATGGAGACGTGTAAGGTTACAGTCCCAGTCACAGCATCTGGCCGTGCAGTTCTGAATAAAGCGGGCATTTGATAGCCTGGGAAATAGCTTTCTTTTTGTTTGTAAAGCTGGTGGATAGAGACTAGAGGTGGACTGAGAGAGGATTTGGGGCATTTAGCAGCACCTCAGCTCTAAATCTGCCATTTCATTTCTGTTTTGCTATCTCTCTCGGCATCTCATTAGTCTCCTTCCTGGAGAGAGAGCAGCTTTATGAGTGGTGTTGTAAGAGCAGGCGTCCAACTTTGACGGTTTGACGGTTTGACTATCAGCACTAGATGAGTAGAGAGTCAATACACAGTCCCCGCAATCACACAAACATGAGCGACTCCTATTTAGTACCTGTGTGCACACGTTTTGTGTTGTTACGTCTGCGCCATTGTTCTCACAGTGACACTCTCTCTTGGCGGACAGCTCTGTCACAGGCCAAGCTTTGTGTTGCATTTTCCAGGAAACCTTGTTTCTTGTTCTTTCATTGTCCACCATGATGGGTCTGCATGACTTGTTCCTTTTTTTCTAGATCGCATGTCCTCATTCTTCCTTTTCTTGGGCAGTAATGCAATACTTTCACAATGTTTGCCATATGCAGAATCCTTCCCTAATATGTAATTTAAGTTTTTTGCTACATTCACAAAAAAAATGTATATAGTAAGCACCGCAATGGAACTGCAAATGCATAAAAACAACTGAACATTTTGATTGATAATAAATGAATCAGTAGTCGAAGCAAATCATTCTCTTACTGGATGCACCTTTTTCACACTGAATGTATTACAGAATAGCAAGGGCTGTTCACTCATTAAAACCTTCCCTCCCTCCCTCTTTCCCCCTCCCTCCGTCTCTCCCTCCTTCTCCAGTTTAAATCCTGGCGCGTCTGCACCCCTCACGGAGGCCATATCTGATTGGAGCTGACGACAGGGGCGTGTATGATTGCGTAACTGAAAGGGATGAAACCTTCGAGGGAGAGTGAGGGAGAGCTTAGCTCCTTGTGCTAAAACCAGGCCTCAGCGGCTCCAGTGCAGCGAAGCAGGAAGGGCCAGCAGAATAAAGGCGCAGGGACGCTGTCAGCGCACCAGTCCTGCACGAGGCACAGCGCAGACAGGTTGTCCTCTCTAGAATCTTTCCGTGGGCCTGAGCGCATCCTTGCCATTCTGCTCTCTGATTCGCTGCCGTCACAGAGACTCTCATCTCATTCGTTTGTTTACATTTTTATGTTTTGTCTGGACCGTACGTTTTCAGCAGGGATCAGACCAAGGGAGCAGTAAGTGTACTTCTTTCTCACTTGGATGCATTTGGCATGTGTTTGTTAAAGCATGCGTATGCTTTGCGAACACCAGTGCGTGATCCGTGCCCATCGCTGTGAGCTGTTCTCCCCCACGTTTCTCCTGATCTCCTCTGAGGTGTGAGCGCCTGGCTGTACCACTCCTGATGCATGTCTGTGTTTCTGTCTGCGCCCCTGTGTGTGATTGCATTTCTGTGATGTCCGCCCCAGCACCTGTGGACCTTTGAGCCCTGTAGTGTTTGTGGGTCAGCCTTGTGCAATGTGCCATTGCTTTTGTGTTGTTCCTCATCTACAACTTTGTTAGTATTTGGTAATTTCACTGTTGCACAGTACTACATTGAGTAACTAGGTCCTCTATCATGCTGGTTAACATTTCCGTGTTTTTATGTGCTTTATAATGAATTCTTTAACAAGGAAGTGTTTCCTAAACATGTATGAAATGCCAGAGGCTTTGTATAGTGTATACCTGATGAGTATCACTGCCCATACGATGTTTTCGGTGTCAGAGTTACATATTCAAGATTTAAGGTTTTATTTGCCGTGTGCAACGAGTGTGTTGTAATGCTTTCTCTTTCAGCCACACCCAGTACAATGAGCTACTATCAGTATGTAAATAATACACAGCATACCATCGGTGGCCACTTTATTAGGTATACCTGCTTGGTAATGCAGACAGCCTACTCCTGTAAATACAAGATCATGTGACTACAACTAAATACGCAAAGCATGTCAACAGGGTCATGCGGTTCATTTGCTGTGCAGCTAAGCGCTAAATGGCTAAGATGCTTGATCTCAGTATTTCTGTGGTGTGACTGTGGGTGCCATATGCAGTGGCTCCAGCATCTCAACAGTTACACTGTGTAGAGTTTACGGAGAATGGTGTGGTGAACAAAACTGCCAGTCAGTGGCTTTTCTGTGGCTGTAAACACCTTGTTAATTATAGGTCTAAGGAGTTTGGCCAAACTTGTTAAAGCTAACAGGAAGGGCATGCATATGAAACTAACCGCTCAGTTCAACACTGCGAAACAGAATCGCTTTCACTCAACTTGTAACTCCTTAAAGAAGTGCCTGAGACAAAAAAGGGGTTGTCCTTGGTACTACAGAGATGTACTTAATAAAGTGCCCACTGAATTATGTTAGCGCAGTCATGCAGTGAAACAACACTTAAGACATTACGAACTATATAAACTCTAGGTGCGAGGAGTATTGTTACTGTTGATTATGCAGATGGCTTGGGGGAAGAAATTGTTTTTGAATCAGGTATCTGGCGTTCTGATACTGCAAAACCTCCTACAAGACTCTTGGGTGAGAAGACCTTGGCAAGGATCATTAGAGACATGTGAATACCTTGTGCTTTGATTCATTGGTGGTCAAGGTGCATCTGAACAATGGATTCGATCTAAATGATAATATAGGTGAGCCTTTGCACGGCCTTCCTGTCTGGAGCTGTGACTCCACCGTACTGTGTTTTCATTCATCTGTGGTGTGCTGACACGCACAAACAAGGCAAAGGTGAAACCAGTGAAGTGCATGCTGAAAGTACTGATTGCCCCTCGGGGGCTTACCTATGCACCGGTGTTGTTATGAGAATAACTGAGGTACACACGTCAGCATCAAGCAATGGCAGTCACAGCTCAAGGCTGTGAAAAGACCTCTGTCCTTACACACCTATGGCACTCCACAGCCAGGATCACATGTCCCTAAGGTACACCATGGCCGAAATCACATGACCCTAGCAGCATATCAGCTCAATGTGAGCCATTCTATTTGAGTCTCAGACTTAAGGGAGCTTTTACACCACACGGAGTACCAGACTTTTGGGATGGTACATTTGGTTTCCATTGACTTCCGGTTGAGTACCAGTACCTAAAGTGCTAAACCACCTGGAGTGCTTCTTTGGTACTTAGGGGTGGGCCTTTTTTTGTCGATTGGTTATGCAAATAGCCTGCCACAGAAATACAATATAAACGGCGCCTCTCAGAATGATAAACAAAGTAAAAAAAAAAAATGCGATCTGGTTGGAAGAACAGATACAACAACAAGGTCAGGGTGGCATAACAAGGAATTAATAAAGCATTTTGTTTAATATACTAGGATATCACATTATTTTGTTTCATATACTAGGGCTAGCAATGTGATTTTGTTGTAAAAAAATATTGGGGAATTTAGCAAACAAAAAAAAAATTCTCACAAACCCATCTTCGAGTAATTTAAGGATGAAAATGATTACGATTGTCTCACAGAACACATGCAGCACTTATGCTGAAGTAGTGGGAGTAAACTTTAAACAGATTTTTAAACATGTATTCGAAAATTCATAAAAGGAATAATTACAATTTCAAAACACTATTTTTTTTCCTATGTCTGACAGAGTAACATGGTAAAAATAATTTCTCGAAGTACCGAAAGGACGGTACCTGGTGCGGTTGGAAAGCGCCCTAATAATATAACAACAAACCATGGCGTCACCTCCATGGCAAAACTAGACAGCGCTAAAACACAATGCGAAAAATATAAACCCGCGTAAATATACCACTGGCGAGCAAAGGTTATACTAAACCTTATAATTTCCAGAATGCCATTATTTTACCTTATGTTTGGTATAAAAACATTAATGAAAAACAAACACGATTCCACACGTCTATTGAACACTTCCTGAGGGGCGATGTAAATTACGATTTCGCCACAAACACCGAACAGTGCATCTGGTCCTTCTGCATAAATGTTACAATCCTAACGTTACTGTGATGTCCATATCAAATAAAATAATTTAAAAATAATAAACTATCAAAAAGAATAAGCATCGCAAACAAAATCACAATCAAAACGGAACATGGTGTGGCGCATAAATAAAAAATAAAGTACAATGTGCAAAAAATTGCGAGATCATCTAGTGTATGGAGGGTCTGTAGCCGAGCAGCATTGCTATTTTTATGTTGATGGCGGGACAGGCTAGTGGGCAATGGGAATCATTGTATGCATGCTCGTAAAAATAATTAAAGCTTGGCTATTAAATTGTTATTATAAGATAGATAAACCACGATTTGCTTTTAACCTAGCTGCTCGTCAACGTTCCCATTAGTCGGTGATCATTATCTTCCGGAAAAGCTCTTCGCGATGTGCAGTAGGAGCCAACAGCCAATGGGATTCGCCGACAGAAGCGGCCACGAGCCCGCCCCCAAGCTGTTAAAACCAACCGCCAAAAAAAGCGCAGGGAGCAGCTAAAGCTAATCTACTTCCAGCGTGAGGAAAGCTATTGAGTTGAGAGGGAAAAACCAGACTGAGCGCGATATTATGATATTATTGTGTGATATTGTTACGATATTGTGATACTCGCACACGCAGTTCTTTCTATGTACGCGAGTTTATATTTTTCGCGTCGTGTTTTAGCATTGATGTGACTCCATGCAAACCATTTTGCAGTGGTGGCCTATGCGTTGACTATTTGAGCGTATCACCACATGACATGTTCATAGGTTGTAGCTAACATGTCAGTCTGATATGCTATTGGTCAGATAGTTATTCCTGTAGACATGACGATCAGCTGTTTTTAGTGATAGTAATGGTAACTATTTAACCTGAACGTCCAAGAACTTAATGACCCCGCTAAGATTATCAGCGTTGCTTAAATTCAGGCCCTGGTACGCTATATCGATGGCTAAGCTGTATTGAATGCTCAGGCTCGGGGTCGACTGAGTAATGTTATCGTTTGGCGTGACACTCACGCTGTCAGAGTCACACGCAAGCAGTCTTACGGCAAATCTGTATTATTCCATTAAAAATCTAAAATTAGCTGTATCAGAAGCGTTGAGGTAGTTTGTAAACTACAGAAGATTTACAATGTAACGGGTGTAACAAGATCTCGTGTCTCGCGATATTACAACATGAGATTTCCCGTCGGAGTGAAAAGCGGTCTCGTGAAGGCGCTGCAAATCAGCTGCAGTAAGCATGTCGGCGTCTGACGAAATCACCATAGTAGATGCCCCAGACACTTTCAATTCTTATGTGTGGCAGCATTTTGGGTAAGCGGTGGAAAATATAAACGGCGAAAGGGTGACGGACAAAACACGAACCATCTGTAAGCATTGTAGGAAAATAATACCGACACAACGCTACTACTACGCAAAGCCATTTGCAGCACCGTCATCGCTCTTTGCTTAAATCCACTGCACCGGTGAAGAAAACATTAAAAACAGTTTTATGTTTGTTATTTATATTGTTTTATTTATATTCTATTTTATGTTCAATCGAGAAGTCAAATAGGAAAGAAGCCTGTCATTTGAGTTTGTGGTGCTAGATATTTGTTCTGTTCTTTACTGCATATGATGATGCTGATTATTTAAAACATTTCACCATACATCTGCATTATTTAGCATTTTTTTGTCTTTCATATTAATCAAATAAAAGGCTGCTTTCCAATAATATATTTCCTTATAATATTGTCTCGTTCTCGTGGGCTGAGTATATTGTTACACCCCTACAATGTAATAAAAGTTACATTCATGTAAATGCATATGCATAGTAGTCTCGAATTGAAAATCTCAGTCCAACCAGCTGAGTTGGCAACTCTGGGGAAAAGAGTGTGTAGGTCTACGTGACGTCATTGTGTTTAACTGTGGTTTTAAAATGCTGAACAATCGAATGTGTATCAGCATGCAAAATACTGGTTTGTTTCTTTAAGATACAGTATACTGGGATTTCAAATATTGGGCTAGTTTCAGCTTCTGTTGGGCGTACTTTAAGCCGACCTTTGTCTGGAGATTTTTGGGGGAACTGGCCACACAGCCTGAGACCATCCGCAACCTGCTGCTTTCTGAAAATGCTGCCTTGTAGCTACCATTAGCATCTCTCTCCAGTACCCTCTGACTTTTCACCTATAAAGGGGAGGGGTTGACATTATTGTAATGTAAATTGTAAGTACATATGAAATACAGTTTAGACAAATGTATTCTGATCAGTTAGAAATGCAATGTTTTGTAGAACTCTGATAGGTAATATTGCAATTTTCTTAGCAGAAAGCTAACATTAGCTAATAACATACCCAGTATGGAAGAGCTAGCAGCCCATCCTGCAAAGTACAGTTAACTTGTTAAAATCCATTATTTGTTTGTTTTTAAAGTTTTAAGCAACTTTCTTCTAATAGTCATGCTAGGCAAATTATTTAAATTCACATTGCTTATTAACCAATATAACCATTTAGTCTAAATTGCTTGGGTAATGCACCAGATGTATGAAGGTTTCAGTTTATCAGAGCCTGGATTTTGAGTGTAGGGAAGTATGTTAAGCCAGATGTGTTAAAAGTGGTTAAGAACAAACATTTGGTAACTGGACCTTCATAATGCAATCATTATGCATTCATTGGACATTCATAATCAGCATGTAAGTATACCTTAACATATCTTAAAGCATTACATTAATAAAACTTCTAAAAGATACTGCGGCTGTAATATACAAACATTAAAAACCTTATCATATAAAAATATTAATGTGTATTAAAGCTGTTAAGGTATTTTAGAATGTTATACTTGCATGCTGCTTATAAATGCATTATGAACATGCAGTTAATGTAAAGCGTTACCAAACATTTAATCATTGTCAGTAATGTGTCCTTTGCTTTGAAACAAATTGTAACATATGTTGGGTGTACAAATAAAAATATCTTGTGTTTTGAACTGGATTTCTGCTGTCCAGTGAGTCTTTGCACCAAGTTTCTTTGAATGTGCCATAATTATTCTCACCTGGGAGAGACCTGTGCATGGACCCTGGAGTGACAAATGGAATCTCTCTGAAGCAGTCATCTGGACCGATCCATGAAAAACGCCAGCAGAATTCAACACCAGAGCCCCCAGCACAAGTTAAAAAATCTGTATAATAAAAATGTAGGGAGAGGAGGGAGATGTCTTCTGGGGCCTGTATCATGAAGCTGGATTTCTTCCTTCGCTGGATAACCTGTTGGATTTAATGTACCTCAGATTAAATGGACTTTGTCTTCATTCACTTACATTTAGCCTAGTTTACCTTAAATCTGACAAGTTATCTAGCTAACCAACAAATCTTCATGATACCGGCCCCTGGTGTGGTATAGAGTAAAGGGCATTGGGTTTATGGTTTCTTGGGCCTGATCTCATTTGTGTTTATCTAATCTAAGCTTCTCTGTTGCCTTCTGCTAAATTAGACTAATTTAGGGTGACTAGATAGTCCATGTCAGGGAGGACACTTTGAGCTACTTCAGGCTTTACAGACTAAAACCAGGGTATCAACGGTCATGGAAAACCTGGAAAAGTTTTGGAATTTTGAAATAATTTTTCAAGGCTCTGGGTAAGTTTTGGAATTCTTGGATAGAGAGGAAAAGTTTTGGAAACTAGTCTTGTTCCTTTTTTTTTCCCCGCTTCGTTCCGCAACGGAAATGTACAAGCGGAAGTCAATAGTTAACTACCTTGGTAAACATCTGTTTCCGTCACTTTTACCGCGCAGATTTTGTGCATTTGAGGTTGCTGCTTTTTTGCTTGTTGTTGCAGTTTTTATTGTTTTATTTATTTAATTTTTTGCTTGTATTTGAATTTTATTGATCATAGTTTCCTGTTTTTGACTCCGTTTGCCTCTACCAATCATAAGGTACGTATAATTATTTTAATATTGGGATTAATTTTAATAATTGAACGCTATTTGCACATTGCTGAAAGTTGTCCACCGTCTGTGTTTATTTGGTAAGCAGATTGGCTATTACTGTACTGAAAATTGTAGTATTACTATCTGAAACTGCATGATCATCAGATCAAAGCAAACTTGTGGGTTTTGGAAAATTTTCTTCTGGTACTGAGAGTTTTGGAAAAGTCATGGAAATTTATTCTGCCAGAATTGGGGGACCCTGTAAAACTGAGAAGCTCCTGTGCTCGGCTAAATAGTTTGGTTCTTCTTGTTTGTTGACTGGTTTGTTTCCTTGATTGAAAGACTCATCCAGCTGTTTCATATTAACATTAGTCACAAATGCATGAGTATAGGAGACTGACCAATCAGAACACAGCAAGAACTCGGTGCTTAAGTGAAATCCTGCTCCTTTTAATTGAAATGAGTTAAAATCTTGAATCTGAGTTAAAATGAGTTAAGCCCTGTTGAGGCTCAGTGTCCTCCCTGTCATGGATTATCTGGTCACTCTAGATTCATTACATCTATGATCCTGTAGAAGCCAAGTTTTATGAGCCTGTCAGGCCCTGTACAACCCTCATGAATTCACTTGTGTCTTGAAGAGCCCTGGAAAGCTCCTTTTAAGAGTGGTGATGTATTACTGGTCTGGTACAAAGTTCTACTTTGTTTGTGAACCATAAAGCCAGTGACATTGTAACCCCCTCTGCCATGACTGCGGCCTCCTTTTTGCTTTGACCATTAACTAGTTATCTGTTACACTGTGCTGCTACTGTAAGTCTGTTATGGACAAAGTTACTGTGTCATCACATATCTGCTGTTTTGCTGTACACCTGAGTCTATATTCAGAATGGTGTAGCAGAAGAAGTCCTCTGTGTTTTGTGGCCCAGGTCATTCTTCAGACTTTACTTGCATGGTTATTCCTCCCCCCCAGTATGGGCGTTCAAGTACAAAATAACTTTTTGTACTTGAAAATAATCTTTTCCTCCCGCCTTGTCTATATGTGTCTCTATGGGGGTGTATGCCAGCACAGAGGGAAGAGAAACGCTTTTCTATTTCAGGGAAAAAAAATTCAGGAGTTATTATCCAGCCCTCAGGTTTCAGAATAGGCAAGGGGGGGAACCCCTGCGGAGGGTATTTATCATTAAGGAGGGCTGTAGCTGCTGTTGAATTGAAAGGTTGTTTTGGCCCGAGGTTGAGAGGTGGGCGGGAAACATTTGTCAGCATCGTCCATTTCAGCTTGTGTTAGGCAGTGGACACTGTAAACTCCCTTATGAGTATACTGTCTCCATTTACATCCAGCTAGCTTTTTTTTTAACCATTCCTTAACTCTGGTTCAACCCTGTGGGATTTAAAGTCATGCAATAAAATGATTGTCTTTGGCAGAAAGGATAGTCAAATTATGGACTATGGATAGCTTAATTGAATTTTTTTTGCCTGTTTTATAATGTGTATATCTAAACATCTATGAACTTTTTCCTTGCTATGCCGTGAAAGAAAATTTAACCTGTAATACTATTGGTGTAGAATAATATGCTCTCATTATATAAAATTTATGTACAAAAATACAAATTCTTCTTAGTATGTTTAGAAAATGTTTGTCTTGTATTAAACGGTCCTAACATGGACTACTTCTGACAATCAGTACTTAGGACATTAGCAAAGTGTGCCCCTTTCTGGGTTGTATGGGATTGGATGAAGTTTTATGTTTTGGAGTTTTTAATGCAGTTCTCCATTGGTAGCCTCGACATGTTAATATAATGTTAATGCTTGCTTATTTTCTTACTTTTGCAATGAATGTAAAAAAGCTAAGTACTGGTGCCGCACATTTACAGAGTCCCACCTCCCTGGCATAGGTGGAGTTCACATATTTTCCCCATGTCATGCAGATTTTTTTCTGGTACTCCAGTCTCCTCCCACAGTCTCAAGGCATGCAGTTAGGATAATTGGCACATTTAAATTGCCTCGCGTATGTGTGTGTGTGTGTGTGTGTGCGCGCGCGCGCGTGCGCGCCCTCCCTGTAATTGATCCCATTTAGGGCGTTCCCCAGCCCTATACTGCCTGGGATAGGCTCCAGGCCAGGGGTGTGTACAGAGGTGGGACCACAGGGGCATTGGCTCCAGTTTGAAAGCTGATTGGCTGCCAGAGTGCTTCCTCCCATGTCATTCACAGATTTCAAAACATATCATTGGTTAATGATAACATTGGCCTCTCTGTATGAATTATGGTTCTCTTTATGCCTCCCCCTTAAAAATAATCCCCATGACCGAGAAATAGTTGGAACTTTGATGGATGTATTGTAAAATAACCATCTGCTTGCCATCAAGAGAGAAATATATAGCAACAATGAAAAATATTTAAAACATCAATCAAAGGATGCTTACTTGAGATTGGAAGCTATCTGCTCTCTCTGTTTTGTCAGCCTCAGTCTACCGAGCGCTTTTTGCTTAGACATTAGAGACATCATTCACCCTGATTGATGTTTGAATAGTAATGGGGGGAAATATGGCCTTGAAACTCTGTCGGTGGGATTATCATGCCCTGTCAGTCACGTTAACCTCGTTCCCCACAGTAAGTTAATTGCTTCCCGTGGGTTAAAGTAGGCGGTGTTTTAACAGTGCGTAGTAATCCCATCCAATGTGGATTTAGCTTTTTTTTTTCTTTCTTTTGAATACTGTTTAATAGAAGTATTAAATGGAGTATTTGGCAACTGATCCCCAGTTTTTAACAATGCGATAAGCCTGGTATTTTAGTTTATGCTGTCACATGATGACTTGGTTTAGTTTCTGGTCTTAACCTCTTGCAAATGTTGCAGATTCATAAGACTGAAGGTACTGTATTGTGTGGACTTCGGATGTATTTTCTTGATTTTTCTAGTGTGCATCCAAGCTGAGTGTTAAATGTGTTCGGGGCCAAAAGTATTAATCTTTGTCTGTTGTGTCACTGTTTTCCTTCACATAAAAATCTCTCAAACGCTTAAAAAAAACAAATTGTGCAGGAAGTTTACAGTATGGGCTATTAAGATCTTTAACAACAATAACTTTTACAAAAAGTCTGGTATATTAGCTGCTTATCACCTTATGAAAATGAACTGACTCATTCGTACAGACTTTTTAGGCATATGCATGCATATATATATATGTGTGTGTGTGTGTGTATGTATATATATGTGTGTATGTATATATATATATATATGTACATAAGAACATAAGAAATTTACAAACGAGAGGAGGCCATTCGGCCCATCAAGCTCGTTTGGGGAGAACCTAACTAATAGCTCAGAGTTGTTAAAATCTTATCTAGCTCAGATTTAAAGGAAACATATATGTATATATGTATGTATATGTGTATGTGTGTGTGTATGTGTATATATATATGTGTGTGTGTGTGTATATATATATAATATATATGTGTGTATATTTATGTGTATATATATATGTATATACACACACACATTTCAGACTTACGTTTTCGGGAGTAAATTAATACAAGTTACTTGAGAAGCCTGAGGTGACACAATGCTACAATGCTTTGTTGGAGCTGGTAGTTTAATTGTGGTTCTAAATGCCTGTTAGCTTCCTTTGATTATAATTGTTCCATTTTTGGTATTACTTGGTTGTTAAATTCGTGAAACTTTTTGACCTTTGAATGCTAATTGCAGGGTACTGGCATGGTACAGATTTGTTCCCCAAGGTACAAACAGCATTAATTTACCACCAGTGGTACAAAAGCATTCCTCAGTGTCAATTTCTCTACCAGCTACAGTATAACCCTTGCGAGTACAGCTCCAGTGACAAGTAATTCTACCTTCATAGGAACAAATGGGTACTTTTGTTTTCTGGCTAACCCCTCCCATGCGTATTTCCCCTGTAGGAGATGCTGCTTAGGCTGAGAATGACACAGGCGGGGGTAGGCCTGCTGGCTGCGCGAAGGCTGTGCTGGCTGCCCCGAGCCGCTCACACCGCTGCCCAGAAGGTGGAGTACAAGCCCATAAAGAAGGTCATGGTGGCCAACAGAGGTCTGGCTCTTCTTTCTCTTCCGCATAGCATTATCTCGTAGGACGTCATGTCACACTTTGGTATTTGTCCCAATCCTATGATGTGATTGAATTTGCTAGCAAACAGAAATGTGAGATGTTTGGACATACCTACCTCCTTACACATTTGGGAATGGACCTAACCTGTGTAGTAGTTCTCCGTGCTGATATTTGAGATGCGCCAACCTTCTTTCATATTTAGAAACTGACCTAACCCGTATAGTGGTTCTCCAAGCCTTTGACGGGCTCATAAATTAATGGTTACACCAGGGACCCAATTCTCTGCTTCGTATTTTTGGGGCATGGAAGCAGATTTCCAGAAAGCATCTGTATACTGGTTATTGACCCAGTTTTAAATTACGTCAAACCAAAAACATTGAATTGACAATCATTACGAGTGCATCAAGTCAACAATGCTGACGTCAGCGATGTCAGTGACCCTTCAGCCCAGTTTGGGCAGCTCATTAAATTGAGAAGGAACAGTCAGTGACCCTCCCTTTAGATGCAGTGCTCCAATATGGCTCCTTGTCATTGCCTGAAACTCTCCATCCTCCGCAGGTGAGATCGCCATTCGTGTGTTCCGGGCTTGCACAGAGCTGGGTATCCGCACTGTGGCCGTCTACTCGGAGCAGGACACGGGCCAGATGCACCGACAGAAGGCTGACGAGGCCTACCTGATTGGCAAGGGGCTGACTCCCGTGGCTGCCTATCTGCACATCCCTGACATCATCAAAGTGGCCAAGGTGAGGCTGCATTGTGGACTATGCTGGAACTGCTATGGCGATTGGTAGGCGTATAACGATACCGTTTGCTCATGGTTCGGTAAGTAGTGTGGTTTTGGGGCCATGGTAACGGTAAGGTTTCTGTATCCTTCTATTTAAGACAATAAAACACATCACCCTTTAAACACCAAACTCTTTATTTTTCCAAATAACCATACATTTAACTTGGTAGCAACATGTTTAATTCCCCAGTAGGGTGTACGGCACACGGTATATTATCGAACCATTCGGTATGATTTTGCGGTATTACGATATGCCTGTCATTTTCCTATAAGTACTGGTGTGAATATAAGATAGTGTAAAAAACAAAAAAACATCTAAAAATCTGAGGTTGTCTTATTTTCGAGGGCTAGAATTTAAATGTCATTATACAACAGCAGGTGGCGTACCGAATGGCTTAATAACATACTGAACTGTGATACATACCGAACTGTGGGCAAACGGTGTCGTTATACCCTTAGTGACTGGAAACCTACCAGGTTCTGCTGGATTTACCCTCCAGTAATATTGGGGGATTATACTTAAATTGTCTGCTTAACGGTTTGCACCTTCCAAGAGTGTCTTGCAGTTCTATACTTTTTCTGTTGAACTCCTGGCAGCTCTTCTTTGTCTGAGAACTGACTTAATCATGTATCCTTTTTATTTTATTGGCATTAAGAACAACAGTGATTGTGAGCTCTTTGCTGTAGCCTTTGGTCTCAGTGTGAGTTTTTGTGGACCTTCTTTCAGGGCTGACATATCATATTAACCCAAAAAGCATTTTACTCCTCACAGTGAATCGAATCTCATACTCCCCTGAGAAGGTCCTCAGAAACCAAAAAGGCTCCCAGTCTCGCATCTGCTACTATGCATAGTCTTACACATTCAAACTATCCTGCAGGGGATGGATGCAATACAGAAACCCAGGGGATAAAAGCTTTAATCACAGCGAGGGTGTCTGCCAAACGATGAAGCCAAGTTTCCCTCTGTAAGAGCTTGTTGGGTGGAGTAACCCCTGCATTATGCACTCCCCCCTCTCCCAGTGTCCGGAGGCGTGCGTGAAATACCGGTAATCTGAAGCAGAAGGACAGGCTGCAGCACGACTCAGCCGTACTGGGAGGGTTCCAGTACAGTATATTCCTTTTAAAACAAGTCCGTGCTTTCTGCAGGGTTTCTGCAGGTCTCACACCTGGTCCTGGTGTACTCTCACATCCCAGCTTTCTAAACAGCTGAGTTTAGGGTTTAGCTATTGCGTACAGTTGGATCTAACAAACACAGACCTGGAAAAATCACATTTCTTTGTTAGTCAGTGTTAGTGCCATATTAGTGGTGCACCTCTGCAACCAGGGTTCAAGTCCCCGCCATAGCTCCCTGTGTGGAGTTTGCATGTTCTCCACATGTCATCGTGGGATTTCTTCCTGGTACTCCGGTTTCCCCTCCCATAGTCCAAAAACATGCTGGGACTAGTTGGAGTTACCAAATCACCCATAGGTGTGAATGGTGTGTGAGTGTACCCTGCCATGGGTTTGCACCCAATCCTGAGTTGTTCTCTGCATTACACCTGTAGCCTCTGGGATAGGCTCCGGACCCCTCGCGATCCTGAGTAGGATAAGTGGTGACGGAAAATGGATGGATGGATGGATAGTACCATATTTGTGTTTGTCAAGTAATACCTCATTGAATGAGATGTTCATAAATAAGCAAGCTTTTTAATTTTTTATTTTCAATTATGTCTGATTTGAGCTGCTAATTAGTGATTACAATGAAGCGCTCAGTCATATCCTTCCAATACGGTATTAACTTGGATTGATTAATCCAAGTTTGAAGCCTGAAGGATTGGTTAATCTAAATTAATAATGCATTGGTAATTGCTCCTGTTATTGTAAGTCTGATCTGAAAAAAAAGTTCATGGTAAATGGACCATATTTAATTAGCGCAAACACACTTGTAGCTATTTTATGATTTTCTTCATTGGGGTGTTCTTTAACTAATGAATGTTTGGCTCAATGCAATTGAAAAAATAACAAACGTGCTCAATGTAATTTGAAACATGGGATTCGTTCAGATTTCTCACAGATTGACTGAAGCTAATTAGTAGCTCAGCTGCAGCTAAAACCAGTGAGCACGCAGGAATTGCTGCAGAAATAGGAAGAGCTTCTGGGAGGCACAGACGCATTCCAGTCCATACAGATTGCTGTGATTGATCTGCTTCTGCTTGAATGAACTTGCTTTTTCATATATAAGTTATAAAACTAATCTAGGTCATGTGTTCTCTTCTAAATACCTAGTGGTTTTAAAATCCCTTTCTAACTTCTGATCAAAGATCTGTACTTGACTGTATGGGTGCCGGTGTATGTTAATGCACAGGTTTAAGCTGTTATATGTGTTTTAGTGAAAGTCATATCCTTCAAGCAGGGTATTAACTTGGACTGATTAATCCAAGTTTGTAGCCTGAAGGATTGCTTAATGTAAGTCAGGGCTCTTCAAGGCTGGCCCTCGATTCCAAATCCAGGCCTTGTTTTCAGTTCTCCCAGGTAGTTAGTTTAATAATTACTGATGCTGATTGGCCACAGGCTTCACACCTGGCTCACAGGTAAAGGAAGGCTGGAACCTCAGCAGTGCTTGGCCCTTGACAGCCGTGATTTGAACAGCCCTAAGTTAATAATGCATTGGTAATTGCTTCTGTTGTTATAAGTTTGATATAAAAAAGTTAACGTTAAATGGACCATATTTACCATGAACTTTCCATCTACATCATCCCTGCACATATTTCTACTAGTATTTCCTCTCTCGTTTAACCCTCTGAAAAATATTCCACATTGGCATCAGCTCTTTCATTATCCTTTTCATTTCATTAAAAAAAATATGAATTTAACCATGGCCCTCCTTCTCAGGTATGTTTTCACCTTTTCTGTTCTTCTGCTCATCCTTCTTCCCTCCCATCATCCCTGCCGCAGGAGAATAACGTGGACGCCATCCATCCCGGCTATGGCTTCCTGTCGGAGCGCTTCGACTTTGCGCAGGCGTGTGCCGACGCCGGCGTCCGCTTCATCGGCCCCTCCCCCGAAGTCGTCCGCAAGATGGGCGACAAAGTGGAGGCTCGCGCCATTGCCATCCACGCAGGTACACCTCTACTGGCACCTCCACATCCAAAGCGTGTCACAGTGCTTAGCGTTATTTGTTTGGTGTGTGAATATGGTCTGACTGCATTAGATTACAGTAGTACTAAGCCATAATCCACACACAGAACAGACAGGCAGAACTTGCCAGTACCTGAAATGTGACACTCATTCTCATTAGCATATGAACCCCAATGGAAGTGTGTGATCTGTCAGTTTGTCCCTCACATGGATTCCATGCAATCGGGGGTCTTTAGCTCTCCAGTGTTCGGTCTTTCCTCTTCTGCTGCATATTCTTGAAAACACATCATGTAAATACTGGAAATTCCAAAAATATGAAGTCATGGCTGCACTTTGTAAGCTTGATTCAGTCAATTAAAAAGTGGATAAGTATGAGAATACCAGGATATACTCAGTGATGCAGAGTCTGACATGCCTGGCTGAGGGCATCGTATATATATTCATATCACGTGCTGTAATGAACACGAATGCCCTGCAGTCACTGCGTTACTTGTACAGCCTATTAACACACCCATGTAAGGTTTCGCCCCATTCCTTGATTGGCTGTCTTCTTTGTCTTGTTGTTGGCAGGCATTCCGTTTACAAGGTGGCACGGAACCATTTTTTGTATTGGATGAGCTCTAACTCAATAAGATAAATTCATGCTGTTGGACCAGAATATGAAGTTACTGAAGTTTTCTATCTCTGGCTTGGTAGATGTAGCAGCTAATAATGTAATAACTGCCGACAACATAATTTTTCCGTTCACAATGTAATAAGTTGATAATGTAATACCTAGCCAATAATGTAATACATTATCTGCAACCAATAACATAGTAACTTTTTCCGATATTGTTATAAGTTATTACATTACTGGCCAGTTACATTTTTGACTTATTATATCAAGAACTGTAAAATTCATTACTTTTATTGACATGTTATTACATTATTGGTAGTTACTGTGATTGGCTGATATGTAATAACTGCCCATATTGTAACTGTTGGTAACTAACTTTTTCCGTTTGTAATGTGATTAGTCGGTAATATAATAACTGGCCAATAATCTGATATATTTTCGGAACAATAACACAATAACTTTTTCCCAATAATGCAGTAAGTTATTACATTATTGGCCAGTTGTTACATTATTGACTATACCTTTATATTTCTGTGAAATACAGAGCTGCTTTTAGGAAGTGTGTGTTCATTCTCTAATGCTGGTTTGCACTTTGTTGCAATGGCCGTACGTGAGGTCCGAAATCATCTGAGGGGTCTCATAGAGCTTCCTCTGAAACGCCCCACACTCCTGTAGGTATGGGGTACACATGAGTCTCTCACTGGCTGTGTCATGATGTGCAGGTGTGCCAGTGGTCCCGGGGACGAACGCCCCCATCTCCTCCCTGCAAGAAGCCCAGGAGTTCGCCAAAACCTACGGCTTCCCAATCATCTTCAAGGCGGCGTACGGGGGTGGGGGGCGAGGAATGCGGGTAGTGAGGGACTACGAGGTGAGGAGGGGCCTCTGGAGGCAGGAATAACCAATATGCAAAGTAATACGTGGCGGGCGGGGGAAAACAGCACCTCCGGTGGAGGGACGTAACATACGCTTATTTAAATTAATGGAGAACATTTAAAGTCATGGCTTTCTGCATAATGTACCTAAACTGCCCTACACAGGCAAACTATGATGACATCAAAATTGAATAAAGGGCTTCAGAGTTTTTTGACTGTCCACATATATGTGTAGAAGGAAGGTAAATGACTGTTTTATCTCATTACAAAATATCTTGGTTGAGTTCGAAGAAAACTGAGTGTAAGAGACCTTATTTCCATCATAACTCAGTTTTTAATGAAATTTACAGTTAGTGTTTTGTCTTTGTATAGCAGTAAACTACTGACATTTTAAATACTTTTACTAATAAAGGAAAGTACTTTGTGTAATTTAGAACAAAATATGGAAAGGTCAGCTACGCTTATCGCACCTTGATACGTTTATCGCACCTTGATACGTTTATCGCACCTTGATACGTTTATCGCACCTTGATACGTTTATCGCACCTTGTGTTGCTTATTCTCCTGAGACGTATTGACCGTCCCCTAATGGTTGTGTAATGGCCTATTGAATTTGATTTGTGGTTGTACAGGAGCTGGAGGAGAACTACCAGCGGGCATACTCCGAGGCACTGGCAGCGTTTGGCAACGGTGCCCTCTTTGTGGAGAAGTTCATCGAGAAGCCGAGACACATCGAGGTGCAGATTCTGGGTAAGCTCCATGCTGGGGAGTTGTGATGCGTGTCTATGTTTATAAAGTGAAGGTACTTTGTATGTTTCTAAAACTGAGTAGGTTACACAGAGTCGATTGTATGCATTCTGTTAGATCTATAATAGAAATAAACAGAAACAATTACACATTATTAAATGCAGAGGTGGAAATTTCTGGTACATAAAGTAAACATCCAGACCAAGATTTTGTTTCAACCTTTCAGCTGTGACTCTATGTATGACCTGGTAGAAAATTAAGTGTTTGCTTTCTAAGAAAGCCAGCTCTGTGGCTTTGTACAGTCGGACTTCATATCGTATTTGCGTAGAGAGATTTCTTCAGCATCGGTTAGGTTTGTTAAATAACAATAGTTGTTTTGTGAAGCCCATCAGAGGCTACGCCAACATTCCGGATAGTGATAGGATTTCCTGCCACAATGACATGGGATACAGGGGGAAAATATCTAAGAAGTACTGTGTAGACCCAATAACTCCAGTCTAACTTTATCAATGTTCACTTTAACCCAACTTTAAGTAGACATCAGTGATCACATTCAGGGTTTAATGTGGCACATAGCGTTTTGTCACCATACAGTATAGCTACCTGCCTGTCAAATTATGTGACCGGTTGTATTCGCTTATGATGAATGAGGTGGGTGGTATCTGCTTTCCGCTATTGTGCTTTGTGAAAATGAGTTCCAGCTAGGTGTAAGGATCAGGTAACCAGACTGCACCATTAGCTGCAGGTTATTCATCCTGTTTAAAATCATTTAGTTATGAGGTATAAAATCCTAATTCCGTGACAATAACGACGTTTAGCAGCTGAATCTCAAAGCATTGCATTAAAATTTTATAAAATGTATTTTTGTAGGCAAAATTTTGTGAACCCTTTGGAATTATCTGGACTTTTGAGGTATCAAAGCTTACGAATCCAGAAAGGGTTACAGTGGTTTATAAAGACTCCATCTGGTCACAGTCTGGCAGATAGTTTACAGATGGAATAAATTCTGCACTGTTTGTCTTCTCCCTAGGAGTGGGTCTCCTACAAAGATGAGTGCAAGGTCACACTGTAGAGACCTCAAACGAGTGATAAAGAACTTTAGCATGACAGCTAAGGATCTGCAGGTGTCCCTTGTACTTGCTGATGTCTGTGTTGCATCTACCAAAGGAAACATTGCTGTCCATCTCAAGTTTGATAAAGACTCAGAAGCACCTGGATCATGCAACTTGATTTGCTGCTGTGCTTTGGGTCTTAGTCAACAAAAAGGTGTCTTACTGAAGTCATTCCAGCTTAGAAGAATAGTCAAGTCAGAGTTCTCATCTCAGTCCCACTGAAGTTCTATTGTGTGATCTGTAGCAGGTCATTCGAGCAAGATGTCCCAAAAATATCAATGGCCTGAAAAAAGTTTTGTATGTAGGAATGTGCCAAAATGGCCCGTATCCTTGCAGCAGCTGCGGAAAGTGTTTAGTTGGGATTATTGCCAATAAGGGAGGATGTACTATGGTTCTTTTCCACTGCGCGAGGTACTGTGCTTTTGGTACTTAAAGGAAATGAACCTACGGAGGTTGTACGTGTTTTGGAGGCAAGACATTTGCATAACCAATCGACAAAGAAAGCGTTTCAAAGTTCTACCCCAAAGAACCAAAGAAGTACCCCAGAGGTTTGGAACTTTTGGTACTGGTACTCAACTGGAAGTCATTAGAAAAAGGTAAGTATCAAAAGTATCTGGTGTGGTGGAAAAGTGCCCCTTCTTGCTAAGTATAGGGTTACTTTTTCCATTAATGACCTTGATTATTTAAATCATTTGTGGGAATATCTTGATTTTGTATATTATGATCTGCCAAGGTCCTACTGTATGTGGGCTGAAGGCCAATTTGACGTAACATGGACCTTCTGGATGGTGACCTTTAGTCCAGATGGATTCCAGAGCCTTCGTCACAGAAAAAAATGTGGTCGTACAAACCTTGGTAGCATGTCTTGGCATATCTTTTCATGCCCTCTTGGTGGAAAAGGACAATAACATTTGTATACTTAACTAAAACATGCATAAATTACATAATGAACATTGTTGCCTTACAGTTCTGGGGCTGTGGGTTAGCTCTGTGTTTGCATGCTCTCCTCTTTCCCACTGGATATTTTTGTTTTCTCTTGCAATCCTAAGACATGCAGGTATGTGAAATTGCCCAGTGTTTGTGCTGGCATTGCCTGAGTTTGTGCCATGCAATGGACTGGTGTCCCATCCAGGGTTTTACTTGGCTGTGCTTCTAGTAGTCTGTTATGGAATATGGATTTTGTACACTTCCAGTCAAAAGCTTTTGCACACACTGAGATTTTCTACATTTGCATGTTACTTAGCATTTACTAAAAATACACTCAATATTCTTTGCTAACAAACTTACAGTATGTTCACCATTTGAGTTCTTTTTATTAACAAGAAAATGTCATATCTTTGATTCATCAGTCACCTCCTCTAGCAGTTATAACAGCTGAGAAATCCGAGGCATCCTTTCTACATGGGACATTTTAAATATTGCTGTTTCATGGCATGGTACGAGTTCGTAGTTAAAGGACAACCTAAAATTTGACTATGCCATCACCACACAACTAGTTAACAGGTGTGACATGCAGTGTGACATGCAGTGTGACATGCAGTGTGACATGCTGTTTACATACTCTTTCCATGTTACAAAGGAAACTTGTTTTATTTTACTTATACTTTCATTTATAGATGTTCACTTTCCAGTGCTTAACAAGAATAAACAACCTGCAGTCTATGAAATAAATGGAAAAGTGGTAAAAACCTGAGGTGTGCAAAAGCTTTTGACTGGCAGTATATATTATGCCAGTATCGTTGCTCCTGACCTGATCCACTGAGTCCAAAAACACTAGGGCTTCACAGCAGACACATGTTCACCATAAAATAAAAATCACCATAAAATAACAAAGCCAATCCATGCTCCACACCGCGCAACAGTTCACACAGTGATATTCAGCATAAAAAATAAACAAATGAATAAAGTAATTATTATGGTGTTTCAAAATAAATCTTAGTTCTGACACATTTTCTTCTGCCATTGCTATGGACCATAAGGTTACAGCTTGTGCCAGACTGCTTGTCGTAAAGCATTACTGAGTTCTCATAAAACCGACAAATAAATCGGTATTTTGTCAGTACTAATAAGCTGTGTGCCCTTTCAGAAAACAAGCGCCGTAATGGAGCCTTTGTGATAATAAATGCACTAATCCGTGTTGCCTTTATCCCATTTTCATTCTCCAGGCTCAACACATTATTATTAAACATAATTTGGATGAAATTTGATTGTTTGAGCACCAATACTAATTAAATATGAACTGATATATCGTGATAATGAAAGCTAAATTTAGATGTAATCGCTGACGCAAAAAGGAAACTGTCTTTTATCTTCTTGCCGTTACCGGTGTTTGGAAATGAGGAAGCGAGATTCCCAAAAGCAGCACAGATCCAGTCGAATGCAGTTGAGGAATCCTACGGGGTCCTGACGTGAGTGATTAAGCTCAATCAGGGTAAATTAATTAAGTTCTCGGCTGGGATGAAAGGCAGCAGAGAGTGTGTGCCACCAGAAAGGCGCAGACTACGAGCCAGCTGAGTTACGATCTGTAAATACGTTTCTAGTGGTTGGGGGTGGGACGTCACGCTGTAATAAGTGTCTCAGGAATAAATGACTTCAGATGCTCAGGCCGTCTGTTATGCTCGTAAGAACTTTTGTCTTGCGTTCCCACCGTTCGCTAGTCACATGAATATAATGAAAGCCAAGAAATGTACACGGTTCCACAATGGGTGTGGATCTAAGTGGAGATGTGTGTGTGTGTGCTTGCTTTCACCTAATGTTCCTTCTCCCTACTTGTTATATTGCCGTGCCTCTTCTCGGTCTTTCTTTTGATAGGATATAAAAAATACGTCTGCAGCCCATTTAAGATGGCATCCCAAATAAAGGAAATACAGAGGGTCGTACATTATTTACAGGTATTAACATAACTGTATGCATATGTGGTTTAAAGGTTCAAATGAGCAATGTTTTGTTGTCATATCAGCTGAAATGCACGGAAGATTTGAGCTGTTATGGCAAAAAATTACCGTGCATTTTTACCTTTTCTGCATACCAGTTATGTCAATTCCTGTTTATAAACCACTTAACAATATTGTGTAACACAGTGCATGTTGCGGGTGCTGTGGAGTATCAGGAAAACTAGGGATAATTGTTTTTTCTGTTGTAGAAACATCTTTTCCTTAAAGTACAGTTGCACTACTTTGCTAAACATTAGTAGTCTTTGGGGGGAGTTATGCAGGAAGATTACTGTATTCCTTTGAACAACTTACCCTGTTCAATTCTGTGGTTTCTCCTATACAGCAACTGAATGTAATTTGAATTGTAGTTACTCATATTAGTGGTTCTCAGTAATCCTAAATTATGTACCATGAATGCAGCAGTACTCACAGATAACTGATAGAAATTGCTGCCCTTATTTCAGTATCTCTCCGATCCATTGATAATACCTGCCCTATGTCCACAGAGTCTTGACATGTCTCGAATGCCAAAGGTTGGCTTTGGTGGCTTGAATGGGACGTGTCTGAGAGGCAGTACACCTGGGTTTTTCACTAATAACTGTAATGTGAAAACGGGGACAGTTGTGGGGCCTGAGATGATGGATTTCCAGTGGTGAGAAGGCCCTCTTCATTAGTGGCTTGGAGGCCTTAATGCCTGCACTGTTACTGACGGTGGGCTGGTAGGCAATGTAATTATCTCCACTTTTGTTCAGCTGTGGCACGTCAATGTGGGGTAATCAAATAGTACAGGTGTCATGAGTCACATTCCTGGATTTCTGAGAAGGAAAACCGGGATATGAGTGAGGTAAGATTTCAGAGAGATACAAGAGCAGATTTGTCATTTTAACTTCCAGAATCAGTGGTTTGCTGAATTATATGCTGCGACGGCTTCTCTGTGCATGAAAGGGGGTTTATGCACCTGCCGGCTGTGATCTCTGCTCAGATTGGTTCTTTACCATATCGCCCTGTTGGTGGTCCCAGGATCTCTGAGTAGCGTGGATCTCAGGTTATTAGAAAGACCTGTTTCCTTGTCATTCCTTAGGTGACAAATACGGCAATGTCATCCACCTGTACGAGAGGGACTGCTCTATCCAGAGGAGGCACCAGAAGGTGGTGGAAATCGCCCCGGCCGCCCAACTGGACCCACACTTGAGGGACAGACTCACCGCAGACTCCGTCAACCTGGCCAAGCAGGTAGCTGTGGGGCACGAGGGGGTGTGCAGACAGAGCAGTCGTGGGGTGTATGCATCACAAATACATAAGATTTGCTTTGCTGTGCAAAATTTATGCACAGATCTGTTAAAGAAGCTGGTGAAACAGCTTTTTCTGTAATTAAGAGTGCTGCGTACATACATTATCCAAAGGCAATTTTGTGACATTGCAGATGAGCTCCCATTCCCCAGGGAAAAATAATAACAGAAACAAATAGAATTCAATTCAGTACCAGCCAACACAACCACAGGTGCCCTTTCGAGAACATGCTTGTAGTACAGTTACAGAACAGCGATTAATCTCTGCTGTGGGTAATTATCGAAATAAGTAAATATCAGAAAAGGTATTTGCTTAATTTCCATGAAACGAGGAAGGAGTAAGCTGACAATGAGCTCAGACTTTATTGGACGCAGTTAAAGCTGTAAGGTATGAATTGCAGAATCCCCATTAAGATGAGAGGCCTGTTTCTGCAAAGTAGACATATATTTTACTTGACAGCGCTGGAGCTAGCTCTTTGTTTTCCTGTTCCTTAAGTTAACTGCCCGTGACCTGAATCTTTCCTGGAGCTCTGGGCTGTCTTGTTAGTTAGAGCTGTTGTCTCTCACCTCCAGGGTTTGGCTTCTGGTACTCGTTGTGGAGTTTGGATATTTGAGTGGGTTTTTCTAGATGCTGTGGCTTTTCCCAGGTATTATTGTTTTTCCCTGATGTAGGAGAGTTAGGTAAACGGTCTCTGAGTTGCCCCTTGTGTGTGATTGTGCCCTGCAATGGTCTATCTTGTGCTCTGTATTGCCTGGGATAAGCTCCAGGCTCCCTGTGACTATGTACTGGATGGATGGATGGATGGATGGAATTACCCAAAAGCCTTTCTTCCCAGTCTTCATGTTTCTGTTATTGTGTTGGCCAGTCAGGCGCACTGACCTAAGTTGTATAAATGCAGTCTGATTCCCATTTGTTTTATCACTCTTTTTAACACTCACTCTATTCTTTAATGAGGAATAAGTTTATAACAGGGGTGGGGGAGCTTAAGCAAAAGCAACCCTCCACCTCATAACCCTGCTGCCATTAAAAAGCAGAAGCAGCATTTAAATTTAAAAATGTGGCAGCTTTTTAATTCTCCCGGCCTGGATATTGAGCGCAGTCATTAAGCGGCAGAGGAGAACCACGCCGGCTCATTTCACCGCGCTGCGTTCATGCTGGCAATAAGGCGCAGCCGCCGTGAGGCGGATTCAGGGTGCGTGCTTCCCGTCTCGCTAAATGCGACACTGGAGATGTGTTAATTCAGCTGAGAAATTCGAAAAGAAGAAAAAGCCATTCCGTGAGTAGAATGGTCAGATTGCAGAGGTAAATAATTAATAACAAAAGGGTAGCTTCAGTGCTACGTCAGGCGAACGGCACATGGAACCCCAGATAATTAATCTGCTGCTTTTTATTCTGGAGACTGCCTAGTGCTAACTATGGTTGTTGCCTTTTATATTACTTAATTATTTTTGCATTTATTATTAATTACAAGTATCATTCATTTAATAATGGATAATCCCTTGTGGTCTAGTGGTCTGGGTTCGGGGCTCTCATTACTACAGCTCAGGTTTGATCCCCAGTCAGTGAACGCCACTAATCAACATTCAAAGTGTGGCTCTGTAGTTTAGGGCTGTGTTACTGTGATTGGAAAGTTGCTGGTTCAAATCCCGTGGTTGACAGAGGAGCCACATCACCGTCGGGCCCTTGAACTCTGAAAGTGTTGGATAAATGGCTGACCCTGGGTTCTGACCCTAATCTTCACTTTCACTTGTATGTGTGTGTCTCATAGGAGAGCGAGATGGGATAAGCAAAGAATTTTGTAGAAAAACAATGAAGGCATTCTGTTCTATTAGGCCAGATAAGCTATTTCCTGTCTGCAGTGACAGAATTGTTTTCCCTAAGAATAGGACTGTGTGGCATATTATGGTAATACAAGTGTTGCATGTCACATGGTCCTGGATGTAGCGTGCACAGCCCTCAGTGTGTCCCCAGCCAAGTTCGCACAGTCCTCCCTGATCTGCTTTCCAGCCGCTGTGCGACATCCTCTCTGCCTCGAAGGGAATGGTTTCCCCACGAGAGAGGACTCTCTGCCCGAGTGACCCAGATGTTAAAGCCTAGATCCAGCTGGATGAGGTCGTTCGCGAATGGCGCCGGAAGCCATTGTGTCGCTCGCGTCCTGACGCCATGGTGCCAGACTGTCTCTTTGCTGCTTCCTGTATGACGAGGCACCGCGAGCTGTGCAGTTAAAACGGGCTGAAGCGGCCCTGTTTCCAGCCACGCTGACCCAGAAGCAGCTTCACGATCAGAATCGGCTTAAGAAAAACAATGCACATAGTCATGTGCTGGGAGTTTGTTTGAATTTATTTCATGGTTTATTTCATATTGTGTCCTGTGCCGGAGGGTAGTCCTAACATCATTCATGCTAGTTACTCTGTAGTGCACATTCATTCATTCATTCATTTATTCTTTCATTCAAACATTTATTCGTTCATTCATTTATTTATTCATTCTTTTTCTACCACTTATCTGAATCTAGGTCTCATTGATTTGCGAAACTTTTATGAATGTTGTTTGTTAATTGAGGTCAATGCGGCTGCTGCTCTCCCCGCAGGTCCTTCAGCTTCTGATAGACAGCGGGACTCGTGATGAAGGTTTTTAAGTTAGTGAGCACAGCCTGGGGGGGGTTTGGTGGCAGAGTGTCTTTGCCGCTGAGGTTTAAGGGGCCGAGGGCCTTGCCAGTTAAAACTGAGTTACTGGTTCAGTTGGGGTCACCTTCAGCGTGTTGTCTGCTGACCTACAATACCTGACCACAGGCACGCTCACAAATGCTTCATAATTATCTGTTACTCTGCTTCACGTAGAACACCATTTGCATTTTACTGGGTGTTTTAAGGGCATTTTAAGGGCGTACCAAATGCATTGAAGTGGAAATCTGTTTAAGATTGGGTACGTCGGCTTTCTTCTGCTCTGAAATGCTCTGTAGTCTGTGCTGAGGGGGGCGAGTGGAGGATCGGGGAGGGAGGCGTCTCGCGCTGCGCGGTCTGCCTCATGCGAGGAGGTTCTTCTGAGCTTTTTAATGCAGCCGTTTCTGTGGAGCTGACAGAGGGAGCGTCACAGAGGGAGCGTCACAGAGAGGGGGCAGCAGTCAGATGTTAATATAAACCTCATATTCCCCAAATCTTACTCTATAAACGCCATACCTCAGTCAGCTGTGAAGTGTAGCCAGTGTAGTGGAAGACGAATGTAATACTAGATGCAGTCTGTGGGTGAGTAGCAATGAGGATGCACACTAGATGGCACTATTTTCTTCAGAACAACACTCGTGAAATATACTTTGTGCAGGTCTTATGGGTACCCTCTCAGGTATCTAATACAAAGATGTACCAGTTTTGCACAATTAAAAAGCCAGGAATAGCGTTCTGTTTGTACAGTCGCGTAGGTATCCTGATTACTGTCCTCCGTTAACGTTAGAGATGCTGATTAGCACGCAGGTAAAAACAAGAATACAGAGGGAAACAACATTAAAATTCATTAACATGAAGCTGACACATGGTTACATATTTGTTCTGTGAATCTATGTGAGCTGCTTTATCCAGAACGAGGTATGTGTGCATTTTACGATCTGATAGTCAGCTGTGGAAATGGCACCATTGTTCACATCTAAATGACTTCTTAGGGTCCGCCGACCAGAGGTGGATAGTTCAAGTCCAGGAAGTGAATGTCCAGACCAAGATTTTGCTTCAACCAACTAGTTCAGTACTCTATGACTGTGACTCTTTGGTTGAAACAAAACCTTGGTCTGGACTTCTACTCTCTTGACCTGAATTTTCCACCTCTGCTGCCAGCGTGCGCGTACGATGCACCTATGCAGTGACGTCAGAAGCAGGCTGTAAGTAACGGTGTAATTGCGGTCTTTGCTAAAGAGCTAAACTGCAATCACGCTTTATTGTTTCTTTCGTGATGCTAATCTGAGACACAATTATAGTTGCATTGAAGAGCAACATATCCAGCGGGGGGGGGGCAAGGACAGCACCGTCATAGCCCCGGCTATACCAGCATCATTCCTGCTGCGGAGGAGGCGTGAACTAAGAAGGGCTACACTGCTTTCAATCACTAATTAGGCAGGGGATCGCTAATGACAGGCTAGCGTGGGAATCTCGTCATAAAAGCACGCTTTGTGAGACACCCTCTTCTCGCTCCGCTTACTGCCTTATGTTGGGGAAACTGAGCATTTGGTTAAACGTGGCCTGGAGTTAAGCTGAGGTTGGGCTTCACATGGGATGAACTTGACATGTGACACGTGCTGGTGCACACACACACATGCATGCTTCAGCAGTGATCTCCCAGCCTGACTACCGGAGTGGATTTGTCCATCTCGTCTGTGCTTGTGGTATACCTACTGTATATTGCCACGTTAGTTGGAGGTAGCCATTCCTAGGAGTTCTGGTTAAGCCATTACTGGATTTCTAGGGTTGTGTGTGGCTCAGCAGGTTGGCTTGCTGTGTCTGTGTTCGGAAAGTAGCTGGTTCAAGTCCCAGAGGTGGCAGAGGGTTATCACTGTTGGGCTTCTGAGCAAGATCTTTTTTAACACTTAATTGCTCCAGGGATTGTCTGACCCTGCTTTCCCTAAATGTGTGTCTCTTTGGATAAAAAGGCATCTGCTATATAGTTAAGTAAGTTAAATGTATGGCTGTAATGCTGTGTATTGCACTGGTGACGGACACACATTTTGAAGCAGCATTGTCCTTTTGGGGTCCAGTGGCTCTGGTTTAACCCTGATGCTGAGAACCCATTAGCCTGTGGTGCCTAAGTTTCTGTCTAGGTCGGTCAGCATGTCTGCATCAGCATGTGAATGTGTATGTGTATGCGGGTTGGATATACGTTACATTGTGGGGACATTTTGGATGTGATTAATAGCCTGTTATTTTGACATTGTGTGGAACATTTCTTTCGGTCCTCACAAGGGGAAATTCAGTTTTCTAAAAATGTGACTGCAAAAAACTTGCCAAAAGTCTTGCAATTAGTTTGGTTACTTATGGTCAAGGTTGTCATTGTTGGGATTAGGGTTTTGCCAATAGAAATGAATGGAGAATCCCCACAAAGATATGAGTACAGGTGTGTGTGTGTGTGTTTGGGGGCCCTTGTCTGGAACGGCCCTGGAGTGCTTCTCTCACAGGTGAAGAGGAGCTGGAGGTGTTTGAGTGGAGAATAGTGGGACGTGGGAGGCGGCAGCTGATTTCCGCACCATGTGAATGATTGCTGATTGGTCCTTAGTCAGTCCACTCATCATCTCTCTCCATGTTTGTTTTCAACTCGTCTACTCCCATAGCGTTCTGGGCTTTTCTCTCATTCAATGCCTTATCCTTTCCAGTCTTCCCACTCCTGGCTTAGCTGAACTTTTTCATTTTCTGTACCTTCCTAGTTTTCTGTCTATGTCTCTGTTTCACCCATCTCTCTCCCCCCCCCCCCTCCTCGGTCCATCTCCACCCCTGTGCTCAAGATTATTTATTTATCCCTCTGTCTTCTGTCTTGCTATGTTATTGATTCTGCAAAGATGGATGGGAGGCGCCTGGGGGGGGGGGGTTGCACACTCCAAGGCATTACAGTAAGGAACTGGGTGTGAAATGCTGCTGTTTTTGAGTTCATTTCAGTGATGTCCACAAAGGGGGTTCTGTGGTTCTGTGGGAGGTGGGGGTAGTACATGACACCAGACCTGGAGGTTAATTAACTGAAAGACTAGAGGAAATTTTAGGAGTGGTCTGGGTGGGGTCAATGAGAGATGGCGGGGAGTTGAAGAAAGAGAACATGGTTAGCCAAAATATTAGGGAGGAATCCACCAATGTAGAAGGGCCATCCACAGCCAGGCAAAGGTGGTTCCAGCTGCAGTGAAGTGGAGTGATGGTTCAGGCCTGCCCTCCAAATTGCTCTCCTCAGAGTGAAACTTCCAGCCTGCAGGTCTGGCCTCTTTCCACTCACTGCTGTCACTCGTCTGGTGGGATCTCAGACCCATCAAGGGTATGTGGGAGTGATCGAGCCCCCCCACCCGTCATAAGGCAGCGTTCACGTCTGACTAGAGCTTGGCAGCTGTGTAAAGTCCTCAGCAAAAAGGGCTGTAGCCATTTATAAACACGCACCCCAGAGACGGCCTGCAGACGCCCAGGTCTGATGCCATAGCTATACTGCAGACACTATGTCTATCCCTCAGTCGTCCAGGTCTGATGCTGTAGCTATATTGCTGACACCCAAGTCTGATGCTGTATCTGTACTGCAGACACCCAGGTCCGATGTTGGAGCTATACTGCAGATGTCCAGGTCCGGCACTGTAGCTACACTGCAGACACCCATGTCCGACGCTGTAGCTACACTGCAGACACCCATGTCTGACGCTGTAGCTACACTGCAGACACCCATGTCCGACACTGTAGCTATTCTGCAGACGCCCAGGTCCAGCGACATAGCTATACTGCAGACACCCAGGTCTGACGCTGTAGCTTTACTACAGATGCCATGCCTATCTTGCTGATATGCTGCAGATGCTCAAGTCCAGTGCCCTAGCTATACTGCAGACACCCAGCTCAGACGCTGTAGCTACATTGCAGACACTATGTCTATCTTGCAGACGCCCTGCATACATCCAGTTCCAACGCCATACCCATACTGCAGACACCATGTCTATCCTGAAAACGCCTTGCAGACGCACAGCTCCGACGCCATAGCTATACTGCAGACGTCATGTCTATTCTGCAGATACCCAGCTTCAACGCTGTAGTTATACTGCAGACACCCTGCAGACAGTGTCGCCACACTGCAGACGCCGTGGCTGTACTGCAGGCTCCTCACTTATGTTTATCTTTGTGAGCAGCGCAGTCGGTGTGTCGGATTGGAGGCTCTTGAGGAATGTCACGCTCCTAATCGTACTCCATCGTGGGAGCGTTCTGCTTCCCTTCAAGTGCCGCCTCGCTCTACCCCCCTCTGCTTTATCAGTCTGCTGATTTCGTTCCTCTCTTCCCCTCTTTCCTTTTGATCTCTCCCCCCTCCATCCCCACCCCCAGAAGTTTAACACACTAAATGCACTTAACATTAAAAATACAGTGATTATACGTTTGCATAGTTTCCTTTCCTTGCCATCAGCACTTTGTCTCCGCCTCTTCCCCTCGTCTCTCCCTCCCCATCAGGCTGTCCTCCATTACTTCTTCCTACTCTCCTCCCGCATCCCCCTTTCATTTTGGTACGCTATCCTACTCACACGATGCACCACGGCAACAGTTTTCGTGCATGTCCCTCGTCTGGTGCACCTGGTGAAGCGGGCGGCTCCGTCTTAGGGCTCTGGAGGCACGTCTTTTGCGTGGCATGGGCACATGGCATCCCTACACTTTGTGTGTGTGTGAAAGCTTTAAAATCCACCATACTCAATAAATTGCTCTTGGACGGAGCCCTCTATATCGTGTTGAAAAGATTATGCAGCTTCTGCTTCCCATTCCCTGAGCTGTAACAAGGTTACTGGATAAACAGGAGCAAATAAAGGATATAAATGAAGTCAGCATGTTTTCTAATAACAACAGTGCATTAAGAATAATTAATTGCGTGACCTTTCGTCCCATTCTGGCTCCCCTCGTCTCTTCGCCACTCTCCAGCTCTGCTTTCCGCTCACCCGCCCCCTGGGGCTGTGCGCTGTACCGGAGTGTGGGTGTCGGTCGGATGGCTGCCGGATTGCGCTTGCTCAGACGCACACACACGCGCACACACACACAGATACAGGTGTAATTACATCTTTGTGGGGACTCTCCATTCATTTCTATGGGGAAAGCTCTAATCCCAATATGACAACCTTAACCCCCACCCAGCCCTAACCTTAACCATAAGTAACCAAACAAAATACGTGACATTTTGACATTTTTTGTTTTTTTGATTGCATTCACAGATGATGAATGGTCCCCACAACGTTAAAATAACGGGTTTTTATCACATTGTGGAGGCCATTTGGTCCCCACAATGTAATATAAACATAATCACACACACACACAATACATCATGTAAGACAAAAGCATGCTAGCAACGATGAGCAGAGCAGCACGCCTCACAGACATGCTGTGCATGTTAAGCCCACCTCCACACATAGCATATAGCTGCATAAGCACACATATAGGGTTCCTTAAGACACGGACATGCACACGCATATTAAACTAACAGGCCCCCTCAGCACACATGTAGAGGTTCAGAGACTCAGAGTCCTGTGTTTAGACACACAATCACACGAGCTAACACATGCAGATACGTGTCTCACACATACAGATGACCTCAGCACACGTATTGAGGCTCAGAGACTCCGAGTCCTGCGTTCAGTCACACTAACACGCAACCTTACACAAACGCAAATGCACGTCTCTCACGGACAGACCCCCTCCCTGTCATTCTCGCACTCTGACACAGACTCTCTGCAGCCTCCGGTCTCTCACTCCATCTGTTGGCCCAGTGGCCCCTCAGACTGGAAAGATGTTTGTGTTTTGCTGGAATCCTGTGCTGATCAGGGTAGTAACACATAAGCCAATAAATGATCAATTGACACACATTTGAGGCATATAATTTTCTTAAACAATCCAAGCATCCCCTGTTTTGGACCCCCCTCCCCTTCTAAATTGCACAATTTTATTTTAGGAATGTTTCGGGTTAATGTTCTTTGTACAGGATTGTGTTATATATAAACGTTTCTCCTCCACATCCATCTTCTCCCTTTTTTCCCTCTGCTCCCATTTAAAATTCCTTGTCCGGGACAGCATTCTGTTATTTATAAACGCCTTTCTCCTCTACATCAGTCTTCTTTTTGTTTTTCCCTCTGCTCCCATTTAAAATTCCTTATCCAGTACAGGGCTGTGTTATTTATAAACACCTTTCTCCTCTATAGCCATCGTCTCCCTCTTTTCCCTCTGCTCCCATTTAAAATTCCTTATCCAGTACAGGATTTTATTTATTACCCTTTGCCTCTATAGATCTACCTTCTCCATTCTTTTCTCTGCACCCATTTAAAATTCCCTGTCCATCTGTTCTGTTCTCCTTGTTCCCTTGTAGCTCCTCGCTCCATTTTCTCCTGTTCCCTTGTAGCCCTTGTGCTCTGCCCTCCTTGTCCTCTTCGTGCTCTTCTCTTCGCGTCACACATCATGGCCCAGGACACTTTTTGTCTTTATTTTCTTTCACCTACTCTGGCTCCCCAGGTCCGGCGCACTGTTTGTAAGTAGCCTGCTTCTCACTGGTGGCTGCTTGTTGCGAGCTGGATTTTGAAGCGGGTTGGATTTCAGGGTATTCCGTTCGGCTGGACTGCACCTTCCCCGCCGGCAGAGGGCTGAGGCCATGTACGTTCTGCTACAGCGGAAACCGCGGGTGGCGTGTTGACGTGGCTCTGGCCACGGGACTCGGGATGGGTGGCATCTGTGGCTGAGTGGCCCGGCTGCTCGTATGCCGCTTTGTTTTTGTAGCTTAATTAAGCCGTTGCTCTGCCAGGTGGGGAGATGATATCCTTACACGGGGTGCTTGGGGTTAAATGCTTTTTCTGGGCTTGGAACCAGAAAGGAGATGTGACTGGGACCAGCACAGACCAGCCGTTCTAATCCTGCTGGTTGTTAGGAGGGTGTCTGAGGCACTGTTTTGGGGGGGGGGGGGGGGGCGTGGCGGGGGCGGGGGGGTGGGGGGGACCCCCCCGGGACGGGGGGGGGGGGGGGGTGGCCGGGGGGGGCGTGGGGGGGGTGCCGGGGCCCGTGGGGGGGGGGGCGCGGGGGGGGGGGGGCGGCGGCGCGCCCGGCCCGCCCCCCCCCACGAGCCGGGAGCAGGGGGTTTCAGAGTCACCCCCCTCGACATGGGGGGTGCTGTTGTGACAGTGTGGCCAGAGGTAGGGGTTCAGGAGACAGTGGAGGGTGAGGCAGGCAGGTCTGTCACCAGTGTTTTCATTGTAGTTTTGATTCTGTTCTTCGTCATTGATTGTCTGTGCCCATCATCAGGGGAGGCGCTGTGACATTAGGGGCCCGTTCGATTGGGGCCCTGTGTGGGTCCTCCTTTCCTGCGTGTGCACGACGCAAGGGAAGTGGCAAGCCCTGAGTCACTGGTGTGTTTGCCAGGGAGGGGGCGGAACAAACTTCTGGAATTGTTAGAGGAATGGGGGGGGAGTACGGACCCCATACAGAGGCACAAATGGAGAACGGAGACGAATAAGTGCAGTATAATGATATTGTCCCTGCCGAAACTGTATTTTAAGTTGTTTTATTTTATAGCAGCTGTTTCCATGGTGACAGCGATTTTGCCCAGAGATTCTTAAACACCGGTTTGAGATCATGGAATTGATTGAATCCCCCCCCCTCCATTTTTCTCCTTCCTCGTTTGCATTCCTCTTTTCATCCCCCCCAGGGTTCACAGACAAAATTCTGGTATAAAGACATGAAAGCCTAAACCAGTATTCCCAGTGGCTTCAGGTGTCTCTGCTCTCCGTGTATGATCTCACGCAGCCTGTTACCTGTTACCTTCATCACCAGCCCCCTTTCATTTATACATATTTTTTTCCCCTTTGCCGAAATGTGAAATAGCATCAGACACGGTGGCAATAACATCGATGCGTCGGGCGTCACACATAAAGTTCTGTTTAGCATAATACAATCTCCGGCAAGGATAAGTACACAGACGAAAGGCCTGTGCCCCAGCGCTACTGCGGCAATTCCATTTTTAGCCAAATTTGACCCTTGTCTTGCATTGTCTCCTAGTTGTTCCGCTCTCCTTTTCCCTGTTGCCATTTGTCCCTCTCTCCCTGCATATAGCAGCATGTGACTGGCCCAACATTTTTGCTGGAATGCCCTGGCCAGTCTTCCCTGGCTCTGGCGGGGGTGCCCCGGCCAGTCCTCTCTCGCTTTGGTGATAATGCCCTGGCCAGACTTCCCTGGCTCTGGCGGGAGTACCTTGGTGTTCCAGTCATTCCTCTCTGGCTCTGGTAGGAATACCCTGGTCAGTCCTCCCCGGCTCTGGTGGGAATGCCCCGGTGCTCCGGCCTGTCCTCCCTGACCCTTTGGGAATGCCCCAGTGCTCCGGCCAGTCCTCCCTGACTCTGGCGGGAATGCCCCGGTGTTCTGGCCAGTCCTCCCTGACTCTGGCGGGAATGCCCCCGTGCTCCGGCCAGTCCTCCCCGACTCTGGCAACGGTGACCTGGCCTTCCCTGCTCTGGCAGAAATGCTCAGGCCAGTCCTCCCTGGCTCTGGCGGGAATGCCCCAGTGCTCAGGCCAGTCCTCCCTGGCTCTGGCGGGAATGCCCCGGTGCTCAGGCCAGTCCTCCCTGACTCTGGCAGTCGCTGTCCCAAGCCCACACCCTGCTGCCTGCCATCACGTGAAACGGTTCAAGGAGCAGAGGTCTAGATGCCAGCCATGGGTCCCGCTACTCGGAACTGCCAGCTTTGTGTGAGAGATTAAGGAATTAAATCCTTTGTGAATGTGGGAAGTGATGAATGAATGAATGAATGAATGAATGGGTGGAGAGAGGGATGGTAAATGAATTAATGAACCAGTTCTCCTAGGAATTGATTTATTTATTTATTTGTTGTGTGTATGTGTCTGTCTCCCTGCGGGTGTGTGTGTGTGTGTGTGTGTGTGTGTGTGTGTGTGTGGTTGTATGTATATCTCTGTGTCTGTCTGTCTGTATGGGTGCCTGCATACATTAGCGTGCACCCTGGCCTGTTAAATAAGCATTCTGGCGTGCCTATGATCCCGATGCATCCATGCGTATGCGTGTCCGTGCTTGTTGCTCTGCACGCATCCTCGCCTTTGTGTGTCCAAGCATCTGCTCTGGACCGTGCCAGGTGGAGAGAGAATTTAAGGGGGGGGAGATGAATTGCATGAGGAAAAATTGGATAAGATTACAGTGAATTTTGGCGCAGGATTATCTCCAATCCCTGCTGCGTTACTTGGGAGGGAGGGGGGTGAGATAAATAGTAGGCCTCTGGCTATGCCAGGTTGGGGTGTCTTCCCTACGGCCTCCGAACTCACAGTTACAGAAGCTTAATGGCTACTCTGCACTTCCCCGAGGTCGTCAGTTAAGCCCGTGTTTGCAAACCGCTGCATTATTTTATCCCTCCCTCGCGCCTTTGTGTGATAATGTGTATTTTACTAATCTTACTCTGTTTTCTTAATTAGTTTACTCTGCGGGTGCTGGGTTCTTGGGGCTCATGGTCATATCTGAGCAGATTTAGCATCCAGTTAGGCTGCTGTTTGATAGACGAGCGATTAGTTTAGTCTGATTATGATCGAGGCTCGAGGCTGAGGACCTATATGAGTTGTATGTAGCTCTTTAGTCACCAACCATGTTTTTTCAGTTAAGGTGTGGCATCCTGAAGCTGCACCATTTGTGTTGCAGCTGTGGGGTATAGAGGAGGCTGAACTGGGTGGGGCTGAAAGTGGTCTTGTGTAGATGCGGTGCTGATGCCCCCTACTGTTCGACCTGTGACCTGCAGGTTGGCTATGAGAATGCGGGGACTGTGGAGTTCTTGGTGGATAAGCATGGGAAGCACTACTTCATCGAGGTCAATTCCCGCCTGCAAGTGGAGCACACCGTCACTGAGGAAATTACAGAGTGAGTTCACCAAGCCTGTATCGGGTTATACCAATCAGAGTATTTTAACCTGCGTATCTGTCATACACCTGCATATCTGCATAGTCTAATTATACCCCTTTCTGTTATACACCCACATATCTACATAGTCTACTGTACCCCTTTCTGTTGTACACCTGCATATCTGCATGATTTAATATACCCCATTCTGTTATACACATGCATATCTACATGGTCTAATATACCCCTTTGTTATACACATGCATATCTGCATTAACTAGGACACTGCTGTCAGGTGCGAAGCTGCAGATCTGTGTAATTTAATTCGCAGCTGTCTGCTGTGCGCCTGCAGGTTGTGAATGTTTTGTGTGCCTCTGCAGATCTCAGGTGTGGCACAGCCTTCATTCAGGGTGGGCAGGGGGGGCGTGAGGAGAAAAGTGACACAAGGGGACTCGAACGCCCCATCTATCGGGCACCAGGTCTGCTGCTTAATCACACTGATGGCTGCTGCTCGGGGATGTGAAGGCAGAGTGGGAGAGATCAAAAGGGAGTATGACAGCAATAGATAGAGGTTTGGGGCACGGAGCCTTGGAGAGGGAGGAGAGAAACAAAGAGACGGTATAGAACGCTTTGTGCACACAATGCCAGCACTCATACATATGCATGTGTTCACTCCAGCAAGCGCACGCACACACACACACACACAGATTATGTATGTATAACTTTGTGGGGACTCTTCATTTAATTCCGTGTGCATAACCGAAAATCTTAAATTTGACAGCTGTAATCCCAACCCAGCCCTAACCTTAACCATACATTGCCAAACAAAATACAAGACTTTTGGCCTTTTTAGTATTTTGATTGCAGGCACTGATTTTTATAAAACTGAGTTTCCCCTTGTATCGACCGAAAAAATATCCCCACAAGGTCAAAATAACAGTTTTTTTTTTTATCACATTCTAACAATGAAATATATACAGTACATTAACCCCCCCACACACACACACAAAAGCACACAGCCATTACAGGGGGCACCTATTCTTCCGTCAGCTACACGCCCCCTCCTGTCATTTTCGCGCAAGTTCACAAGAACAATTCGCAGTTAGTATAGAGATATCGGCTAATTCATTATAAATATCAAGACTTGTCATCACGAATTGATGCTGTCAGACAGCTGCTGGAATGAACTGGCTACACTACTCTGATATATGTGGAGGGAGCGCAAGTCTTACATAAATATGAATGAGCCAGACATTTTATGAGTGTATTTATTTCATGGCCATATTTTATTTTTTAACACTCCTTATTATTAAAATGTGTGTGGGTGTGTTTGTGTGTCTACATTACACCCATCCAGGAGCCATTATCTGTTTCTCTTATGTGACAATGGTCTTCATATTGCTCTCGCACACTGTCTCTAGCTATTGTTAACGCGTGCTGCTCTCAATGGGAAGGATTATGTGATAAAAATGGTACAGATGGGATCAATACCTCTGCTCTTGATCTTTTATGTTTGCACAACCCGGCTGCCAGTGTGTCTCAGCGATTTAGACTAATTACCCTTCGCTGTCTCCCCCTTACACTCTGATTTATTTATTTGTTTCCCCTCTTGCCATTGAAGGCTCACTTTTATTGCGAGAACTGCCCTCCATCTGTGCTGTGCCCGATTCAACTTGTCGTGACCCACCTATCGTTCTCCTTTTTCTTTTAAGCATATATCTTACCTCTCCTTTATCTCTTTCCTTGAACCCCCATATCCCTCATTCCATTCTTTAAATTCCCTCCCATTTGACCAATCTACGTCACTTTTCAGGGGCGATTCTAGTATTCATTTTTTAAGATGGGGAGCGTAAGGGGGCCATAATTCATACAAAGAGGTCAACTTTATCGTTAGCCAATGATATGTTCTGAATCAGTGAGGGACAGGGGAGGAGGCACTCCAGGGGCCAATCAGCTTTCAGCTGGGCCCAGTGCACTATGGGCCTGCCCCTGTTTATGCCCCTGTGACTTTCATGTGGGCCTGCAGAGTACAGGAGGGTGTACTCGTTCACCTCGGCATATCCCTGCACCCACTTTGTTTCTCTCTCCCTCTGTCTACGTGTAGCCGCGATTAGGGATGACACCCCTGCCTTGTAGCCGGACAGTGCAGAAAGCAAATTTGTCTTGCTCGCATGTATCTGGGTTTAGTAGCAACAAAAAAAATCACTGCAAAACTGGGAGCTACAAAAACGGCACTCAGAAATAAAATGTAAGTTCAGGGTCGCTCTCACTGTACCAGACACGAAGGAGCTGCAATGGTATAATCATCTCAGCTTCCCGGCTTTATGGGAGCATTACATACACGTGGTGCTGGGACTGGACCAGCAAATCCCTGCGTTAGATGATGAGCTGATCGGGGGATGGAAAGGGCAGTATAAACTGTCTTGAGTGAGTCTGGATCGTTTGTTGAGTTTTGTTGTAGGATTGCAATTATTTTTGTCTGAACGATGTGAAGGCCAGGTTTCCACTCCCGCGCATCAGTGTGCGATTATCTCGGCCTGACGTTCTGGTCCTTCTCGCCAGAGCACGCGGTGGCTAATTGCCGTGAGTTACTGCCCATAAACTGCCACTGTCTGTCTTTTTTTCTGCGGCCTGTCAGAGAGTGTCGGGGAATGAAAGGGGGGGTCCAGGGTGGGTTGGACCAAGTGAAAGATTGAGGGGAGTTTGTGGATGACGGAGATGGAAAATCAGATGCCCGGGGGAAGATGGGAATTTGTGAAGGCAAGCTGGGTCCCCGGGGACTGTAGATTCTCATTCCTGCAATCTCTAAGCCTCTTTGAACAAGATCCAAAGCCAGCTTCCACCAAAATGTGAATTTTTTTAATCTCATGTATTCTAAAACCAGCTAACTCTAAGTGTGGACCCTGTTGAACGTTACAGCACAGCACATCAAGACATTGCATCAAAACAGCGGTCGCATTATCTTAAATTTTATATCCTATCTTGTACTCCTGTTGGTGATGCTTAGAGCCACCTGGATGGAAATCCCTGCTGTAGCGTGGTATATGTGTCATTGAGGATACGGCAGGTTCTGCTGATTCCTCTGTATGTATGAAAATAGAGGCCGACCACGATGAGTAAGAGAAGGGAGAGAGAGCGACAGAGAGCCGGAGAGAGAGAGTGAGGGAGACGATGGGAGCGGGGTGCAGGGCTCGATTCTGCTACCCTGACCGCGTCCTGCATGAAGTCATTCCACCCTGAAACTCACACATATTCCTTCCAATTCACATCTTATTCCTTCCAATCACAGGAGTCGTAACCCCCCCCCCCCTCGCCCGTGTGCTCCCCGCTCTCGTTCCCTTTATTGAGTTCCTGACCCCCCCTCTAACTTCCTATCTCTCCCCTCTCCTCCTTATCCACCTCCCTGTCTTTTTCGTTCCCATTCCTTAAACCTGTGTTTACGTGCCTGACTTTCACGGTGCCCCCTGTGGAGTCAAGCGTCACCTCCAGCTGGGGGGCCAGGCCCCTGTTCTTTTTTTTCCCGAAATTGTGGGAGACGCTCGTTAATTATACAGTCAAGAATGTAGATAAATCCGAAATTAAATTCTAGACTGACACGAACTGCAATTACGTTCGTAATTTATTGCTGGAGGTAATAGATCAGTTACATAATCTCCTAGGAACGTGGCACTGCTACCGTTGTGCATTATCAATATAATTAAAATATGGGGCTCTTGTCCTTGTGGTATGGAGTCTCACAAAGTCGCCTGACTTGACCCTCAGGTCTCCAAGTACCACAGAGGCGAGACATCTGGCTAGCCGTTCCAGTTAAACAACACTGTTCAGGAGATAATGGGGAACCAGCCCCCAGATGATTTTTACAGCCAGACCCTTTATCAGCGACTCTGTGGCAACAGCAGGGCACCAGAGAGGGACTGTTTGTCCCTGCGTGGGCTTTGCAATCATCTCCCCTGTTTAAGATCGGAGCCAGCAGGCTGCTGGGAAACCTGTATCTGCCAGTGTGTCTGATTCAGGGAGGTTGAGCGTGAGGAGCTAATACTGCTGTAATTTAGAGAAAGTTGGGGTCAGAGCTGCAGGGGGCAGCCATGCTGGTCGTCAGTGATCTCCGGGGGAGTGACCTTTAGCTGCCTGGTGAGATGATATGTCACTCAGGCTTCCACACAGGCTTCCACACAGGCTCCCACACAGGCTCCTGACGCCTTTTCTATCCGTTGACAGACCGAACTCCAGTTGCTGGTGGGTCTGGTTAATAGCATGGATGCAAGCAGATGTGTGCGTGTGTGTGTGTGTGCGTGTGTGTGTGTTTTCACTGCACAGGGACTCCAGTGGGCCTACTGGACACAAACTTCACATTTGCTGTCAAAAAATCCATAAAGACGTTTTAAACTCAATGAGGAAGGAGTGCTGACCTTTCAGAGCTGTTCGGAATGTGAATCCTACGACAGTGTCTCCAGGAATGATCGGTATGTAGGTATGTGGTCATGCTAAGCCCACGGATGCTGGTAAGAATGACGGTAAGGTTTCCCGGGCTGTCTACTGGAGCTAGCTTTCCGTTTCCTCTAAAACGTTCACCTTCCTTTAGGCGCCCCAGCAGGGCTGGCCCAGCCCTTTTCGGGGCCCTAAGCAAATTTTGATTAACCTGGCTGTCATTTGTCATCTTCCTTCCCATTTTGACGTGCTGTTCAGATGGGCCGGGGCCCCCTGGTGGCCGCTGGGCCCTAAGCGGCTGCTCAGCTTGGTTATGCCTTGGGCTGGCCCCTCACCCTAGGGTAATGGCATAAGTGCTCCTTCAAAAGATTCCCCGGCTTGGTTTCATTACAACCTGTGAAGAACGAAGCCCGTGTGTGCGTTTTTGACTGAAGTTTTAATTAGCCATCAAGCGTGCCCTCCCTGCGGCAGCCGTCCCAGATGAATAATGAGAACAGACGGCTCTTTGAACGAGCCTCTCTCGATGCCTCATTGCTCTGTCCCTGTGTCGAGCCAGGGGAGGCTCCGCGGTGTGCTCTGAAGCCCCCCCCCCCCACCCCAAGTGAAAGCGTGCACGCCGCTCTGTTTGCATTATACATTACAGCTCCAAGGGTCCGTTGTCGGGATGACATGTCACTGGCAAAGGGACGGGTCATCAGGGAACAACAGAAAGAAGCTTAACGTGCAGCCTTTAAAGAACAACGTGTGAAAAGTAGCTTAATAAGCATTTTATACTAACTTTTGTAGATCTGAGCATTGCTATAATTTATGAGGGGGGGTTGTAACCCCACAAATAATCAAAACCAGCCAGTACAACCCCCTGGACCCCCTTAGATGGGTGGAGACCTAGCCCCCATCCCCCCGCTCAACCCAAAGTTATACCCTTGGGTGTACTCCAGGGGGTCTTAAACTTCGTAGGAGGTGCTGAGAAAGCTGGGTTGCTGAGGGAGAGATGTTGGTGTGGCCAGCAGGTTAGCCCATCCTGTGGTCAGTGTGGATCCCAATGCCCCAGTGCAGTGACGGGGACACTGCGCTGTAAAAATGGTGCCATCCTTTGGATGAGACCTAATACCGAGGTCCTGATTCACTGAGTCATAAAAGATCCCAGGGCATCTTTGAAAAGACTAGAGGTGGTACCCTGATGCCCAGTGGCTAAAATTGCCCACTGTGGCCCTTTCAAATCTAGCCTCCTAATGATCCCCTATATCTGATTGGTGAATCCTCACCTGCCCCTTCACCACCTTAGCCACTGTGTGGTGAGTGTGCTGGTGCAGAATGGCTGCCGTCTCATCATCCAGGTGGGGGCTGCACAGTGGTGGTGGTGAATTGTCTCCCCATTGCTTCTGTAAAGTGCTTTGGTTGTCTTGATAAGCGCTATATAAGTATAACAGTCATTCCGTCATTCATAAAAAACATTCAATGTTATACATTGAATAGTGTAAACTAAACATTTATACCTATTATTAAATAATAGAATCATATTTACTGAGGACGTTCAGCAACCGATATTTAGTGGAATATCACTGATTCTTTATTACAACTTTGATGAATCTGGCTAACTTTATCCCAGAAAATCTAAGCAACTCAGCTATGTTTGATGGCTTGTGACTATCCATCTCCCACTTAATAATATTCAAGAGGTTTTTGTTGGGATGCAGGTTTGGAGATTAGGCTGGCCATGTTGGGTCATGATCTGGTGGTCCTCTATTTTGACTGACCTGGCTGTAAGGCGTGGAACATTGTCCTGTTAGAAAAGACAGTCAACAAGGGTAGGACAACGTTGTCTGAGCAGATGGGAGCAAGTGTTCTTCCAGGAAACCCTTATATGTTGTTTATATGTCTCCTTCACAGAGACCAATCTGCTAGATTCCAGTATTGCTGATCCACCCCCAGATTACTAGCGATGTCAAATTTCAAAGGGGGGGGTCACAAGACACTGGGGCATGTAGGCCTCTCCTGGTCTCTCTTTCCATCACCCAGGAAAAAATGCACTGTGAAATTTCATAGTAAAACTATTAACTGATAGTTTTACTACTGTATGTGTACTGTATGAAATAGCTATGGAGACTATGGACCATACAGTTCGACCATGGATTTACAGTGAATTGGCACACTTTTCATAGTCCTACTGTGAAACCTACAGTCAACTGTAAACTTCACTGTCAGAATTATTAAACACCAGAAGTGGTGATCATGAACTTCAAAGTAAAACAAGAGTTTGCAGTTCTACTGTGAAAAGTTCACGGACGAACAGTAAACTTTATTGTAGAATTATGAACAATTAAGGTTTACCTGTAAACTTCACAGTAAGACTGTGTACTTTTACAGTGCATTTTTTCTTGGGCATATTGGTCAGAGCTAAAAATTAGACTCATCAGAGAAGATTGCCTTTAGTAACCCCCCCCCCCAGCCTGGGTTATCCTCTGCTTCTCACTGATGATGGGCTCCTCGAAGCAGCTCTAAAGTGCCTCAGAGAAAAGCAGGAGCCCGTTTCAAACCATCCTCACTGTGCTCTGGACACCACTTCTAGTATTCCATTCTTTTTGAAGGTCACTCAGTGTCCTCCATCGATCAAAGAGGCACTGTCGGATGAGTTGGCGGTCATCCCTGACGGTGGAAAGTCACTTCCACCCTCGGCCTTGCTGGTGTTTCGTTGTTTGCAGTGTCTCCTTCTTCACATGGTTTTTGTGTACTGCTGTCTTGGTGATCTTCTTCCAGCAAAAATAGCAGAATAGCCACCTTCTCCTCACTCAGAACCTTAGATATTGCCATCTTTGGCGTGGTCAGTGGTAGTAGCATAATGATTCTTGATTAAAAATATAAAAAAATTTATTGCAGGATTTTTTTTTTATGACGTCCATTTGGTCCTAGTACAATATGACGGTTCAAATCACGGCAGTAGCTACCATATCTATCCTGGTTTGGTTATGTATGGTTCAGCTAATCAGCTAATGAATCAGGTGTGTTGGTGTTGGATTTCAACAAATACTGCTGGTGGTATGGCTGCCATAGAAATAGAATTGCAGATTTAAAAAAATATGGAGTGGTCTCTTCATCATCTCCATAGTTATTTCATTATTATGAGAAGGTGTCCATATGCCCTGCCAGCCTGTAAAAGTGGTCGACGGCACAGAAAAGATTAAGCACCCCAATCTAATATTAAACCCATATTAAACCCTGGGAAGATAACATTACAGATAAAGGTTTCCCCTCTTTTTCAGGATTGCAAATAGTATCAAAACAGCCTATGGCAAACAATGCTTGTGACCTCAAGGCGCTCTAGCTTGTGGGACTTTTACTTGCACAAAAATGTTCTGAGGGCAAAAGGAAAAATGATTGGTCCAGAGAAATAACCAATCAGATTATAGAGGAGGTGGGTCCATCCAATCAGATGTCTTGGTCCTGCCTCCTCTAGTTACTTGGACTCACCTCCTCTACCATCTGATTGGTTATCTCTCTGAACCAATCATTGTTCCTTCTGTCCTTAGAACTTATTTGTGCGAGTAAAACTCCTACGAGTGGCGTTCTTAGTTGGAACATCTGCTTTGAAAATCAATTACTGTAAACTGGACAAAAAAATCGCTGAGTGTTTGAGTCAAAGTTAAGGGCAAGAAGCTTGGATGTCTTGTGGTGGCTGTGATGTTCAATACCTGATTAAACCTTGAGAGCTTAGTGGCACTGACCCCTTTTCCAGCCAGACCTTTGAGAGACTGGTGTAAACCTGCATCAGCCTGGTAGGATTGGCCGTCTTCTGTGCTGGAGTGGAGGATTTCACTAAGCCGATCTCATTTGGGGGTGAAATGCGAGAAGACATTTGTCACCCCTTCCTTAAGGTCCCCTGGCCTCAATCTGAACTGCCATGTGTTTGAAATTGCCAACTGTGCTTCTATTATGGACGGTTTTGCACATTGGTGCTAACTTTAATTTAGACAGTTATTTACGCAAATGCAGGGCAGAAGCTGGCTATCTTTACTGGCCTACGTGATCATGAAAGCTTTCTGTTTATGAAGAAGAACAGACTTCTGCCCAGTAGTCTCGTTGGATTAAGAAGTGTGTGTGTGTGTGTGTGTGTGTGTGTGTGTGTGTGTGTGCGCGTGTGTGTGTGCGTATAATATACACGCACACACTATAGTAAAATCTAACAAGTGTATTATTGTACTTTTTATAGGACATGAAAATAGTGATTGAAAATGGCCCCTGTTGACAGGGTGTAGTTCAGATTTGGTCTTCCACATAAAATAATTGCCCAGGCCTGCTGTAATGTGTGTTAAGTAATATTATAGGATGTTTCATATAATGAATGACTTGTAATGAATTTTTTTCATACAGATTTTTTTCACTTTCATGGCTCTTTTAAATCCCTCCTTTTATCCTCTCATCATAAGGTTTCCTGCATTGATGTACAGTCACGCCTACCTCTCTTTCTTGCTTTTCTGTTTCTCTGCACCCCGCTCTCGTCTGCTGGACGTTGTCTCCCTCACTCCATTTCCCTTCCCTGTGTCTCCCGCTGTAAACAACTGAAGCAAAAATTAATTAAGGATCCAGCGTTCGAAAATAGAAAACTGAAGTCGAGGGACTGTTTGGGGTGGGTGGGTGGCAAGGTGATGTGCGGTTACGTTGGGGGGGCGGGGGAGGGGAGTTTCTGTGTGAATGAGGCAGTGGCTTGATTCATGCGTGACTCTGAAGATGCTCCTGCTGAGGTCGTCTAATCAAGTATGCAGATTACTTAACGAGGTCGCGTGCAGTGTCACCCTCGCTGTGTTGGCGGCCGCTTATGCGTGCGACTCTGTGGTTGCTAGACACCTACAAACAAACGCCTCGGCCTATCAATTATTAATGCAAACATAACTCAAGTCCTCCCCCCCACCTCCCCCGCCCCACAGACGGACTTCGTAGCCCCCTCCCAAGGCCCCCAGGCTCCCTGCCATGCACAAATGCACATCGCCCTAGCTTCCTGATTTGTTCAAGGGGCTTCGCTTCTCAGATAAGGAATAATTTGATTTCGGGCTGCCTGCGAGATATTTCCGGACAGTTGCGCTGGAAACTCACGCGCATATATCAAATACATGCATACACACTGCTGCCAATGTTTAAACAGTACTTATAGCGGTTTGACATAAAATATTTGTCTTTGTCTAACGGCGGGAATCTAATGGTGCTTCCGGAACTTTCTGTTTGCAGCACATTCTCGCTCATCGTCTGACGCCCACATTCAGGTTACCCTATTCAGTCGGTAAATAACTCCGGGCTCTGTGCCATTTTGATTCCCCCCCCCCCCCCGGGAGCTTCTAATGAAGAGAATCATTGTATGCTGGCGAATGCTAGTGGAGCAGAGCGAGACGTCGGCGTTTTTGCATGTCATGAAAGGCGTAGCTGATCATTAAGGGGGACTTTCCAGCTAAATGGCTTTGGCAAGCCAGTGCGAGCATCGCGCCTCAGAAACACGCCGGCTCTTTTATTACGGTGGCAGGGGAAGAGCGTGCCGATGCCACGGAGGGAGGGAGGCGGCATCTCTCAGCCCTTTATGATTCATGCTTAGCTCACAGTTGGGATTGTTTATGCATGCCCCCCCCCCCCGACACGTCACCACATGCACCTTTTTGGATGTCAGCCTAGCTTTCTTACTGAGATATGCATGAAAATGTTGGCGAGTCTTCCCATTCCCCGCCCTCTCGTAGCCCCACCCCTCACAGGCCCCGCCCCTCACTCTTCCCACCACAACATGCAAGCCTAATGCCTAGTGTTAATGGCCTTTCCTCTTTGCTCATGGTATCTCTGCATCAGTGACCCTCGCTCCGAGCCTCAGTGCCCTGTCGGTGTGTTTGCTGCCAGAATGTGCCATCCCACGGTGAGCTGGCTGTGAATGGCGTGCGCACGGTGATGCACACTCACCCACTGCTTTCCCTCCCCATGTCACAGTGTGGATCTGGTACACGCCCAGCTGCGGGTGTGCGAGGGCCGGAGCTTGCCAGAGTTGGGCCTCAAGCAGGACAAGATCCGCATCAATGGCTGCGCCATCCAGTGCCGAGTGACCACCGAAGACCCAGCCCGTGGCTTCCAGCCCGACACGGGCCGCTTGGAGGTACGCCATGCCCCCCCCCCACACATCCCATGAGTTGGCATCCCTCCTGTTCCTCCTGCCCCCCAAGCTCAGCCTCCAGAGCACCATGTTTAGTATTTATCTTCCTTTGTTCTGTTCCTATACCTGCTTCTCTCCCTTCCATTTTTTCCATCTTGATTCCTCCTTTATTTGGGAAAATAATTAACCAGGTATTCAGAACACATGCCAAACTAGTCTGTGAATTCACAAGAAAGAAGTGGCAGCATAAAAAAAAATAACTATGCATTACACATCACAAAATTAAAAAATAAAATGACAGTTTTCTAGAATTTTTTTTTTTATATATATGAATTGCAGTTTGATTTTTTTTCTCGCCCTTACACTTGCATCGAGAGAGGAATCTATTGGGACCCTGTTCTGTGTCAGGAACAGTTATTGAATCGCGGTGCCTGTCCCATTGGCATGGTGACCGCGGCTGCAGACGACCTACAGAAATGCAGGGGCAGTTATCCTTCAGGCCGACACGAGTTCTGGCGTAAGGCGTCACTACGGCTCGCCTGCTTAATGACAATTTGGGCGGTCTGTGTAATGTGCTGAAACACTATCTTCCTGGCCGGCGTCAAACCCCCCCCCCCCCATTCCCCCACCCTTGGCACCCAGCTTCTCTCTGCACTGTTATCTACTGATCACACCAGCAGAGTAGCGTCTGACTTTGAAGTAGATTGCTGATGACCTGACAGCAACACCCACACTTTCTCTCCATCCTTCCCTCTCTCTCCCTTTCACTGACATCTACATGTCAACAACCTTCACTTACAGTTGCCTGCTATAATATATATATATATATATATATATATATATATATACACACACACACACACACACACACACACACACACACACACACACACACACACACACAGACATGCACATACACTCCCAGGGGCCAGTTAAGTATTTCCCACCTGCTTGCTAACGCAAACATCCTCCTCCTAACAGCCAATCAGGTGCCGGTGGCCACCTGATTGGCTGCAGGGTCAATGGTTTTGGTTGCTGTTCGCTTAAGGATTTGAGCAGCTAAGATGTGTGAACTGAGCAATTTCGAATATGGCGTAACTCTGCAGTGCCAGATTTGATGATTCCAGCCACCTTCCTATGATTTTCGTACACTTCGGTGTCCAGAGTTTACAGAGGGTGGCGTGATAAATAAAGCGACGTCCAACCAGCGGCAATCCTGTGGCCGAAAGCACCTTAGTAATGAGAGACGTCTGAAGAGAATGGCCAGGCTGGCTGCTAAAGCTAGCAGGAAGATCACAAGTGCAGGAATAACGGCGCAGTGCATTTTACATTTGCATTTATTTATGTAGCAGATGTTTTTTCCCCAAAGCAATGTGGGAATGGGAATGTAAGGTAGATAATACACTTGACCCTTCCACACCGCAGGGGTTAAGGGCACAGGCCCCACATAGTCGGAAAAAACACGTAAAGTGAAGTGAAAAGATATGAGAATCGCGAGATCACTGCGAGATGTCACATATGAGGCTGCTGTAAGCGCGCTTAGCGTCCTCCAAACCGGCACTGTACATATATTTTTATGCGTTTATGGTTTACTAAACTTTTTGTGTGTCGTCTGCATATATAAAACTCCTGAACACCATTTAATTTCTTATGCCGACCCCTTGATATATATTGAAACTGCGATGAGGAAAGTAGCAATGCAGAAGGGTCAACTGTGTATCACAAGCTTACAGCCAACTAGGAAAAGCAGAGGTGCTGCTAGGCTGAGCTTCAATTAGATTACATTAGACTGGTAACAAGTTAGCATTGGAGCAGGAGCTTAATACAGCATCGTTAGAACTTCACGTCAGAAAAGCTAATCAGTCAAGATACCGTGTGGACTTGGCTCCTATTGGGCAAAATAAAAATGAGAAAAAAGCAGATGTGCAGGGTGTCTTATCTGAAAACACAGCTTGTCAACCCTTGAAGCAATTCTGGAGGCAAAAAATGGGTTCTACTACTAGTACAAAGTACCTAACAAAGTGGCCACTGGGTGTCTGTAGTGTCTACACACACAAGCACAACCAACATCTGATGCTCTTTTGCTAGCTGATAATAATTTGTTCAGTGTTGAACCCTGTAAACTATAGAAAGTGTACATCATCAGTGTAGAGCCTGAATCCAGCCTTGCAGAGTGTGCTGGTTTGTGGTGGGTCTTAGTTCATTGTCATTATTTGAGTTGTAAGTCTTATCTAAAGGTTTTAGTGTTGAAAGGGAACCCATTTTCTGCATTCTAATAAATATACAATGGCAGTTAAATGGGGTGTTAACGGCTGCCCCCCCCAAAGGTACATTTCTGAATGGCTCACCTTTTATGGACTCTGAAGTTGACTTGGACAATGTTCCTCTGCCCCCCCCCTCCTCCCACATCTATACCTGTAGTTCTGCTGCTTATTCTGCTCAGTTCAGGGGTTAAAAAAAGGGATTGCGAGCAGCATAAAATGAGCAATACACACTGACAGAAGGTTCCGGGGGTCAATGGCGTGTGTCTGATGAATAAGTCATGGATGGGCTGCACTCGAGGGGTCAGTGCTTTCAGAGGGGTGCTGGGAAAACGGCTCCTGCGTCGTCTTGTGGAGTGAACACCGTTTGCGGTGAGAGCACGCCCTCCAGCCTATTCCCCAAACTCCCCCCATCCCCATCCCCCCCGGAGACATGCTCGGATCTCCATTTTAGAGGAGAAGATAAGCCGGGAATGAAAGGGGAGATAAAGAGCTGAATATGGATGGATGGATAGCCTCCTGGAGTGCAGGGAGGGCTAAGGGAGGGGGTCGCGCTGTCTGATTTTGACAAGGGCCGCCTCTGCCCACCGCCCGTCTTCATGGCCATCGTCACGGTTGTGCAGGTGAGTGACCTGT
>JAODKC010000002.1:24933441-24962754 GCA_026777985.1 Mormyrops attenuatus
TCCCTACGTGATCGATGCTATGAGAGTCTGCATGGCCGCACCCTTTAATTTGGGTTAATTCCCACTGTTTCCATTGGCTCTTTCCTCAGTAATTCTGAGTCAGTAATTCTGCAGTATGGCTCTCTGTATCACTTCACTTCCTGACAGGCTTTTTGAGGGATTCTTTAATGCCTCTGATAATCTCTGTTTTTGCATATTTCCTTGTTGCAGACATCTTACATCTTCCAACACTTAATACTACAGAAACCACGTAGGTCCACCTTCTATAATAACCATTAATTTCCTAAGAGTAGCACGATGACATTTTTGGTAATAAAAACTATGAATCTCCCTTTTTTGATTAAAACAGACTCACTGCTATATAAACAGCCCATTTATAGTTATATTTTCCAAATGAAAGCTAAATGATGGGGTGAAAAGGGTGTTTATGAATGACTAAGTGTGTAGCACTGACAGGAATGTGGATGCTCATGGATGTTGGGATATCAGGGATGTGCATGCCCAGGGATGTGGAAGGTCAGTGGTGCAGATGCTCAGGATTGTGGAAAATCAGGGACGTGGTGCTCAGCGACAGGCATGTGTGGGAGGAGCTGAGGGTGTCTGAGTACCCACCCATTTTGCCTGAATGATTGAAAGTGCCCCTATTTTGACAGTTCAGTACCTCAGGATGGTCAGGGATGTGGCGTCTCCATTAGGGGAGCCAGTGACATATTGTTATAGATTTAATTATTGTATGATGTTTGTTAATGTCAATTCACAGTCTAGTATAATTATTTCCATCAACAGGAAGGGGAGGGTTTTGTGTACAATTTTATATGCTTTGTGTACTCACCTCTGATTTCATAAAGCATTCATTACACGTTACAAATGTATGAGTGTACCCCATTATGTTATAAGTCATTAACAAATTATAGGTAACATGAAGCGAGATTTCCAATGCAGCATTTCATTTATTACTAAGTTGCTGTTTAACAAATTTGCATAATGGTTAACTTCAAATAGTTAATTAAAATTGTAATTAAAAGAGCAAACTATATTTATACTCATACAGAGAATATTAAAAGTATGTCATAAACACATTGGGAGGAAATGACAAATAGAATTTAACAACAGAATATTAAAAGAAATGAAAATGTTTAATCAATTGAGATGCGTTAGTAATATTATATTAATGATCTGCATATTTCTATATGTACAGTATAGAAATGTAATATTCTCTTGTATTTGCTGTGTCGTCATCATAAACGTGTTATACATTAGAAATCTATGGGGAGATGGTTTGACAGGTTGTGCTTTGCCCCAGCCATACTCTAACTTCAGCTGTCTGTTCGTAAAAATAACAGCATATTCAGTCACCTCCGTATGTGTGAACCTGACGAATAAGGAATCAGTCGGTGATGTCACACAAAGAGGGGATACTGGTGTGGTAACAGCAGTTTTTGTGGGTGACCCCTAGTCGATGAGTTAATTGGTGTGTGACAGCGTGGCTTGTGATTACTGACTCCGGGCTTCCCCTGGTGATGTCACAGCCCAGGGGTGCAGCAGGAGGCTAGCCGGCTTTGGGGCCACGGCTCTTCACTTAAGTGCCTTAATTTATACACATTTTAGAGCAGCACCATCTTTTGAGGTTCTTAATTGTTAGCAAGTGCTGGTCCTCTTAGAATACGCTTCCTCCAAAAGGTGAACTCGCTGCTCTTCATTAAAAATGAATCATTTACAGTTAAGAGTCAGTAGCACTTGGGGCATTTCATTACAGCCGGTATGGTAAGGGTAGAACTTACTGTTCACAACTCTATTTCTCTCCTCTTATTTATTTAAGGCCAAAATGGAATAACGGTAATGAAAATACAATGTGCAAGAGCCGTTCGATTCCCACAGGAGCAGCATCTTCATGCTGAAGTGCTGTCTTTCCCTTTTGGTCTTATTCTCTCTCGTTCTCTTTTCCTCTTTTTAGCCAGTGGGCCTGCTCTTGTCCAAAGCCTCCCTGCCTCTTGTCCCAGCCCTCCCCTTGTCTCTCTTCCTCCTGGACAGCAGGCTTATGCTGGGCTGTGAATTCTATCCATGGCAGACTGAGAAGGGCTGTCGTTAGTGGAAACAGATGGTTTGCCACTCTGCCCATCCTAAACTGATTGAGACTGATTTTGAGGAAGCGTAGGTAATGTCAGAGGGGAGACGGGCAGGGAACTGATAAAAAAAAAAAAAAAACAGAGAAAGATGAGGATGAGGGCTGGAGTTCTGTCATATTCGAAAAATATAGCCGACAGAAAGTCAGTGAAACTGCTGTCAGAGTAAGACGGAGTGGCTTAGAGTTAAAACAGTGAATGGAGAGAAGCAGGAGAGGGAGGCTGAGGAGGGGAGAGAGGGAGGGGGGAGGGAAGACAGGAAAAATGGACTTTTGAAGGAATTAACGGATGAGGGCTGGAGAAAATAGACTCTCAAGGGGATTAATCTCCCTTAATTCCCCAGTGGATACAAAATTGCGGTTTAGACTTGGATTGAATTATGTTGTAAAGAAATTCTACACAGTGCCCAAACGAAACAGGTGTGGGTGTATGTGGGGGGCGGTGCTGAAGTGAGACGCCATCCTGTCTGTGCGGACGGTGTTCAACAGTCGCTTTCTCGCTCGGCCAGATGTGCCATGAAGCTGCAGCACGCTGAGAGACATCTGAATCACATCCACTTTAGTCTGGCGCATGATGATTTCTGTTGATGTCATTCGTTGTTTTTTTTCCCCGTTTATTATTCTTCTAAGCCTGCAAGGTTATCCCCTCACATTAAGAGTGAAATCTTCCTAGCAACAGGAATGCTCAGCGATGTTGGCCACCGGTGTGCCGAGAGCTGCTCGGATCACCGCTGTGATGGGGGGGGGGGGGCATGGTGCTGGCTGTGGCCCCGGTGCTGAAGAGCCCTTCATTATGGGTAAAAGGGTGGAGGGATGGAGAGACACGGCCAGGCTGAGAACGAGAAGGGCAGGCAGGCTGTAGCTGTGTGACAGGGAGACCAGCTGAATTATGCAGGAAGCTGGGGGTATGAAACAAGAGAAGGGAGGGCCGAAAGAAGGGGGCTCTGGTACCGGGAGACCACGGAGCTTGATAGGGACCTGGCGTTTGGAGTCGTGAACTCACATAATCCAGCAGGGAGGCCTGGCTTTGCAGGGTCAGTCACCTGGCAACCAGGCTTCATATATTTTTCAGCGTCCTTCAGGCTTTGGCAGGGCCGGTCCAACTTGAACAGGAGAGGAGGGCAACACAGGAAGCATCGAGTGCCATTCAGGAGAGAGAGAGAGAGAGAGAGAGAGAGAGATGGGTTTGGAGAAAGGCACTCAGTGCTGTTAGACAGGGTCTGCGGAGAGAAGGCGCTGTAGTGACCTACTTTGAAACAGAGGGATGAAATTGTTTAAAGGGGAGCGAGGGGGTAGGGGGAATTGGCAGGCCGCCATTTTGGATTGTCTGGTTGCTATGGTGATGAGTAAGGCGAGGTTGGTTTTAATTTTTTTTCGCTGTCTCCCAGAGAGCACACGCGTGCACACGCTAACTTTAGTCGCACACGCGCTTCCGGAACAGAAGATTTCACACGTTCCTCCTCGGCAACGGTTCCGGGATGCAGTACAATTCGGGGCACGTATCGACAGCTCCCCCACGGTGCCAGTGTAAATTAGCTTGGTGGCGTACCGGAACTTGGCCCATGGGGGGCGACAGCGTGACACGTCAGAACCTTTGTGTTTCTAGGACACCCAGCAACAGGCCATGGCCACTGGGTCCGTTTCCTCACCATTTTCCAACTGACGTGCTCTAAGTGGACTTCTGGAGAGTTATAGAAATGAGTGCAGAGTAAAGGGCTGGTGTTACCGCCAATCAGTCAGGCCGCCCCTTAGGGCGCCATCTTCTGAGGGGTCTCCAGATTGGCACACCGCCGGCGCCGGTGCTGACGACGACTCGGGGCTGAACATGGGCTCCGATCGGCTCTGATCGGGGGGGTGGTTCTTTGTACGTGGTATGTGTGAAAGACCAAACAGGGTGGTCTAGTGATACTGCAAGTTATGAGAGTGTCGTGTACCATGAGTATAAGGAGGGTTTGGGTCCCTTCTTCTTCAACATTGACTGGGGGTTGCTCTCCCAAACAATCTGGGGGCTTGAGTCCCCCAGAGAACACTGGGTTTGGTCCCAGTGTGGCTGTGGTTCATATCCCTTTGTTGGAGGAGAGGATGGTCTAAAGTTCCCTACTGAGAACATGGGTGGTTAAAGTCCCGTGTTTTGGTGGGATTTAATTTTTATTTCTTGGTTTGTTTGTTTATTCATTTGTCTATCGATTGATTGATTGATTGATTGATTGATTGATTGATATTTAAAAACTTTTTACATTTTTGTTAATTTTTACATTTTTTATTTCCTTTCTTTGAAATGTCTGTAATGACCTTGATTGATGATAGATAGATACACAGAAACACTGGGCCTGCAGCTGCTGATATCGCCAACTTTCTGCAGAGGAGAACAGTGGCTGTCAGACTCCCAGTGATATTCTGGGCCTGGTCAGGGTCACAGGAGTAAGAAAAACAACAACAATATAAAAATAATACTAATTAACAGTAACAAAAATACTAATGGTTAAAAGTAGTATGTAAAATCAAGCTGCAGAAATTGGTAGTACTTAATGGCATAGGAGAATTTGATATTGGGGGGTGTGGGGAACACAACTGAATATGAAAGTGTAAAGTTCTATCACCCACCCCCCTGATTCCTGCACCCCTGGTGATGCTAATTCTGATATTTGCCTTAGACCCATTGCAGGTGAATACGGAGGACAAACATAAAGAATACAAAGCAAACATGAGTGAAGCGAGAAGGAGCGCAGATGAGGATGTGTGTAAATGTGTGGCTTGCGTGCGGGGGGGGGCCCATTTCCCATGTTGGTCCACCCCACACTCGCATAGCTGTGTTCACCTGAGCCGCAGTGCACATACTGATACCGTCTAATCCGATATCAGTCTAAAGGGGGAGTGGGGACACAAGTTTCCGGATTGCTTCTTATGCTGTGGTGGGAGCTGCTAAGAGGAATCCGTGCTGATTCGTGTTCATTGACAAGGAAGCGTCACCATGGAGGGGAGCGGCAGATCTCGAACGTGACAATTAAACACATTCATTTCAGTGCCCACAGGACGTCTGTCACCCCTCCACCCCTCCCCCTTTGCACTTTTTTTTATTTTCATAAACATCATGCTTGGTTTGCATTTAAATTAGATTTTCCCTTTTCTGAGCTATTTCACACAAAACAGAAAGGGGTGCTTAAGAAAGAAAAAAAACAAAAGGATCTAAAAAGATATGAGTCCCCGCCCTCTTAGTTTTCTTCTTTAAATCCGAGTGTTGGGCATGAATGGTTCACATTATTTAAGGTTAAGCATACCTGCCTATCTAAGCCTATTCAGCTTTAAAACTGAGTAATTACAGTGAAGGCCAAGAAGCTTTTAAAACAACTCTGGGATAATGTTTTTCACATGGCCCAGATTAAGGGAGGGGTTAGGAGTATGCAAAAGGAATCAAATGCTGTTGTGAAGCTGCTTGTCGTACCAAACCTCACTTGGGGCCAAAGGGCCAGCAGGGCGGCGCTGCCGTGTCAGGCGGACATTTCTTGTGTGTGGGTGAAACTGGCCAGTGTAGCAGGAAGGCACCGTTTATTTAAAACAAACAGAAAAGAAACTCCACACATCGGTGACACCTACAAACCAAAGATTTGACCATCAAGAACTTTTCCATCAGCCTGGACTTGAATCTGATCCCATTAAGGTTGCAAAGAGGCAGAAAATTTGTAGAAACTTTCCAGAAACCTACTATTCCATGTGAAGTTAAGCTGGGGAATTCTGGAAATTTTCCAAGTTGGAAACAGGAATATAGGGCAATTAATGGGAAAATTCCCAGAATTTTGCAACCCTGGACCCCATCAATCCTCGACTATTTCGCCAGTTTATCAGATTTGAACTATGCAGACTCTGCAAGGCTGGCACACTCAGAAACTTGGGTGCAGTTTCTGGCAAAAGCAGCTCTATTGATCAATAGGGATGAATACCATGACAATTAAGTCTTATTCTTTACTGCTTCATATTTCTCAATCGTAAAAGAAGGAAAATAATCCCACACTCATCCATCAACATTTCAGGCTGGGAAACAACAAATCCTGGGGGTGGTGTTGTTGGGGTCGTGTATGCTCAGAAACAGCTGCCATTGAAAATAAAAATTCAACAAACTGCAGTCTTTCCTCTAGCTTGAGTGCATTGGAGGGTGGTGTGTGGCTCAGTGGGTTTGAACACTTTGCCTGTGATGCGAAAGGGTGTTGGTACAAATCCCATGGTCGGCAGAAAAATGCCACCATTGGGCCCTCTGAGCAAGGCCCAGTTATTTCAGTGACTGACAGTCCCTGCCTGCTCAGTTGTATGTCACTTTGGATAAAAGCATCCGTTAAATAAACAATGCAATTATAAACACACTGTCAATGCATTTCATGTGATAGAAAGGCCAGGCGGTGAGTCTGGGAGGTGCGCCGAAGATTAATAAGTAATGCTCGGAGGATGACGAGCAAAGGGCGGGTTGCCATGCAGAGTGTGGCTTGTTAGAGGAGGGCCCCCTTCAATAATCCACTTTAATTAGATGACGAGAGGATGGAGGATGAGTCAAAGTCATACATGATGTGACTCATTACAGCAGGAGAGCACTGACACTCGCCATGGGGGCGGGAGAACGGGACCTGCGTGTAGGGGCAACTGTCATACAAATAAGGGGAAGGGGGGAGGGGGAAGTGCTGGCAGGTGCTGTAATTAGGCTCTTCTCCAGATTAAAGGATACGGGTCGTCGTTAGCCGGTCCAGCCTAGCATACATCTTGAACTTGGATCTCACATGGTGGACAGCAGCATTAGGCATGCACAGCTATGGTTAGGGTGACTGGATAATCCATGTCAGGGAGGACACTTTGAGCTACTTCATGTTTTACAAATTACTTTAAAAAAAAAATATAAAAAGCTCCTGTTCTTCTTGTGCTTTTACTGGTTTCTTTCCTTGAGTGAAAGAATCATCCAGCTGTTTCACATTAACATTTGGGACACATGCATGATTATAGGTGACCGACCAATCAGAACACAGCAAGAACTCTGTGCTTAAAAGGGCAGTTCACCCCAAAACAGAAAAATAATTGTTTAGGCAAAAAAGCTGCCTAGTTTTGGAGATATTGGCCGTAGAAATGTTGGGCTTTTCGCGGCTATAATGGGACTGACTGGCATTCTTTCTGTGGTGATTAAAGCGCCAAAAAAAAAAACATTTTAAAAAATTCAACAACAAGGTCTCTTACCAGAAGTCATGACCCAGTTACTGAAGATAATCCACAGACTTTGTAGTGAGCAATTTAATGTAGTTTAATGTAGGAACTGTTTTCATCTACCACACTCCACACACCACTTGTATCACTGCGCAGAAGACTGCGCCAGGGTGCTCGTGTATTTCTACAGCTGATATCCCCCAAACTAGACAACTCCCAGCAAAACAACCTTGATGGTTAGATAGCACTAACGCCCCTCTAAGACGTATCTTTTTTTGTTTTTGGGGTGAACTGCCCCTTTAAGTGAACTCCAGATAATTTAAATGATAGTTTACAAATCCTGTGCTAGCTCAGTGTCCTCCCTGACATGGATTATCTGGTCACCCTGGACATAGCAGAGCAGTCTGTGTGGTAGACTGTATCTCTTCAGGGGGAGGGTTGTTGAAAAGGCGGAATGGGAAGAGCACATTCCGGTGTGCTATTTCAATAAATGGAACTTGGCTGAGAGAGGCTGATTTTGGCTTGTTTTTTCATCGCAGCTTCACCCCTATCTGGGTTTTGGTGCTGCAAGGGAATGACAAACGCAGGGAAACATGGAAACGAGGACAGGAGGGGGGTTAGGGACGAACATGAGAGTCCCTCGTTTGACTCTGAGCCCTAAGACATGGCAGTATCATCCATTTTGTCACATAGCGACATTTTCCACTTGTCATACATCTGCATGCTGTGCACTGAATGCTCGCTGCATATTGTCAGTATTCTTTCTAATCTCAAAATCAACGGCTATCGTCAACCAATGTGTTTAATTTGGTGACATTAACATTATGACAGCAAATCTTGCTAACCTACCATGGATTTTAATCATCCGTCCACTGTTTAATTCCCATCAACCCTTGGGTCTGTGAGAAGGTAAATGGTCGTGTAGTCAGTGCACCCAGGGAATTATATAAAACAATCAACCTAGAGCCCGGATAACACGCTGGGAGATGAAACACGGGAAAGGCTCATTATGTTATGAAGACGTGGCATCGATTAGCATCGAATAGTGTGACACTCAACAAGAAGCACAATTATACAATTATAGTTGGGTCCCCTTCTCCCCCTCCCATCTCACCCGTACACAAATTCCAGTCATTTTGGCTGTTCTGACTGAGTGAAACATACGGAAAGGCTCATGCGAATGACACACAGTCCGTGCCAGAAGAAATATGACAGCGAAGCCCAAGATCTTCACCGGGCGTGGGGGGCACAGGTGGGGAGCAGTGGCATTGCCAGGTTGCTGGGGGGGGCACAGCCCAATAAATAGAAAACACGTCACCGCCTGTGATTGCGTGATATGCCCTAACTGTTCCTTTTTGGCGTCTTTCGGGATCCTTTGTAGGGGGAGGGGGGGCACAGGAAATCATTTGGGAGGGTTTGCCCCCCTCCCTAGGGCCCTCCCATGGCCTAGCAGTCAGAAGCATATGACAGAAGGGGTCACGGGTGATGGGCATTCTGGTGCTCTGCCTGTTTGTCTGTGTCGGGGCAGCCTTGTGTGGCATCACTCCACCTCACTGACTGTTCCAGGCCCACGTCTCGCCCTTTTCTGTTCACCTTCCCTGCCACGAGCAGCATAATGGATCCCTTATAAGGCCTTGATCTCATTCTGCCCATTTATTCCATGGTCTGTGGCCCTGAGAGGTAATCCGATAATCACTTGTCAGCAAATAAAATTAGGTTTATGCGAGTGGACTTGATGGCAGGTTACTCTGACAGTCCGTCATGTGTCACCAGACAGCTCCGATCATATCAGTCTTCAGGCCGCGGGAGTGGGTTAAAGAAGGACCTCAGGCTTTTAATGCTGAATATGAATTAGGTGAACCTCCGGTAGGACCTTTGGAGTCATATGTAGTGATTTGGATGAAACCTTAAGCAAGGGAAATAAACAAAATTGCAACATAACGGTTTTCGGGCTGCTGGGGATTCTGTAGTGCAAAGCCTTGTACTCACCCCCTTTAAAATGGTGAATCACTTGCTTTCTTGGTTGAATGTTACTGGAGTGATTTTTTTTTTTTGAGTACAGATTTGAAATGCGACGGTTGCATGTCTGATTTTTTTATTTTTCAGAAGAGCTCTTAATTGTCCAGCAAAGTGCTGGAACAAGACTACAGTTGCTCATTTGATTCGTTGGCGCATGTGCTGCAGTGATTTCTGGGATTGCGAGCCACCTTTTTGGGAATTCCCCACAAGCCAGTGTTTCCCTACCCGGTCCTCAGGGACCCACAGACAGTCCATGGGAGCTGGGAGGGAGCAAAAATGTGGTCTGTCTGGCAGGGAGCTGGGAGAGAGCAAAACCATGGACTAGCTAGGGGTCCTTGAGGACCGGGTTGGAAAACAGTGATCTAGATCCATTCAGCCTGCTGTTTTATCAATATCCCTCACTGACTAGTATTATGTGGGAGTGCAACAAAGACATAAGCAAGAAATTAATGACTTCATTCTGCTGCAATAGCTTTCTAACCATTCTCAGGCTGTTGAATGGCAGCATATAATTCATTAATATGAAAAAAAACATAAATGGTGGGGGATTAGTGGTCATCAGTAAATCCTTTACTAATTTGGTGACTAACAGCTTGAGCAGGACCAGCCTCCTCACGTCATCTCTGACTTCCTCTTTCTCATGTTTACCTTCAGTATTCCCACTGACCCATCAATTTATCTTTTGGCAAATTAGCTTTCCGTAGTCGAGCTGGCAAGTAAGAGATGGAGGGTTCTTTTAAAGAATGCGGCTCCCAAAAATGCCGACATAGCAGTTTTAATCATGGACGCCTCTTTGTCATTCCACTCCCTACCTCTACGTTTCCCTGACAAGTCTTCCCTTGCCCTGAGGTGAAAACGGAGTGTGTAGAGTAATGTTGGGTGGTGTACTGCTCAGGGAGTACATTTTGTGTTCTTTTGTATCCCTCAGCTGATTGTCTCCAAAGGATTTGAGGGCTGCCGTTAGCTCTACTACGGTGGTAATCAGACTTGACTTCTCTGTCTTTCTCTCAGGTCTTCCGCAGTGGGGAGGGTATGGGTATTCGGCTGGACAGTGCCTCAGCCTTCCAGGGCGCCGTCATCTCGCCCCACTATGACTCCCTCCTGGTCAAGGTCATCGCCAGCGGCAAGGACCTCCAAACCGCAGCCACCAAGATGAGCCGTGCCCTTGCGGAGTTCCGTGTCCGTGGCGTCAAGGTTGGACTGTCCGCTCTCCTTCCCTTTTCCACAGGTCTTCATGTTTGTCTCGTGTCGCTCAGACCTTTGACTCATTGACACATTGAACACATTGAAGTTTAACATAGAGGCTAACTCATAAATCTTGGGAAATCATTTTTTTGAGTCTAGAGATTTCAACACAACTCAGTTGTTGTTCAACTCATTTTATAAGTAAATATTATACAGGGGCTTGGCATTTTATGATGGTTTGACTTGGGATATTTCGACTCAACGATGGTGCAAGAGCCATACATATTCAGCAGTCATCAGACTTTTCTCAGGCTAGAGAGACACTGTGTAATGCTCCCTACTGATGCTTGAGGACGGCAGCGTCCACCCAGACATGCTTCTGGTCTCTGTAGCAATTGCGAGCGTAAACATTTCATACAGTGTTAAACAGCATATCATACAGTTTTTTTTTTTGTTTCACTAAATTTTCCAAAGCTGATTATGTCTACTAAACGTCCAAGTGTGTCATAATCATATGCATATTCAGCTTGGGTTCATCGTAACGTAACCCCATTATAAGTCAAGGAGCGTCAGTATACTTTTTGTTCTCCTGGTATTCAAATATGTATCTTTGTCTTGTGTTACATTTATGCTTATTTGAGCAATAAGCTAAAATGCTTTTATTTTGGTTTGGTCAGTGGTGCCCCCCTGATTTGACTGGTTTTGGATGATCGGTCCATGTTGAAGGATACCTAATGATTAGTCCTTGTTGACTGGTCCTCTGGCCATGTCATGGCCTCTCTACAGACTGACTGTCTGCTAGTGTCACAAGTCCATGGGGCAGTTATTAGCTTGCTTAAGTCTGGCTGGCCGTGAACAGGCAGAAATCTTGGGGGAATTCTTTGCTGTGTTGGAAAATCTCCCAACTGCCTAATGTAGAAGCCAACTGGAAAAATCTAGCAGAAGTATAGCTGTGAATACTTAAGACATTTTTTTCCACACTTGTATGTTGTTCTGGGTTTGACTTTGCTAAGGGCATGAACCATGCAGTGATTAAGAGTGAGAGATTTCCCTTGATTTGGCTCAAGGCTGTGTTTTGAGGGAAACTTCAAGGGATTGATATAGCTTTCACAGATTTGACAATCCTACAGAGAAGAGCATGTTGCCGGCTTTATTGTTGGTAGTTTTTTTTCCTAGGGTGTCCTGCCTGGACTGCGGCAAAATCACCACACAAGAACAGTGCAAGTTTGATATAAAGTCTTGAGAAAGAGACGGACAGGGGCATGGGAAAACAAACAATAATAAGAAAGAGAGAGCGATGGTAACAGTCAACGACAAGTGAGGTGGTATCGCCTATAGCAACTGTCACCAGTGCTTGCATCTTATTCTGCCGATGTAGCGCTGGGTGTCTGACTGCATTTGTTAGCTTAGCCGTGTCTATCTGTCCACATACCATCATTATTTTATACTCTCTTCCAGCTATCTTGCACACACCACACAAACACACACGCATATATAATAAGTTCCTTTTGAATGTAAATTTTCAAACAAAAGCGAGGAAATGGAATGATACTGACTTGGGAGGTGAGGGTTTAATTTTGAAGGAATCTGTTCAAAAAAAAAAAAAAATGGTAAAAGGAAGACGAAGCAGAATAATGGCAGTGAGGTGTGGGGTGAAGAGCAGAGAGTGACAGATGCATAGGAGGTGGAACGCAATGATTTAACAGTACTGGTCATCTAATAAAATGCCATGGAAGTCTATATGTAATTTAGGCCTTATCTTACACAACATGCCTGCTTTGCGCAACCCGGAATCTATTCTCGTATGGTTGTTTTTCCACAGCACCGTTGGTGCAAAAATTTCTGTGAACAAAGCAGTCGATCCAGAGAGCAGGAGAGAGATTAGAGCTGAGAAAACTATAATAGTGGCCAAGGGGGTGGGGTTGGGGGTGGGGGGTGTTATGAATTCGGATGGTTCGAGTGAACGGAAAGACCTGCTAGAGCCCCTCACGCTGGTGGAGCCGGACTTTGAAGAGCAGCCAGGGAGCCTGTTAATGTTTCACATCATTACGCTCCTCTGATCATGGCTGCTGCTTAGCCGCGCTCGCTGTCTGTCGCGATGTCCTCCTCTTAGTCTCTCCCTCCAACCCCTCTCTTCCTCTGTCTGTCTTCCCCTGCTCAGTCATGCCTGGCCGCTCTCTCTCTCCCTCTCCTTCATTCTCGCCCTCTATGTCTGTATCACATACGGACCCTCCACGCTTCCTCTCCTGGGATTGGCTTTCAGCACAGGGAGGCGATGCTGGCACGGCCTGGCTTTCGGCAGCCTTGCCAAGGCAGTTAAGCTCAGGACATTAAGCGCATCATCAGCCAATTCAGGGGAATATTATCCAGACAGCACTTACAACACTGGTGACGTCCTTTCTAAGAGAGCCGGCCGGGGGTATCCCTGGCTTGACACGCTTCCCCATTCCTCTATACTCACTGTGTTCCAGTCTGTAGTAAACACTCAGCTTGACGTCCCCTCTCCCCTATCTCCTTATGCTAACACTTCCTGCAGTTCTCCTCCTCTGTCCTGCAGCCTCCCACGTCCGGACCCATTTAAGTATCTGAGCACTATATGGTGGGTAGAGAATTTTAAAACAAAAAAAAAACAAAAATGAAAGAGTCTGGCTTCCTGCAAAGCCTGTCCATGGTGCATCATCACGGAGAAGGCATAGTGTCTGTACCATGCCGCTTCTGAGTGGAGCTGCTCCCTGCGTAGGGAAGGAGACCAGCAGTAGGCCGGTACAGATTGGCCGCAAGGGGGCCTTTCTGCCCATGCACTTCTCACACCCCTCTGCCTTCCTTTGTGGGAGTTCTGCTTGTATGAAAATGTTCTGAGGGCAGAACAAAAATTGATTGGTTCAGAAAGATAACCAGTCAGATTGTACAGGAGGTGGGTCCAAGCAACTAGAGGAGGCTAGACCAAGACATGTGATTGGTTGGCCCCACCTCCTCTAGTTGGTTGGGCCCACCTTTTCTACATTGTGATTGGTTATCTCTCTGAACCAATCATTTTTCATTCTGCCCTCAGAATATTTTTGTGTAAGAAACTCCCATGAGCTCTGCTTTCCTGCCATCTCTGTCGTGCATTCTTCTGTTACCCAGCTTGTCTTCCCTTCCTTTTTCCTTCATTCATCCTTTCTCGTTCCCCGCTGCTGTGAAGACCTTGCTTGCTTTATCTTTTCTGACTAGTTCTGTTTGCGCTGCACCAGTTCTTATTGACTTGCTTGCCACTTTGGCCGCTGCTTCACGCACACTGTGGGCCTCCTGCATTATTTAAATACACACATCATTTCATCAGGTAATACATGAAGAATGGAGCCGGGCGTGTTTGTTTTGTGAGCAGCAGAGAGGCGGGGGGTCACGGGAGATGAATGAAGGAAAGGGAGGGCTGAGTGGGTATTAGTAACATTAAGCATGTTAGCTACAGTCGTAGGCCTGGACTGAACATGACACTGTGTGAGTGAGCTGGGTGGTAATGTTCTGGGTGTTAGAGGGCTGTACAAAAGCCTGCATATGTGGAAAAACCCACACACACAGGTCTATATCTTTGTGGGGACCATCCATTAATTTCTTAACAACCTTAACATTTACCCCAGCCCTAACCTCATCCATAAGTATTCAAACAAAACACAAGACTTCTGGCATTTTTAGGTTTTTAATTGCGTTTACTAATTTGAATAAAGTTGAGGTCTTCCTTGTGGGGACCAAAATATCAGGTTTTTCACATTTTGGGGACCAAATGTCCCCACAATGTAATATATGCATCACACACACATTCAGCAAAATCTCACTTAGGGTGCCAGAACACCCAGAACAAACACACATACACATAAGAACCATATCAACAACCATACCCTATACATCATAGAAGACCAGCACAAAGACACACAGTTATGTCTTTTGCCCGCAGCAGCTGCTTCTCTCACACCGATATCCAGCTGCTCAATAGCTGCTGTGCGGGGGAATGACGTGTCAGTCAGGTATGTGGAAGCAGCTTCCTGGTCCTCACCCCCCCCCCCCGTCTTCTCCGTCATGTTTTGATGACCTTCCCGCTTTGCGCGAAACATGGGGCATGCTTCATCCCAGATTTAGGCTTTGCATACGGCCCATATTGCAGCTCTCTGCTGGAATTAAGCCCGGGGCTGGATTTTAATCAAAACTCAGACCCAGTTGCCAATCTGGATTCACTAACCTGTTGTTTTTCTCCCGTATGCAGCCATGGTGGAGGCTGGGTATTTGCATGTGTTTGTAATACATTTCACATTATTATCATTATAGATACTTACTTGCGTCTAATATGCAGCGTGCTGGTTGGGATGCTTCCGTGGCATCGACTGTGTCTTCAGTCGAGGTTGTGTGTTTTGGCTTCGCACACACACACGCAATGGCGCAGGTGTGACTGCACATGGGTGACAGCCTCAGCTGTGCCCATATGATTCAAATCACTGCGACCGGCAACTAACGGGGCAACTCAGGCAGGAAGGGAGGGAAGGAGAGAAGGCAAGGGAGAGGCACAGGAGCACGGAGGAAGAAGAGGGGAAGGAGCACAAGCTCAGAAGAGGGAGAGGAGAGCAAGTATGGAGGAGGGAGAGGAGCACAGAGAAGGGAGAGGAGCAGGAGTAGGGAGAGGAGTGGGAGCACAGAGGAGGGAGAGGAGCACGGAGTAGGGACAGGAGGAGGGAGAGGAGCAGGAGCGTGGGAGAGGAGTGGGAGCACAGAGAGGGAGATGGAGAGGAGCATGGAGGAGGGAGAGGAGCAGGAGTAGGGAGAGGAGCTTGGAGGAGGGAGAGGAGCGGGAGTAGGGAGAAGAGTGGGAGCACAGAGTAGGGAGAGGAGGAGGGAGAGAAGCGGGAGTAGGGAGAGCAGTGGGAGCATGGAGGAGGGAGAGGAGTGGGAGCACGGAGTAGGGAGAGGAGTGGGAGCATGGAGTAGGGAGAGGAGTGGGAGCACGGAGTAGGGAGAGCAGGGAGAGGAGCATGGAGGAGGGAGAGGAGTGGGAGCAAGGAGAGGAGCACAGAGTAGGAAGAGGAGTAGGGAGAGGAGCGGGAACACGGAGGACGGAGAGGAGCGGGAGCACTGAGGACGGAGAGGAGCATGAGCATGGAGCAGGATGACGGAGAGGAGCGGGAGGAGGGAGAGGGAGAAGAGTGGGAACATGGAGCAGGAAGAGCTAAAGCCCCACCTAAAACAGCCCTAACGACGACCTCAGTCTGGTAAATATAAAGCAGAGGTCAGTTAGTGCTGAACTGGGAAACCTGTTATGGGAAGGGAAAAGGATCCTGTGGAACTTCTCGTTTTTGGCCTTCCTTGCTCTTCTCCATGAGCCCCCCAGCCAAGCTCTTACTGACTGAATTTGGTGCATACAGCATGCACGGGGAGTGTAGGTCACACCAAGTGTCAGTGAGCCCGCTGAGTTATGGTGTGGTTCAGGGGAGGGGAGGGTTAAGGATGCCTTCTGCAGGAGCGCTCATACACACAGAGAGAAAGAGTTTCTCATCTCCCTGGGGTGGGGTGGGAGGTGACCTTGGAAAGATTGCATGAAATCTGATTAAGAAATGAAAGCAAACATAAACCGACCGCCCTCTGTTCCTGCCTTCCTAGGACTCTGCATACGCTTTGTGTTACACACTCATCAGCGTGTACAGAACCCGCCATGTCACAACAGTGCTGCAGCCCCCCATGCCACACTCACTCGCCACATCACTTTTAACTGTTACATCTAATACATACCTAGAAAAATTATCCATAATCAAGCCTATATGACTACATCTCCCATGATGCCTCTCTCCCCACATAGCATGTGCGCCAAACAGTACTCACAGCACCCCGACTGTCACATTCTGCTGCCGCCTATTGCCTTTCCCCTACCAGCTTGGAGACACATGGCACACTGGACCTACTGAGCCCGCCTTTCCATCACTGTGTTCAGTCTGCCAGGCCGCACATCAGCTGCTAAGCATCTATTGGCGCCACTGCAATTGTGTTGCTATAGCATCAGCAGCATCCATGATGCCACCTGTCTGCTATGGTGGAGGCAGATGGAGGCTTATTAGCTCCTTTAATTAAGCTTTGAGTTAAAACATAATGATTTACAACCCAATGTTAGGTGGGGGTGACATCTGAATAATGACTGTCCCCCCCCCCAAAACATGCACGTCTGAGTACTGTTTCGGGTCTTCCTCCATCTCTTTTTCTCTGTCTGTCAGACTCACTCCACCAGGATCACAGGGCCTTTTTTCCCCTATCGTCCGTTCCTTGAAGGGTAGAGGAGCGCTCATGTTCCCTCTGATAAGCTGGGGCAGCCCGTGATCACAGTGCAGGGAGGGAGGGAGAGGCTGCTATTTTCATTTCGAGCAGATAAATAATGAATCGGCCTGGGATGCACGTAGGACAGGGCCCCGTAAACAGTGTTCTGTTTCATCTGGGGACGCAGAGAGCTCTGTGAGTGCTGAATCAGAATTCATAGCAGGGGGGCCCAGGGCCAGATCACGGGGATTATGGGGGATAACAGGTGTATTTTAGAGTAATTTCATTCACATTCTTGCTTTGCCCCTCTCCCCTAGTCCCCTTCTTCATCTTTGTTTCCGCCCCATCTGCTTCTTCTACCTCAACCTCTCCATTTTAAGGCTCATGATTTTTTTTTTTCTTTACTTTTTCGTCCTGCTCAAAATCTATATGTAATAGAAAAACGGAAGCACCGTCTCCACAAAGAGGCCAAAACCCACTGCCACGCTCTTCTAGGAGCTCAGTCACCACGGTCAGCAGAGCCAGACGCCAATAGTCATGACTTTCAAATTTGCTTCTTCCAGGTGGACCAAAGTTTTGATTAAATGTACCCTTTTATCTGAGAACTTCTGCCAGTTTTTTTTTTTTATTTCTTTAAATATACGTAAGAACCCATCCACTGGGAACTGTAAGTGTAAGCAGGATCAATGAAAAAAGGAGGGTGTTGCTTTTGGAAAACAAGTTTGGTCTTAAAAATCAACTAGGCATTTAATTCCAGGACTGCTTCCTGAAGTCCCCCCTCCCTTTTTCTTAAATAATGCAGCAATTTCAGCATCATAGAGAAAATGAAAGGAAGATAAAATGTGCATAAGCATTCAGCGAGTGACCTGCTTGCACTAATGACTGTAGATGGTTTGCTATTCCAATGCAAAACAATAGATTGCCTGGTGACACCCTGGGTCCTGAGACATGGGCGGCCAGGCGTGTGCCTGTTGAATTCGGGGAGGGAGGGGGCAGAAGGAGAGGTCGGGTAATAACTTGGTGGACAAATAGGACGCCCGCTATGAAATCGGCAGGATAGAGTAATAGATGCTCCCTCTGTGGCCTTATCAGGATCCCGGCCGCAACCACACATCCCGGTATGGAATGTAATCGGAGGCTGGGTGGTTAGGAGGTGCCTGAGCTTAAATCTAGTGGCCATGTCTCCGTATCGTCCTTGCAGGAGAACGAGGAGGCAGGCAAGTCGGCGAGGGGGAGGGTATGATGGGAGGCGAGACAGCCGAGGGGGAGGGAAAGGACTCTGGGAAATTAAACATGCGTTTCAATATTGCTGTCTGGCCTGCACGTCCTCTATTCTTAGTGCCAGTCGTGTTTCTTCAGTCGAGCTGCATCAGCATTGCAAATGTCCTCTATTGCGGAGACGCTCCATTTAAAAGACGACACATAAGTGCTCCATGCCGAGAGATGAGCCTTTTCCGTCAACGATGATTGTTTTAATTAATATTTGTGGCAGCAGCGGTGAGTGAGTCTCACTTCTTCTGCGGTGTGTGTGCATTGGGCCCCGCGGTCGCATTTTTTCGGTCACAGCCGTCGCAGGCCAGCCTGCGCCCATGCGGGTGGTGTGTAGAGGCGCAGCTCAGATGATATATTGGCCAGAGGGTCTGAGTCAGGTGGATGGAGCTTTTTTTTTTTTCTTTTTCCTTTTAAAGCCATAATAAGTGTGAATATCGATGTACAGCAGCCTGTGTTTCCTGCACTACACGTGACTGCGTGTTCGCTCCGGCCTCGATCGATCCGGTGAGAGATGTGTGTTGGCATGTCTCGGAGTAGCTGGGGGGGTCACGTACACTCACATAAGCACAATAGTTCTGCAGCTGTTCTTGATAGCAGATGTTCTTGAAGTTCACTTTAAGTACAAAATAATTTACATGGCTGATAGAAAATCAGTCCTGTTACTGCGTTTCTGTCTGATTCTGCTTGTGTGCATCTGCATGTCTTTGAAAGGCAGGGCGAGGACAGACTCCCACAGCGCGTGGGAGCAGTCGCCCGCCTGCGCTACATGTGTGCGTGATGTGACACACACGCATACATCCTCTCCTTTTCTCTCTCGCCCTCATTTCATGTCAGTTGAGCTACAACAGGTTTTATTGGCAGAGCAGTAAATAGCATTAAGGCTCCTGTGTGGGACAGCTTAGAAGCCCAGTCCACCCAGCCCCCGCCTCCCCAGCTCTCTTTCTCTGTATCAGCAGTCTGTTCCACTTCCCCCACCCCTCCTCTATTACCCCAGACGCAATATAAGCACATTTAACTTTCCCACTAATAGAGGCTGCAGTTGAAGTATAAAACAGAGAAAATTGCGAGTGAACAGAAAATAGCATGACACAGCACAGCTGCACGCCAACATGCGACTGCAGTGCTCACAGTATGGACCTGGCTGCCCCACTTCTGCTGCACGCAGAGATGCGTACACAGGGCACATAGCACGGACCTGGCTGCTACACCGCTACTGCACAAAGACATGCAGCTACAAGGCTCGCAGCACAAACCTGGCTGCTATGCCACTGGAGCCAGAAGACTTGTGCACACAGGGTTTGCAGTACACACCTGGTTGCTACACCATTGCTGCACGCAGACATGCGCGTGCAGGACTCATGGAACAGACCCAAACGCCTCACACCTGTTGGCCACGCCCTATGCCATCATTTCATTTTAATCCACTGAGAAAGGTCAGCTATGATAGGGGGAGTAGGAAAGGTAGCTGTATAAACTTGTTTAATTCATATACATTGAATGCATCCTTTGTAATGCATGACTTTTTTCATATTTTAATCAGAATATCAAGTCGAGGTAACAATATTTACTCTGGAAAAATAAGGTAAACCATGAACAATTATTAGGATGATCATCGTTATTATTGATTATCTGATAATTATATAACCTCAATAATAGCAATAATGATCATAATACTTAAGATTATTTAAACAAAATGGCACTTCATCTTGTTCTAATGAATTCTGAAAACAGGAAAATGTATAGCAACCACATACATTGACGTAGTGTTTTTAGTGCTTCATCATGGCTCCGTACAGAGTCTCTCCATCAGTCTCTCCATCTCTCCACATTCATTGCATCGTTTTGTAGGAAACATCAAATCCACCCTCGGCCATTCATATCCACTTCAGAAACCTTAGGAATCCTTAATATATTCCGCTTAAGGGTGCTTAATCATTCTTTGTAGTGTAGTCCGTTCCTTAAAAATGCACTAGAAGAACACCTCCATGGGATTTGGGGGCGGGGGGGGCATGGTGTTCACTGAGCCCACATGCCACATGTCAGACACTTGGATGGGTGACGAGTCCTCGAGAGGACTGGAGGTTCAGACACACACACGTGGCGTGCTGCCTTCCCCTGACACATCCTTAGGCTGACTCTTTTTGTTGCACCCCCTTGTTTACTCTGTAACGAAACAGCGACCAGCGGAGCAGCAAGGAATGAGCATCACTGGCCCTGCGAGAGATGTGATTGGCTTGCGCGTGCTGGGTCGCCGTCGGTTACGCATGAGGGAAATAGGGGAGCTTCCATCCTCGCTGATATAGCTGTTATACGCTGAGGTTTCAGTGTTGGCGTCGTGTTTAATCAGTGTCTGCAGCGGCGTCCCCATTTTCCTGAGCCCTTCTTGCCTCCGTGTTTCTTTTTTTGTTGTCACAGATGGTCACTCTGGATGTCTTACTTCCATTCGATTTCGCTAGTTCTGTCCCTCCATATCTGGGTCCATACATGAGCCATCATCTTGGACCCTCATCCCAGTTTTGAGTCCAGGTCCGAGCCCCTCGCTCTGCATTTCTGTTCCATCACAGCCCTGTCAGTGCTTCAATGTTACACTTTCCCTTCGGTTCATGTTCGGTGTTAGTGGCAGTAGTTTGAGTTTTGGTTGCTAAACGTTGCTTTGACTTTCCTGCAAACGCACAGGCAGTGTCTGTCTAGCCCTCACTTTTCCTGTGCTCTGCTTTCTCATTTTTTTCCCGTTAATTATTTAATTTCCTTTGCATAAATGACTTTTTTTTAAATCAGCCCAGCATCCACCAGTGGGTGTGTACTTGTGGACTGGTGTGCATGACCATTGGTGTGTGTGTGTGTGTGTGTGTGTGTGTGTGTGTGTGGGGATTATGTTTACATAATGTTGTGGGGACAATGCGATAAAAATCTGTTTTTTGACATTGTGGGGACCATTTATTTGCTCCCCACAAAGGGAAACTCAGTTTTCTAAAAAATCTATAATTGCCATCAAAAACTACAAATGCCAAATGACTTGTATTTCATTTGTTTACTTATGGTTAAGGTTTGGCCTGGGTAGGGGTTAAGGTTGTCATTATTTGGATTAGGGTTTTCCCATAGAAATGAATGGACAGTCCCCACAGTGATATGTATACAAACGTGTGTTTGTGTGTGCACACCATGCGCCATCTTGACAAGCCAAATCTCTAACAACGGTTTTGTTATTCTTTTTATTTACTGACTTATTTATTGATGTTTGGCTGATCCCCTCTGCCAGTGGTGATCCAGTGCTGATCTCATGCCGATCCAGTGTGAGGTTCTGCAATAATTTGTACTTCCATCGTTGGGCAAGGAGCACGCTAGGCCCAGCTTGTCCCGGCCCCTCCTGTGTGCCCCCCCCCAGCCCCCCCTACAGCCCCCCCTACACCACGCTCTCCTCCAGCTGCCTGGCTTTGGCCTCAGTGCCTGCCTTAGAGTTGGAGTTGTTGGTGTTATAGGCGCGTAGGTACCCGCGGGTGGCGTGGGCTTCCGCGGGGGTGGAAGCGCACTGGGCCAGCATGCCGTGCAGCGACTGGCTCCGCCGCGTCCACATGACGCTCAGCCTCTTTGCGTAGCTGTAGTAGGCGCTGGTGGCGATCTCGCCCATATCGAGAGAAGAGCTGCGTCTGGATCGGCCGGCTGTCACTCTGGGGCTGGGGGAGGGGCTCCTGGGAGGTGGACTCTGGTAGGCACTGGAGGACCTCCAGTTGCTGCCGCCCCCCCGCTTCACCACTGCTCCTCCCACCGTACTGTACCTCCATTCCGTCACGCCTTCGTCATACCCATACATGACAGGCAGTCTCAGTTTGGCCCTTTTGATTGTGTCGCCCTCCTCTAGGGGGCGCCGTTTGAGCTGCTTGGGTAATGTGGAGGCATGAGCAGGTGGGCTGTGGTACAAAGCAGCTTTTTCAGCCTTGGGGGTGTAAGGCAGGAGCTGTTTATTTGGAAAAGTCACCCCTGAGCTGTTTTTTGTGGCCCCCACATGGAACTGCTCCGGGACAAACTTGGGCTTGGGGAGTGTTGGAGGTTTGACCTTGGGGAGTGCCCCCCTGACCTCATCCTGCTGGGGCAGCACCACCATGGTCACCCCCCCACTCCCATTGGTCTGTGAGTACACGTTGGTCCCTTTGGGCAGCGGGGGTGAGGACAAGCCGTGACAGCCAGCCTCTTCACCGTCACCATGCGGGCCGCCGTGGCTGCTGCATGCCCGGTGTCTCACCATCATGGTGACTGTGAACACCAGCAGGGTCACCACCACCACCCCACCCACCATCAGCGTCAGCGTGCCACCCAGGAAGTGAGCCTGCAGAGAGCGGCATTCTGGGTAATCGTCCTTAGTGCTGAACTGGGCGCAGCCCAGCACCCTGGTGGCGGCCAGGGAGGTGACGGTGTCATCAAAGATGGCCAGAACACACAGGTTGTAATCCGCCCCAGAAACCAGGTTTTTCAGCAAAAAGCTGTTGCTGGTTGAGGGCAGTATCCTGCCAGGGAGAAAGAAAAAGAGAAACCGATCAAGGCATCCAGAACAGTGAAGATCCCTGTAGGAGCAACAGCAGTCTAGTGGACTGGGGCACCATGCAGACTGGAGGCTGACTTGATTTCCGGGGGAACACGAGTAATAAATATCTCATAATTAAAGCTAAATGAACTTGATATGAGGTGAATAGAATTATTCATTTTAAGAAATGACACCAAAGAAAGATTAAGTCATACGCAAAAGCGGAGAAGAAGAGATGTTTATAGAGCTGGAATGAGAGGCAGGAGGAGATTACTGGGTCTATCTCTTGTTCAGACTCCCAGCTATTTACACGAGCTTAATCTTATCACTAAATTTTCCCCATCTGATTCTCTGCAACAGATTTTGGGAAGCAGATTTTTTTTTCCTCAAAAGCACTTAGCGCCTTTAAATGCCACACTCCTAAATGTTGCACTCCGACACGGAGAATATCCGCCATGCCATATCAATATATAAAACCTAATGAAAATGTATTGGTCAATACTGCATGATTCCGGGTTCGTCATTGAAATGTAATTGCTTGCTTTCCGTGACGGCGTGTCATTTCTAAATCCCATTTTAGACCTGCCGTTAACCCCTCCTCTGCTCCGCTTCTTAGTCACACATCACTTAATTTCTCTTTCCATTCCACCTTCACACTGAACCCCCCTCAGCCCCCCACCTTACCACGGTCTCAGTAATTTTGTCATTGTGCTTGAATTCTATTAAGTGCTCCTAGCTGTAAATTATGAGTTGAGAATCAAGGTCAGTTTTTAATACATTTACATATCCATTCTGGATTTAATTTGTTACGTTTGTGGCAGCTCTGAATAAGAGAAAAATTTTCTGCACGGTGTGTGCTTTGAGTTCACTTTATATATTGCATTTGTTTTGCGTTTGAAGTGCAACATAAGAGTGTTTTGTCTGTTATCCCCACAATGGCAGTGTTGCTTTCGCCATTGCCGTTTGTGTTGTTGTTTGTGTGTGAGACAACAGCAATATTTTAAACCCCACAGAGAATGTGATTGATGGGGGTGAGCTTTGTAGGAGCAGCCCAAGTTTTGTCTCTGTGTTCTGCATTGCTGATTCTATTAAAATTCTATATCCTCTCTCTCTCCACCCATTCCCTCCTCTACGCCTTCTCTGTACCCATCCCTTTCTCCACCCTTTCCCTCCACTACCCCATCTCTAATCTCATCTCTTTCTCCACCCATTTCTTCCTCTTCCCCTTCTCTATACCCATCCTCTCTCTCTCCACCCATTCCCTCCTCTACCCCTTCTCTGTACCCATTCTTTTCTTCCACCCTTTCCCTCCACTTCCCCATCTCTAATCCCATCCCTTTCTCTACCCATTCCCTTCTCTTTACCCCCCCCCACTCCCTTCTCACCTGTCAGTCTCCGAATTGCAAACAGCACACAAACAGTTTCCATGGGGCATGCAATGATACCATTGGTCAAACGCTCTCATGACAAGTGACACCATCAGATTAGAAAGGCTATGAGAGCAGAGAAGGGGAGCATGGAAGCATGAAGAAGTGAGCAGACAGTGACAGCCTCCCCCTAGCTTATAGCCACCGGGTGCCCTTCTCTGCATTCCAGATGACTCCATTTCCTTCTGCACGATGGGTTTTGACATACATATTGACTCTACAGTTTAGGCTCATTTAAGGACTTCATTATTCTTCACACAGAGTCTTCTGTCAAACTCTCCCTTAGTCTCCCTCATTCCCTTCTGCTCTTCCTCCCTCTAACATGCCTGCAGTGAAGTGCGCCAGCCCCCAAAATGAAGATATATATGAAAACAGGCCAGTAGCTTGTCGCTGACTGATGGTCGTGCACATTCTGGCTTTCTGTGACCTCATTCTTGTGGCCTATGCATTCCAGTTAGCTTTCAGTCACCTAAGCGAATAGATCTGTTTTCTCCTGACATACTGGCTGCGTTTTGGAAATTCCGCTCTAGGAAATTGCAAATGGTGTTTATCATGCAAAAGGCCATCTGTTTTAGCGTAATGGAATTTGTCTAATTATTGTGTTTATATCGATCTTGCTGGGTTCCTTGGTTTTGTGGGAGAGTGATGTCGTTCCCCTCGGGAATCGTAGCTCTGCCTGGTGCTCCGTGCTTGGCGATTCCTTTACTGAGCCTCGCCAAAGCCAGTGATGCAGTCAGGTATTTGTGAGGTGGGACAATTGTGGGTTTGCTCACCTGTAAACCAGGGTCTCGTCGGCAGTACAGTTGTACTGAATCTGGTACATCCACACCAGGTAGGCGCTGCTCTGGACCCAGCGCACCTGTGCCGAGGTGGGCGTCACTCCCTGGACCCCCACCCCCGGGTCTCCTCCTGCAACACCCTCTCCTGCATCGTCCTCCGCACCCGTGGTGTCCGTGTCGACTGCCAGTGCACCACCACTGCCACTCACTCCCCCTCCACCCCCAGTTTTCCCAGTGGTGATATCGGAGGAGCCAGGGTCCCGGCCGTTAACGAGCGGCACAGTGCTGTTGCCCCGGTGGGGCAAGGGGATGATCTTCAGGTCCACTGTAGCAGTGGCCTCACCGGCAGCATTGATGGCAATGCAGGTGTAAGCGCCGTCATCACGAGCTCGCGTCACCAGCAGGTCCAGCGTGCCATTGCGGTACGATTGGCTGCGGCTGGTGTTGGCTACAATGCGGTCATCCGGGGACACCCAGTGAATGACCGGCTCAGGGTCGCCGATGGCACGGCACTTGAGGGTGGCCCGCTGCCCCTCCAGCACCCAGAGCTTGTGTGTGTGCCGGGTTATAAGTGGGGGCTCACAGATGAACTCCTCCTCGGGGATGGACCAGAAGTAGCGGCCGGACAGGTGCACGGGGGTGGCGCATGTCTCCATCTCGTCTGTCCGCACCAGCCGGCGTAGCCACAGCAGCTCACAGTTGCAGTGCAGCGGGTTCCCACCAAAAGTCAGGCTGACCACGGCATTATACGGGGTGGGACTTATCACGCCGGTCTGTGAACGGGCGAACAGGGGGTCGGGGGGCAGAGTCTGCAGCCGGTTCGATGTCAAGTCCAACCGAGCCAGCTTGTACATCTCCCCAAAGGAGCCCTCCATGATGTGGTTGATGAGGTTGTGGTCAAGGTGCAGTGTGTGCAGGCTGGCCATGTTCTGGATGGCTTCCCAGGGCACTTTGCGCAGGTTGTTGTAGGACAGGTCCAGGTCCTCGAGCGTGGGCAGGAAGTCGTCGAAGGCATCGGGCGACACGTCGGTCAGCTGGTTGTTGTTGACGATGAGATGCTGCAGGTTGAGTAGGCCCGTCAGGTCGCGTGGGCCGACCACTGTCAGCCGGTTGCCATCCAGGTGCAGCGAGCGCAGGCTCTCCAGGTCAGCGAAGGCCAGCGCCCGGATGTCATGAATAGTATTCCGGGACAGGGTCAGGTCCACCAGCCCCGTCATGTTGGCAAAGTCGTCGCCACCCACCTCGCGGATGAAGTTGTCGGCCAGCCGGAGCTCCACGGTGCGCCGGTCGACGTTGGGCGGCACGAACAGAAGGCCCTTGTCAGCGCACAGGGTGCTCAGCGACTCTGACAGGTTCCGGCACACGCAGTGGAAGGGGCAGGTAGACACCATGCCCCAGGTCTCGCCTGCCGACGCCCCCAGGCCCCTCCCCCACAGGGCAGGCAATAGGCAGGTGCTGGTGACCAAGGCCAGCCAATGAAAGGGAAGCAGGGCAGAGCCACGCGCTGCTGGGGCGGAGCAGATGTGGAGCTGGAGCTTCACGAATGGCTGGAGAGTTCTGCTGGGACTCAGGAGCTTCGTGGAGGAATCATCAGGCAGTGAGGCACTCGGAGGCTGGACAGCTGGAGGCAGCAACTGAGTGAGGGATGGGCTCGGCTTACGGGATGGGTGTTGGGGTGAGATTTGTGGCATTGTAGATGGGGGTTACTCACAGACCTGCGGATGAGAAGATGGTGTTAGCTCACGTGAACACGAAGATTGTCCTGCCTGATTTCATTTCAGCATCAAAATCTGTGCTGTCTTTATTTTGAAATCTGGGGTCTCTGTGGGCAAGTTAGTGTGTGTGTGTGTGTGTGTGTGTGTGTGTGTGTGTTTGTGTGTGTGTCCCAGGCTGTGGGCAGCGGCTTTACCCCTGTGGTGTACAGTGCAGTTTTTGCTCTGCGCCGTACTAGCACAGTGTAAACACAGTGAGCCAACCCTGTGCTATACTGGGGAGGATAGTGAAACAGAAGGTCATGTGTGGGTGGGGTGTGACTGGGCTGGGGAGGGAAGGGGAGGCACTGTCGTGTTTCAGTCAGAGGCACTGCACCAGCAAGCAGCCTGTCAGAGAAACGGCAGGGGACAGAGAGCGTGAGAAACGGAGAGAGGCAAAAGAGAAGGAGAGGCGGGACCACGGCGGACAGATTGAGATGGAGGGGATGGACAGGCCGGCGTGGCTGTGGGAGCAGATGGGGATGGATGCGATGGATGGAGAGTGGTTCTGGGCATTCAGATCGCTGGCGAGAGAGCGGCAGAGAGGCGGGCTGTGTGAATTGGTGTGAGATGCTCCCACTGTGAAATGAGGACCCGGAGCTGATGTTAATCGCGGCCGTGGCTGATCCTCCACCTCCTGCCGTCACTCAAGAACCTCCGCCATGGCCTGCTGTGTCATTATATCCACCTTTCCACTGCAATTCCCTGCCCCTTAACTCCAGGCTGCCCCACTCCCCCTTCCTATCATGCCTGATTTTGCCCCCTCCCTGACTCTGCCCTCCACCTGCCTCAGTTTTTCTCTCCTCCCTCCATCCCTGCGTCTACTCTCTCTTTCCTTTCACTCCCAGCTACCCTTGAAACAACCTGCCGGTGATGTAACTCCAGTCACTGAGGCACCCCTCCCCCCTCGCTCCCAGGCAGTGCCCTCATTTTATTCTGAAACTGATACCACCCAGGGGTATGGTGCCAAAAACGAGCCCGGCAGCCATCATCAATCTCGGCCGACCGGCCTCCTGTCCATCTTTACCTTCTGCATATATACCAACTTTGTGACCCCAGCTCACCTACTGACTCCACCCCCTTCACCTACGGACTCCACCCCCTTCACCTACGGACTCCACCCCCTTCCCAGCTGGCTCGACCTCCCACATGACCATTCCCATAGATGTGTGTATTTGGGCCTTATGCTGCATCAGAGCCGCAGGCATGGTTGCATGATTCTCAGTCAGGGTTGTATGCCCCTCCCCCATCATCAAGGTGTTATTGTGGGGGTCAGATGAAACCGAGCCCCTCCTCCTTCACATACAGGTCAAGAATGTACCGGCATACCTGTGTATTAGCCCCAAACTGTGATAAAGATAAACCACAGGAGCTCAGACTTCAACGAGAGCCTCCATCAGTACTTCCATTCTTTAGAAAGTTCTCATAGCTTCATTTTTTTGCCGGTAATACCCTGGATATCGGATATGCCGCCGCAGAGTGAGAGACTGAGAGTAATCAGTGGGGGAAGACCGATCAGATTCGAGAGGACTACAGGAAAAAAAAATTACAATATCTCCCGTTGTTTGGAAATGTGCTAAGCAAGCTGGTAACTGTAGACTGCGTTTTATGGCAACTTAATTTCGGTAATTCACTTCTGGGCACATTTTTGCAGACAACAAATGCTTCGTTCAGGATATCGACAATAAAAGCAATTGGTGACTAATGATGTATTTTACCGTGCTTTAATTTTGCAAGTTTTTTTATTGTCTTTGAACATGGTGGGAATGGATTGGTTACAATTGGTCCCCATTGCTGGCACCAGAGAGGTCAGCTACGCCTCAGTCTGACCTCTGGCCTCTCACTGGGTTTCTGCAAATGCACACACAGATAATTCTTATTTTCATATACATACGTCTGATCTGACCAGCACTCCATCAGCTCTTACACACATACACATTTATTCACCAGCTCTTCCCAGTCTACGTTCGCCTGCCAGTTCAGAAACAGCCCATTTATGCCTATTTGTCTCTGTCAGGGCTGTTGTATTCTCCTGTCAGGGCTAAGTCAGTTAGCAATGAGTCTAAGGATATCCCGGTAGGGCAGGAGAAAAAGATAGGGCGTATCTGGGAGCGTTGACGCGCTGCGTGCACACCGGCATGCCGAATCTGAATGGGTGTATAAATGTGTAATGGGATACATCCAGGACAGCATAGTGTCAGTCGGTGTTCTTTGGGGGGATGGAAGACAGGCTCCCTGGTTAGATCGGGAGCGTGTGAAGGACACCAGGAATAGACTGGAGAGAAGTCCTAAGGGGGAATGTGGGGATCTGCAGAGGCAGAGGGAGGCTGGTCCATGACATTAGAAAAGACAGGGAGCGGCTGGGAGAGTGTAACCTAGAGATGAAGGCCAGGATGGAGTGTTTGGGGAGTAAGGGAGATGCTGTTTGCAGATGGAGGGATGCAGGCTGTGTTTGAATACTTTAATGAGTTTGGCACTTTAGCCAGATTACAAAAATAGCCTCCCCGCCTCCCCCCTGGAGCCCTGTTCTTCCTTCTGATCCAGCTTGCAGTCAGAGGGGATCATGCCCCCCCACTGGGTGCATATTCCTAACAGCTGTAAAGGGGGGGGTCCCTCCCTGAGATTCGTGGGCGTCTGCGCCCCGTCCTGGCAGAATTCGGGTTCAGCCTGGAGGCCGTCTGGCATCTGCTCTGCAGACGATGGAGCTGAAGCACGAGCCCCTGAAGGATACAGTTCCTGTGACAGCGGGGGTTTTGGGGGGGCATCTGTGAAACCACCTCAAGGGGGGCTG
>JAODKC010000002.1:24962854-24982690 GCA_026777985.1 Mormyrops attenuatus
CCCCCCCCCCCCCCCCCCCCCCCCCCCCCCCCCCCCCCCCCCCCCCCCCCCCCCCGCGGGCCGCCAACCATTCGGGGAAACGCAATGCCGTGCGCTTCGGCTGGCAGCCTCATCGACCACGATATGGACCGGCCCAGACTGGTTTGGCCAGGTGTGAGGAAGTGGTGGCTGGCTGGGGGGGGGGGGGGGCTGGCTTTCTGCCAGGGCCCAGCAGGGGGACCATTGAACTCGTTTGACTGGAAGGCCTTTCTAGCCGGGCACTGGAACGAAAGGCACCAAAGCAGCCGATCAGACCGGCGGCACTGCCGCGAGCGACTGGACCGGATCGCCGTGCATCTGGAGCTCTGGCCCGGGGGTCCCGTTTGGACCCGGCGTCACTGTCTGGCCTTGCCATCGCTGTCATTATGCACGATTACGTGTTTCACACAGAAGTGCTCTTTTGCTGAGGGCAGCGCTGGTGTGCGCCCGTGTTTTTGTTGTTCGTTCCAGTCGTCTGCAGCTGCGAATACCCTGCAGAGCTCGCTGGCAGGTCCGACAGGCTGGTACTGAAGCGGGGGGACCGGGGGCTGGGAGGGTGCCTCGGCAGAGCTGTGCAGTTATAATTATTAATTTGCCGCGGCTTGTTTTGTTTTTCAAAAGCTGGCACTAAATGAAGAAATTAATAATTAATGGTTAATAAACCATAGGCCATTCTAAGGCACATTATCATCTTTATTGTTTTAAAAACAGCACATCATTACTCTACGTCTTCAGCTACATTCTCCTTCTATTTTCATCCCTCCACTTGTCTTCCATCCCTCCATCCATCTTTTCTTTCCTTCACACCTTTCCTCTTTACTCCCCCTGCTCTTCTCTCTTCCTCTGCATTCACACTCATTACCCTAAAGCCCGTCCACCAGGAACAGCTGTCTACCCACAGTGCACTGGGGGAAACGTCGGTCGGCTGGCAGTGCCCACCTGCACAGTACCTGTCAGGCATGGATAGAGACTCTTGCACCACGGGGGGAAGCATTAGACCAGCAGTGGCTGTATTTTAATCATGCCAGCATGTCAGTGCCTGGGCCTTTGTGGGCCTCATTTACGCAAGCACAGCCTGGGACTGCAGTTCATCAACGGTTCTGGTGGACCAATGCCGTCATCGCCTCTTCCCCCCTGAGAGGCCGATTAGCCTCATCTACTGTCGTAGCTGAGGCAGAAACATGCTGGATGACAGTGTGGCTGTATAACCAGGAGGCTGTTGGGTTGAGTCCCCAAGGACAGCACTACTATGGCCATGGGATGGTTGAGATGCAGTGTAAGTGAATGACGGGGGACCTCCCTCAACACATCTCTCACTGATTGGTCACAGCTGCATTTGTTACCACTGTGTGTGGCCAATTAGTGAGGCCTCTGTCCAGATACATGAATTTAGGGTCACCTCAGACACACACACGCACAAACACGCACACATTCACTGCTCCCACACCCGCTTACGTCTCTGAAATGGCTGCACAGTTCGCATGCATGCAGCACAGCTCCCGCTTCTCTAGCGGTGGTAGGCCGGGAGGAGCATAATTAGCTTATCATCACATTTACATACTGGCAGGGGTGGGGGGCCAGGCGGGGGCACATGAAGGAAGAGGGGTGCCACTACCATGCATGGACAAATGCCCCCACCCTCTACTCTCTGCACCAACCACTCTGACACACCCCAGAGTGCTCAAGGGACATGGACAAGGAGAAAAACATGTTTCAGTCTCACCGGAACGTTCCCAGACAAATATGCTATTTTTTATTAGGACTGATCTGTTTCATGACTCTTTTTCCGTTTATTTTCCTGTCTTTTCCAGGATGCTTTGCTGTCTGTTTCCTGGATGTTTTCCTCTCTGTTTCCCGGTTTGTCCTCCTGTCTGTTTCCCTGATGGTATTTCTGCCTGCCCCCCCAGCACCACCCCAGTCAGTTTCTCCCTCGGACTGTGCTTGTTAGTGACTCCCCCGTGAGCGAATGGAAACGTTGTCCTGATCTGTCTGTGATGCCCCTGTGTGACGCTCTTTCGTTTCTGTCTTTTATGTAAGCACTCGTGCAACACCTGCTCTTCTTGAGGGCTGGTGAGGTTCTGTAGGCATGTGAATGTGCTTTCTGGGGGGTGGGGGGGTGGCCAGTGTGCCTGTATGTCTCCTTCTATGTCTCCTTCTATGTCTGTGTCTTTCCAGGAAATGTCTCTTAATGAAATGCTTAGGTTAGTGTTTATCTGTAAGCATGCAGCCTCTGAGCTATGTGTGTGTACCAGAGCAGGCTGTCCGGGCATCCTACCTTCACTGTCTGTGTCAGCCGAGGGTTCAAATCAGCTCCGCGTGCCAGGGGGTGCCCAGGGAGGCTGTCACTGGCAGGTGCGGGGGTTACGGAGACCCTCTTCCTCTTCCCGGGACGCATGGACGGCATGTAGGGGAGTCCTGGGTTTCAGTTTGGGATTTTGTATCCGTTTCAGTTCAGGAGAATCGGAACTCGACACCGCACCCCCCCATCTGCCGGTGCCTTTTCTGGTGTCAGCATGAGCTCAGCTTCTCCCTGGGGTACTGGGTCGTCTGAAACAGTAGGCAGAACAGCCAGGCCGCCATGCTCTTCAGCTCCTGCCTCCCTCTGTGGGTCCAGTGCATCCCCATGTGTTTGTTGCCACTTCCCTTGGTCCACTGTCCGTCATGTCGTTCCCCTCATTACTCCCAAATTCGACTGTAATAAATATTTTTTTTTTGATTATTGACAGCATGTAGTTCTTCTCCTCACCAGTGGATGGCAGTCTCACAGGGATGGGGATTCTGAGGGTCACCAGGCCGGGGCTCCCACTCCAGCTGCATCTGCTCCAGCCCCCCCTTGGGGTCAGGACCAGAGTCGGGGCGGGTCGAAGTGGCACACCTCTGAGCGCATAAGAGAGAAGGAGGTGAAGAGGAGAGGAGATGGAGCCAGGGGTGGAAAGCGAGGGCAGCCGCAGGGTGGGAGGTGGCAGGAAAGGGGGCTGTCCTGCAAGACGGAGGAAAAGGAGCTTTGAGTGTCAGTGAACACGTCCAGCAGGTTGACACTGCGCAGTGTTTCAGCTCCTGTCCTCTCCTGTTATCCGTCTGCTCGTCTGTCACTGACAGGCTTCTCTCCTTCCATCCACACCTTCACATGTCTCCTCAGTCGAGGAGGCGCCGCTCTCTGCGTCCGACAGCCTGCAATCGCTCCGCAAACGGCCGGAGCGCTCACTGAAGTTGGGGAGCTCGCCTCCTCCAGCCGCGTGTCAGTCTCCTGTAAATTAAGACGTCCCTCAAACCCGCACCTTAAAACAAGTAGCTCGTTTACCTCTGTGTGTGTGGGCGTGTGCATGTGGGGGAGGGGGGGTGAGAGGCATGACAGGCTTCTGTTTTATGCATAGATGGACGTCTGTGATGTAGAAAAACATGACAGTTGTTTTTTTCCTATCGATTTTTTTTCCTGATTTTTAACCTCTAACTGGAAACACTGCTTGACATTTTGTTTCTGTCTATAATTTTCTCTCCAGTTTATTTCTAAATCTTGATACTCAGTTCCCCTTTACACCCCCCAGCAAGACATGTATCCCACCCTCCTGTCAGCTGCCCTTCACAGATTATAGCACAAAGAGCAAAACGCAAAAATGCACAAACCTAATTTCCTCGCTTGGACACTCGCTCAGTCGTTTCTTCCTCTGAGACCAGCGATTCTTCCTCCCAAAAAAAGATGTTCTCCCCTCCTTTCTCCCTCCCTCTCGCACACTCTCTTGCCTGCTCTGGACCCCGACACTTCCTCTGCCAGACACTCTGCCCGTCCTGTCCGTTCTGTGTCAGGGGAGAATCCGCTTGCTTCCTCTTCCTCCTCTTTTCTCCTGCTGCATCTCAGTGCTCTGGTGCCATTTCAGTCTCACACTCAGGTAATCTGGCTAAAAAGATGGGGCAAAGTGCAGATCCACTCCCGGTCGCTTCTGCAGTTGTGCCTGCCCTCATCCAGATGCCCCTGCCTCTGCCGTCTGCCCTTTCATCTCGTCCTGCTCTTCTCCCCCTTATTTTTTTGTCTTTTTCTGCAGAGCGAGTCTGTGATTAACAGCGTGTGCTGCAGAGAGAGAGCGCAGCTGTGGGACTGCGCCGGCTTCCTCCACTACGCTGACTGAAGCAGGGAGAGATGGGCAGGCGAGGGAGGGGGATAGAGAGAGAGAGAGGGAGAGAGAGAGAGAGGGAGGTGTTAGAAAGCCTGAAGCAGCACTAGCTTGAGGGAAAGAGAGAAGAGGTAAAAGGATGAGGGATGGAGGAGAAAATGAGATGGAGATAACAAAGACTGAGAAATGGGGGAGCAAAGAAAATGAGGAGTGATGGCAGACTGGGCTTTGGGCCTGAGCCTCTCACTGCTTGTCTGTTTGTTGGGTTGCTCAGGAGTGTGTGCTGGTGTGTTTTGTCCACATGCCTGTGCAAGTCTACTGCTGTCCATGGGGTAACAGGGACTGAGAGATTAACTCAGACAAGCTGCCACTGAGCACAGGTCCGTGCCGTAACCCGGCGCTGAGAGAGAGACCCGGAAGGAGGGATTCAATTAAATGAGTAACTGGCCATATCCAGGGGTTCTGATGCAGTTTGGGGTCTGCGTGTTTTCGGGTGAGAGGAGTGAGTCACTCTCCGCTTGCCAGACGCTGGAGCTATATTTAGATGGAAGCAACTGAGTCAACTGACACAGGGCAACACGTGTGGATGCGTGCTGACACGATCGCAGGCGCGCAGGAACGCGGGGGGTGGGGGGCGCGCAGAGATTTACGCACGTGCTCATCTGTGCACAGCTAGAAGTCCCTTCACGCGCTGGCAGTTACGCGCTCAGGTGCACACACACACACACACACACACGGACACACATTCACACACCGTCTCATCGGCCCCTGAATTCCTCATCAAAACTGTTTCTGTTGAATATCTGTAAATGGATTCTGAAGTTTTCCACTTCCAAGTTGAGAATTTTGTGGGGATGCGACTTTTGTACGTAAATGCACGCCTGCACGCTGTGATCAGCCTCGTTCCTCGCCTACCTAAAAACGGCCCTTCTGCGCTGGGTGGGACTGACGATCCTAAGGGAGTGAGCTCAGGGCCCTTGGAACTGGTGTCGCTGTCTGCAGATGGTTATGATCAACAGGGACAGTGACCTCATGTGACCCGTAGACAACCGGGATAGGGACACTGTGACTGCTGAGGCGAGGTCATCGTTCCCCTGCTGTTGGCCCTATTTGTTGCATTGGAGATGCTGGTTTCCAGATGCAAGGTCCGGTATTGACCCTGGAGAGCTAAACGAGTTCCTGAAACGTTTGGAATGAGCATGGATGGCAGAGAGGGGGTCTGTGGATGGGTAACCGGTTCAGCTACTGGAAAATCACAGGCGGGGTGTAGCCAGATGTGCTGTGGGGCTGTAGCTGACAGGCCTGCGTATCGATGGGGTATTGAACAGCATTTGTGACCTTGCCGTTGGGGACACGTCGTCATAGTAGCGCTATCCCATGGTCTTCCTGTGTGGCTGGACCGCACACCCCTGTGTGGATCTACCCTCTCAAACTGCCTGGCTACTGACTGGTTCTCAATGTTGGGTCTCTGCTCTCAACTACAGCTGTCCAGCAGCCTGTCCTGCCAGAGAGGGACATTCGGCTCTGAAAGCCATCTGTAATTTTACCAAACCGATTTTGCTTTAGAACACTGTCAGATCTGGCGTGAGAATGTCATCTATGCTCCAAAGACCTGTGTTTTCTCGGTTTAGACAGACCTCTTAACTTGCGTTAAAATGCTTTTCACATGTCTCTCGTTGACCTGTCACGGCTCATCTTTGTCCTAGAGGCTGGGCCGAATTAGGGCTCATCAGTTTCTCCTTTTGTTTGTCTTTTCTCATTGCCTCATTTGGTCCCATCAACCAGGCTAGACAGATTCATCATTTTGGAGGGGGGGGCTGTCCCCTCCTCCACAGTCTCTTTGCCAGAATCATCTACACTACTAGGTAGTTAATGCATCGGTCTGAAAGTTATTCAAGCGTTGCATAAAGTGTTCGCTTGAACATAAAATCAGTCCCTTTTTCTGTTTCTCTTACAAAGGAAATTCTGGATGGCTAAATCCTGCCCCCCTCACATATAAAGCCGTGAGGGTATGTGTACTGTCAGGCAATGGTAGTCATGTGACTGTTCTGCTGTCTCAGCCTCCTATCGTGGTGCAACGTGCAGTATTCTCAGGGCCAAACAGGTGTAGAAACTGGGTCACCTGACTCGAGTATCCCATTATTCTGCAGTACTCCTCAGCTCTGGCCGCCATCCGCCCCCTCATTGGACAGCTGCTTTCCTCCAGACAATTGGCCGTGTGTGCCTGGCCGTTTCACACTTACCGATATTGCTGTGAGTTACACCAGAGTTTATGTCTGTGACTTATTTTATTGAGGTCATTTTCTCCCAGATTACTTACACTATTTCTGTGTGTTTTTCCCTCCGTTTCTAGCTAATCTTATGGGGTATTTCTCTCAGCAAAGCGGCTTTCTCTGCAGGACCCCCCCCCAGCAGCCGTGTGGATTAATGCAGACCAAACCCCGGATGTTTGCAGTTGGCAGCGTTTAAGGTGCACTGACGTATCCAGTAGCTGGATGAGGCTTTCGGGGGTTTTCAGCCAAATCTTTACAGCAGGGTTGAACCTGTAAAAACAAACAGAGACATAAATAAATAGAGACCCTGAGTTTGCGCCGGGCTCGGCCCGCTAATCCCCTGATCCACAGCTTCTTACGCAAGGCAGTGTGTAAATGCCAGCGGCGCCCCCGAACCCTCTGGTTCTGCTTCTTTGCACAGTACTGGGAAAAGGGCCGCGGAGCCCAGTCCTTCTGTGAGGCAGGAAGTCAATTTTGATGACGGCCTGTACACAGTCGACCTCGGCACATTTTTTTTTCGGTTACATCGATCTCGCGACATCGGACTTCATTTTCGAGAAGTTTATGAGAAGTAACCCTTAGAGACATATTGATTTTATTGTCTTTGCGGAGTCGATATACGAGAGAGCGTTGGCGATTTGTTTCTCCCGAGTCACGTGTTGGTTTCTGAGGTCGGGGGGGGGCAACTTTTGCGCTGGACTTGGCTGGAGTTGCAGCGGCCTGCTGGAAAGCCAGCGTGACTAGACATTTTGGTCTCTGATAACACCCAGGACTCTGCAATACCGTTGTGCACCTTCCCTGCGGTCCCCCTCACACAAAGGCCTTACTGGCTATGAGAGCTGGATATGCCTCTTTCTTCTCCATGGCAGGAATAGGGTTTTCAAAGTCTCAAGCCAGGTGGCTTTGGGCACAAATATTTCTAGCTTTAAGCCAGGCTGTGTGGAAAATTCCTCATGACTTTTGGACAGATCAGTCTCCTCCTTTCCATCCCTCTACAGTCTGACCGCTCAGAATGACCTGGGCACAAAACCACTTATCAGTCGGCAGGTAAAGTGCATCTTTGCCTCACTTTGGCCACAGGAGCTGTATGAGAAGTGAAGTGTGAACTTTCTAATTTCACACAAACCGCTCCAGACACATTGATTTTGTGCCACAGACGTCCCAAGGCTTGTGCGACTGTATGCGTTGGTTCTTTTAAATTAAAATGTTATTTTTGTTACTATTTTAGGGGCTATTGCATTTGAGAACATCGCACGTGTATAATTGAATTTTTGTTTTTTATGGGTTTTTCTGTTCAGATCATTTTTAATTTATTGCTATCATGCACTGTGGAGAATTACCTCCTTTTTTCTCTCTCACAAATATTAATGCTAATTTATTTTATTGGCACGGGACCCACACTGATAAAGCTTATCAGTTAAAGGGTGGCCCATTAACAGGACAATAGGAGTCGCATAAATCGCATGTGGGGAACATACCGTGTATTCAGTGATAGCCCAGAGAAACAATTGTGGATAGTAACACTGTGTCCCACAATGCATTTTTTTCCCTGCAATGAAACCTGCAGTTTCCTTTGACCTGTCCTGCTATGTCTCCTAGAGCTAAGGTGACCACCTAGTCATGTCAGGGAGGACATTTTGAGTTAGGACAGTGTTCGTAGACTACCATTTTAATTAAAAGGACCTGAATTTCACTTAAACACTGAGTTCTTCCTCTGTGCTGATTGGTCAGTCTGCTATAATCATGCGTCACTAATGTAAATGTGAAACAGCTGGATGAATCTTTCGTTCAAGGAAACAAACCAGTAAAAGTACAAGATGAACCAAACAATTTAGCCAAGCATGGGAGCCTCTGAGTTTTAAAGTAGTTTGTAAGACCTGAAGTAGCTCATAGTGTCCTGACATGGATTCAGTGGTCACCCCTCATAGAGCATATGACTAATTGCAGTGTTTCCCCTAGGTCGGGGGGGGACAATCTTATCCGCAAAGGGCCAGTGTGTATGTGGGTTTTTGGGATAACCTTTAGGTCAGCTGTTCAAACCCAAGTGTGAGGACTCTTCAGCCAATCAGTCCTCTAATTAGTGACCTAATTAGGGAGTTGCAGCGAAAACCTGCATACACATCAGCCCTTTGCGGATAAGATTGGCCACCCCTGCCCTAGGTTTACGGCTTTGGGGGTGGGGGGCAGACGGGCACTGACAGACGGACATGCTACTCTGGCTGTTACTCACAGGAGAGCGATCGGCTTCACACCTGGCTCACAGGTAAAGGAAGGCTGGAAAATCAGCAGGGCTCAGCCCTTGAGGATCGTGATTTGAATAACCCTGGTGTAGAGACAAAAATGACAAGCTGTTGTGTAAATAAGATAAATAACATAAGGCTATTTAGTTTGTTTAATAAAAGGACAATGTATAGACCTGTTCTATAGGAAAGGTAACCTTAAATGACTTCTGTTGTGATCTGGCGCTATATAGAAAAATAAAATAAAATTAACTTAACCTTCAAGGGGGGGGCGGGAGGTGCCATTGGGGAGGCGGGGCACCCACCTAATATAATGGTAGGGGAAACCCTGAACTTTTTTCCATATCACATGAGGGTTATTTTAATTACCTTTAGAAGGATCATCAAAAATATCAGGTGGTGTGGTTAATCTCTGATGAGTTGACACCCCATCCTGGGTTATTCCCTGCCTTGTGCCCATAGCCTCTGGGATAAGTTCCAGACCCCCATGACCCTGCACAAGACAATAGGGTATGGAAGATAGATGGATGGATGGATGGATGGATGGATGGATGGAGGGAGTTCTGGTTTCTCAGGCTCTCTGATTCTTTCACAGATGCTGTTGACAGGCTGAGATATGGGGTGATGTTAGAATGAGTGCATCCTAGGTTCAGTGTGCCACTGTTGCCCTGCTGAAGAGATGTGATGATTTATGTTTGCCTGCCAGTCCCGAGGGGGTGGGTATTATTACCAGGGCCACTGCTATGTACACCTGTCAGCAGGTCCCTGTCACACGTCCCTGTGCTTGTGGCAATACAGCTCATTATAAGCTATCACATTGCATCTCCCGCTGGATGTGTTCGGCACAAATCGAAGCAGTTTGAGTTAATATCAGCTGTGCCGTTTTCCTTTGCCTCCATGTGATATTTATGAGCATGTATTCGGAAGCATTGATAGATCCGTTTGATGCCCATCTCTGAGTAAGAGACAGGATAAGATCGATTTCCCCGCTTTGATTACAAACCGCGTAGGTTCCGGTGGTGACGCGCTGCTCTTGCATCACCGTCCACTGGTCCGTTCATGTTCCCGCTGCTGTTTTCGCAGACGAACATCCCATTCCTGCAGAACGTGCTGAGCAATGACCAGTTTCTCCACGGCACGGTGGACACCCAGTTCATCGACGAGAACCAGGAGCTCTTCAACCTGAAACCTGTGCAGAACCGGGCCCAGAAGCTGCTTCACTACCTGGGTCAGTGCGGCAGCTTGCTCACTCCGAACAGCCCGCTAAGGCTACCAAGCCACCCGGCTGACTTTGTGTTTCCTTCTCAGGTCACGTGATGGTGAATGGCCCCACCACACCCATCCCGGTGAAGGCCAAGCCGTCCTCCGTCGATCCGGTCATCCCTCCCGTTCCTCTGGGTAATCGGGAAGAGCTGGACCCGGCCGCTACTTTAAATAATATAAGCAAACAGCCCCAATTCAACAAAACCAATACAAGAAATAGGTTTTTTTTTGCATCTTTTTGAAATCGATAAGGTTGTTAAAACCCCTTTTTTTAAGTTTGGTATTTTGTTTGGCATATTTTCTCACAATTTGCACATTCTCACTGGGCTACCCTGATGCCGCCGTCTGCATTAACACCAGGAACACACAGACGCACGTTTGTATTATTGTATTTTTTTATTACATTTACAGATTTTTATCAAATTGAGGTTACCCTTGTGGGGACCAGAAAAATGGCCATACAAGGTAAATAGTGTAACAGGTTTCTATCACATTGTGGGGACATTTGCAATATAATAATTGCAAAAGCACACACACACACACCATCAGGTACATACATACAAAAGACTGCTTCTAACAACAGTACAACTTTTGAACAGCACAAGCTAAAACCACTAAATTCAAAATCACAGTTGCAGGAAGATGCATAGAGCACAACCTGCATTAAAAACTACTGAGATTTGTAAATGAGGCCTTTTTTAAAAGGGAGAAAGGGAGATGACACATTAACTTCTTTATTAACTAAAATTCATACACAGCGTATATTTAATATTCAGTATATATGTATACACAGTATGCATTGAGATTATTTATGCTCCTATTAATAAAAGAATTCATTGAAATGAAGATATGACACCCCCCCTCCCCCACACACACACACGCACACCTTGAAACACAACCCCAAATAGAATGATGAGATCTATTCATGAGCTTCACACGCACCTGAATCCCTGTAATGAGATTTGGTGGGGGGGGGGGGTGCCTATATCCCCTTCTCATATGATAGAGGGATTCGGAGGAGGTGCAGATGAGCCCTGCCTTATCGTTCTGTTGTAGGCCAGGCTGTTGGGTGGGGGGTGCTGGCAGAAAAAGGTGTGCTGTACTCACTCTTATCCAGCAGTTACAGCTGTTTATATACCCTGTAAGTAATTTGATTCACTTTGGATAACGCTGGTTGCTAAGTAGCTAATTTAGTGGTATATAAGAAATTTTGTAGTTACGTCATTAGCATTGAAGCTGCAAGACTCTAGGCTTTGGTAGCAATGAGATGTGTAGCAGTGATTGCGGAAGCCAGATAGCGCTGACTAATGTGCTACATCACGGTGCATGTGTGTGTTTGCGTTACCTGTCTGGGGATAACACAAAATTGCACACAGTTTCTGATCAATATTCCTGTATTTCTGATTTTGGTTATTTTGTAAATTTGGGCTGTTAATTGTATTAAAAGAGCCAAGGGGAAAAGTATATGTGTGTGCGTGCGTGTGTGCGCACGCGCGTGTGTGTGTCCCAATGTTGTGTAGGGTGTTGATCGAAAACACTGCACCATGGGAGAACAGAATTTCTTTAAAATCAATTCTCTCTACAATGTGTTTCAATTGAAGAAACATTTTGAACATGTGTTTTTGCTGATGCTGGTGTTTATTCTGCTTGTACTGGTTTATTTTGTGCCTTTTATACTGTATTTTTACAATTTAGTCTCCACAGACGAAAAATTGGTGACAGTGTCTTTCCTTTGTTTTCCCTTTTTACCCTTTTTAATGTAAGTTTTTGTTTTGTGCGCCTTGTCTCCTCCTTGTAGTGCTCTGTGTGCCTGTGTGTGTGCGCACGCTCATGCGCACGTTGTAGGCTGTAGATACTCAATTCCCAGCTTTATAAATTGTCCTTGGAGTACAGTTTAATGTGTTTGCCAGTAAACAGTATTTATGACCACTGAAGTATGAGAGAAGTTTGGTTTTCTTAAATTATTTTGGGACATTAAACCCCTTTTTAGAATGTCCTTGTAAATGTAGGGTATCTGTGTGTGCCTGGGTGTGTTTGTGTGCATGGGTGTGTCTGTCTTTGTGTGTGTGTGTGTGTGTACTGTGAAGTAACGTCATATTCTGGTCCGCAGGTGAGCCTCCTCTCGGCTTCCGGGATGTTCTGCTGCGGGAGGGTCCCGAGGGCTTCGCACGGGCAGTGCGGGCCCATCAGGGTCTGCTCCTCATGGACACCACCTTCCGTGATGCCCACCAGTCGCTGCTGGCCACACGCGTGCGTACTCATGACCTCAAGAAGATTGCACCCTTCGTCGCCCACAACTTCAGCAACCTTTTCAGCGTGGAGAATTGGGGTGGTGAGTAACCCGCGTACCCCACTCCCCTCTGATCCTGGGATAGAGGGCTCCCTCCTCTCTCCCCATGCTTCCACACTCACACCTTCAGATTGGCCCACAGGGCACCACTGAGGTCGAGCGCAGTTGCAGTTACATTGCCGTTAGCCAGCCCTCGTCGGACTCTCTGACAGGGCCTTGCTGCGCCTCTCCATTAAGGGGCACCACTGAAAAAAATGCTTCTCAGCCCAATAGCCATCTGGAAGCAACAGAGAGGTCAAAGTGTGCTCTGGTTCAGGAGTGCCATGTTCTCACAGACAAGGTGCATTCTCTTTCCTGTGAAGATGGGTGCTTCTCAATACCAAGAATGCAAAGACCGTACTTATGCTCTTGGCAAGACCGGTCTTGCTAACTTGCTTTCCAAGAATGAACTTGGGCTGTGATGAATCATGGGATTGGTCTCGCTCGGAGAGGATGCACCCAATGTATCCTTGATATTTGGGGGCGGGACAGGAAAGACATCCTGGGATTTTTACCATCCTCTGTACTTCGATTCTTGAGTGTTGGAACTGGTCTTCGGCAAAAGAAGATGACGTAATAGGGCTACATGAGAACACAAGTACGGTCAGGTACGCACATTGAGAAACACCCGATATCTCTGCTTATAGGAAGCCCATCCATGCCCTTTGCATCCCCAACCCCAACAAAATGCATTTTCTTTGTTTGGGACTCCCTAAAATGAGGGGGGAGGCAAGGTGCTTTCCTCCCTGGTGGCCTCATCACCAGGCTGGCTGGCAGGATAGGGCAGTCATTCCCCTTTCTGACCAAACTTCCTGTTCCACTTCTAGGTGCCACCTTTGACGTGGCCATGCGCTTCCTGTCGGAGTGCCCATGGCGGCGGCTGCAGGAATTGCGGGCACTGATGCCCAATGTGCCCTTCCAGATGCTGCTACGGGGTGCCAACGCCGTGGGCTATACCAACTATCCCGACAACGCCGTCTACAAGTCAGTGGCACATCGGGCTGGGACACCGCTACAGCTATTGGGCCCCATGAAAACATATCATATTGGGCCCCCAATCCAGACCATGTTCCATATTTTTAAGACCCCATATCAATCGAGGGCCCATGGAATCATCGTAACTCCCCCCTTTATCCCTGCATCCCTGGGTACAACCGCTCATAACACAATGGCTTCTCCTTAGACACCCTACAGTCAGCCTGTAATTTGTGCACCATTTAGAACATTGACAGTAATATAAATGCCTCATCTCCCTCCACTTCTCTTTTCTTCTTTTCTCTTCATACATTCACTCTTTCTTCTCTCTCTGCCATCATCCCCATCAATGGCCTCCACACCCATTGACCTCCTGCCCACGTTCCTCCGCTGCCCCAGGTTCTGCGAGGTGGCCAAGGAGAATGGCATGGACATCTTCAGGGTTTTCGACTCCCTCAACTACCTGCCCAACATGATCCTGGGCATGGAGGCGGCCGGGGCAGCAGGGGGCGTGGTGGAGGCCGCCATCTCCTACACAGGCGACGTGTCAGATCCCACGCGGCAGAAGTACTCACTGGACTACTACCTGAAGCTGGCAGATGAGCTGGTCAAGGCCGGGACGCACATCCTGGCCATTAAGGTATGAGTAGGAGGTCTGGATGGATGGATGGATGGATGGATGGGGAGTTTGCAGACACAGTGATGGAGAGGCAAGAGCAGCAAATGGGTTTACTGATGAGGAGGTGGGAGGGAGCCGGATTTATGGACTGGAGATAAATAACAGGCCAGCAGCTCCCTGGTACAGTTTCTCTATAAATTCCCTCTCGTTTTATCCTCTGTCCTCCCCCTCTGCCCCCCTCCCCGTCCTCTCGGCAGGACATGGCCGGGCTCCTGAAACCTAAGGCCAGCCGACTGCTGATCGGCGCCCTGCGTGACCGCTTCCCCGAGGTGCCCATCCACGTGCACACACACGACACGGCGGGGGCAGGCGTGGCGGCCATGCTGGCGTGCGCCGAGTCTGGGGCGGACATTGTGGACGTCGCTGTGGACTCCATGGCGGGGATGACGTCGCAGCCCAGCATGGGGGCCGTCGTGGCCTGCACCAAGGGCACCAAGCTCCACACAGGTGAACCACCCCCCGCCCCCATCCGTTAGGCATCAGGACAGCAAAGATAAAATAAAAACACCTGCAACGAGTTCAGCATTGTCTGTGAAAATAATATTTGGAAATCTAATATTTTTTTGCCCCTGACTGCAGAATTGGGTAATGACAATTGATTTGGGGAATGGGATGAAGTACAATGTATAATCATGTGGTTTAAAAAAAAGCTTTTTGATTTTCTGCACAAGAAACAGGTGTTGAAAAATGTCATCAGTATCGAAACTCACTCACGGCACCCACATCACTGTAATATTTCCAATGCGTCCTGAAGCACAAGATTAATATATATTACAGGTTTGCTTTGTGGTTCATCCCTGAAAGGCTCTCGCGGTGATCGCGGTCTCTGTGTGAAACACTATTCTGGCATTTCCGCGGCACTCACCATGCAGATTTCAGCACACCTCCGAACCACTTCAGTGCAAATTTGATTTCAAAGCAGTCATTAGCATGATTTTCCATAGCCCTGATTGGAAGCAGCTTCAGTTTGACACGGATTCCCTGGGAGAGCTGTGCTTGGAGGAAATGACTGGTTTAAAGCTTTAAAATGGATCTTGTGACAAGACCTGTTGAATCGCGTGGGTTTGGACCAGCACCTAGCATGTGGAATGCGGTTCTCTCTGAACGGCTAACGGTAGCGTTAGCCACTTTTGGTGCCTTCCGTCTCTGTGTGGTGCTGAAATTTATTGGATTTCATGATGGAGGTTGTCACATTGCATCATTGGCCTCCAATTCATGCCTTTAAATATAAACACTGGCTCCACAGTCCTGCCTTCTGATTTGCTAAGAATGGTACAAATCCCCCAATGGTGCTTGGTAATGATGGTGCATCCAGATTCTGGTGTGAAGTAACAGGGGCTCACAGGATACGTTGAAATACAGCCACTCTGTTCAGTAAACTTTCCCCGAGGGCTTGCTTGTCTCTGATTCCTTCTTTCTTTGAGGTTTTCTGTGTGGCGCTTTCCCATGGCCAGGTCAGTGCTACTCCAGATAGGTGTGTACCTAAGGAGAGCCAGGTCCATAATGGGCAGCAGTGCATGATGGGTATCCGTATAGGAACCTGCCTAACTGCACTAATACATTAAGGTACAAAAAGCTCATAAAAGTGTTAATTTCTGCTATTACTCATAATATAAAGCAATTCTCACTCGTTGCTGTATATCCAATAGAATACATCCTAGTGGGCTTGAGATATGCTGTTTATTATACAACTTATTACAAAATATTATACACTCATGATGAACTCCTACGCAGTGACCCAGTGGCCGTGCAAAGCATAAATAACTAGGCGGTACCTTGATTTGCCGCTTGTCTGTCTCCTCCAGCACACACACACACATACATCCACTACTCCACCCAGACAGCGTCTCTTTGCACGCTGTGCATGCAGAGCCCAGATTGAAGTAACATCAGTATTTCTGTTTTGCTTTCCCCTGCCGTCGTCATGGTGGGAGTGCGGGGTGCAGTGCATCCCCTCCCATTCGTGGCACAACACAGATATCGTTTCGACTTGACCGGTTTTTGACCACTCCGTTATAGACGCGTGTGCTTGTCACGTTCTCCTCTACAGCACATCATGTGTGCAGACACCACGATTACCCACAATGCACTGCACTGGAATGGCTCCCCTTTTTATGGTGACGTTGGAGCACCGCTTGTCAGGTAAATTGAATTGTCGGGGTGCTGTCAGTTTATCCAGCTGAACAGCTGTAGCTGACCGCGGCTGCCTCCCGTCTGATGGCACCGGCTCTCATTAAGCCTGTCTCTATTGTATTCATTATCTGTTTATTGTGTGCTACCCCCCCCCCCCCACGTCTCATCATTGCCCATTCAGGCAGCAGACAGGTCTTCCTTTATTCATTTCCCGTCTCTTTCTCTGCTCCATCTTTTCACATCTCCAGCTTCCCCACCCCTTCTTCAGTCCTCCTATCACTCTCTTCCGTTTCTTTGCCGTGCGCGTCCACTTGCCTTTGCCGCCTGACAGGCCAGACCGTGTCCTCCACTTACAGCTGCTATCAACTCCGTAATTTTATATCTGCCTCTTCCCCTCTGCATTTTCATCCTTTCATGTCTTATTTTAACTTCCTTCTCCGTGTCTTTTTTCACCAGCTCAATGTCCTGGCCATTTTATCTCGCCGTGCCATTAACGGTTAAAGGCAGCAGAATCTAGCTCTGGATTCCAGCTGCCAGCTGTACCCAGTCTGGGTTTATTAAAACGCAGGCAGATCAGAACGATTCGATCCGGACCGCTCTCTCCTGCAGCCGGGCGGGCGATCAGGCTGGCGCTGGCTCTGCGTCCTCTCCGGCTTAGAGTGTGGCATGTGACGGGCCCTGACAGCTCTGTCTGGACAGTTAATCGGTGGCATGACTGAGAGCCAGGCCAGTAAAGGATGTCGTCTTATTGTTGGGGTTGGCAGGCAGGGGTCAGCCTGGAGCTGCTTGTCTGTGTGTGTGTTTTTATGTATTTATATATGTGCGTGTTTTGCTATGTTCATGCAGCGCCTGACAGGGAAAGTGTTATGATGACGACAGCTGTAGCATTTAGCTGCTCATGCTGAGGGTTAAATAGATTATACTCTGACACAGAGCAGCCCTTTGACTGATTGAGTGACGCGTCACTGGAAGGGATCCAGCGCCGGATTTCGTTGGACCAGCCACGTGATCCTCTAATTAAGCTCCTTGCAGCAGTGGCTCTGTTAAACCGTCCTGCTCGTTCTCACACCGGACTCCGTCTGCGTGCTAGGTCTACCTTGACCGGTCCTGTTGGTCCCTCATTAGCGGTTCTGCCTCTATGCCAGGTTCCCAGTAGGACTAGAGATGTTCCAGAGACCGGGGCACCGCCCCGGGTTCAACTGGCTTAAAAATGAAACTCAACTGGTTGATTTTGTGAGCAAGTTGGGCTATTGCTATGTGTCTGCTTAGTTTGAATCTCACAAAATTATATTTTAGCAAAATTATCACTCTTTTATAAGCTGGCCAATACTCAATATTGTATTATTACTTAATAGTAACAATACTAAATACTTAGTAGTTAAAAGTATAAGACTTAAGTTAAAATACTTAATAGTGTATTATTACATAAGTAGCAGTTACTTAGAGCTTTTCACCCATTAAATTTCTTCTGCTCTTTTGAAGCACTGTTAAGCATTGGGAATAAAAATAAGGAAGAGAACAGTGTGTGGCTGAGTGGGTTTGGACACTATGCCTCTAATCAGAAGGTCGTCAGTTCAAATCTTAGTGTTGGCAGCTTGATTTCACCATTGGGCCTTTGCACAAGACCCTTAACTTTTAATTGCTCTATGGACTGTCTGAAGTCACCTTTCATTGTGTGTCGCTTTGAATAAAGGCATTTGTGATATAAATTGTAATTGCATAAAATATGACCGTGTTTCTCTACCAAGTCCTCTGGGACCTCCACACCGTCTACATTTTTGCTCCCTCCTACCTCCCAACCAATCAAGAACACGGAATACCTAGTACGAGTTTGTTTCAACTGGATGGGAGCTGGGAGTGAGCAAAAATGTGGACTGTCTGGGGGAGTCCCCAAGGACTGGGTTGAAAAACACTAACAAAAGAGATTCACCCCCAAATCTTCCCAAATGGCAGGCATTTCCCTGGAGAAGGTCTTTGACTACAGCGAGTACTGGGAGGTGGCCCGCGGCCTCTACGCCCCCTTCGACTGCACGGCCACCATGAAGTCGGGCAACGCCGATGTCTACGAGAACGAGATTCCCGGCGGCCAGTACACCAACCTGCATTTCCAGGCCCACAGCATGGGGCTGGGCCACAAGTTCAAGGAGGTGAAGAAGGCCTACGTGGAGGCCAACAAGCTGCTGGGCGACCTCATCAAGGTAGGAGGCTCCCCGCCCGTGTCAGACGCAGCACGCTGCAGATGTAGGTCTGACAGTCGCCAAGCCAGAGGCTCCTCAAACACTCGAATTAATGGACAGGGCCAAAGCCAGCGCTGAGCCCCCGATGCAGGTCATGGCTTCGAATCTGGCTGGATTTCTACCTGTGTGGTGCTTTCACCTCCATTTGTACCCACTGTGTGTGGTGACCCTTCCGGAATGTTCCCTACCTTGCGCCCCATGCTTTCTCACTGGATGAGCAGCTTTTAGAGACAGGGAGGTTGGTTGACAGACTGCTAGACAATAATGACCGTTAGTCAAACTTGCAAGGGATCGGCCAGATGTCCTGCACTGCTTATATCTGACAACGTTTCTTTTTCAGCTTTTTCCCAAAGTCTAGAAATGATTCCATCACACCCTCGAATAGGCCTGTGAAACCTTGACATGCGCAGCACTTATCACACATATGCCACTGTGTCTCTCTGCGCCCTACTCTCTTCCCCCGTCCTCCCCATCTCTCGCTCCATCTCTCTTTAACCTCTCTCTTCTAATCTCTCTCAGTCACTCTGCCTTCAACTCATCTTATGTCTCACAATGTGCTAAAATGTTTTAAAGCCCTGTTTCCCAATCTGGCCCTCAGGGAGCCACAGATGGTCCACGTTTTTGCTCCTTGCCAGACGGTCCACACTGTTGTTTGGGAGCTGGGAGTTAGCAAAAATGTGGACCGTCTGTGGCTCCCCAAGGACCGGATTGGGAAACAGTTTTAAAGGTGCATCAGAATAACTTCTCTGGCTGATCCTCTCCTGGCCTTTTTGGCCCTGAGACGGGTAAGCAGTATGCTGTAAGTAAAATGGTACCATGGGCATTGGCTCAACAAATAATTGGCACCTGCCTGCGTGATTCCGCTTTGTTTACTCCGTTTTGTTTGTGTCCACCTGCCCACCATAAAAGCAAGGGAAGGAAGGGAAATGACGTTCTGGCACTGCAGAACTTATTTAAAAAAAGGATGTTGAAAGAAGCAGTTCGGTCAGCAGGAGTAAGTGCAAAAAGTTGTGAAGTTTATTAACAAAATTGTAATGAAACAAAAACTTCCCCGGGAAACAATCTACAACCCAAGAAAACCCAAAATCCATGTTTAAAACTGCAGCCTCACAGCAAACTGCCCCCCCTCTCTCTCTCTCCCTCCTCTGGCCTTCACCTTCACCGCCTCCCCTAACTGGAACCTACCACCTGTTCAGGAGAGCATGGGGTGAGCTGCACAAAGATAAAACACAAAATTAAACAACAGACAACAAAACAAGCCATGGCAGCTACAATTCACCTCGAACTATACCTCTACGTTTGGAGGCATTCTCATAACTTCTACATATTTACTAAATTGTGATCTTTGGCATTCCTCCCCCCCCTAGCATAACTCAGGTTAGCAGCACCCAACCTCTCACTGCTAAGAGGACCTAATCAACCAAACCTGTCTTCACTCTTCCTAATGATCACCTGACTCCTCTGCCTTCACAGCAGCAGCAACCAAACCAGCCCATACACCCCCACAAACATCCCCTAGATAAAGAAAATACAGAACAATTACATTTAATAAACAACAATATAAATGTAAGGGAATTGGA
>JAODKC010000002.1:24982790-24998456 GCA_026777985.1 Mormyrops attenuatus
TCCATTGACCAAAGCACACTTCACTAGATGTGCCTGTCTTGTCTAGTTTTAAAGTTATTAACCCATTCATGTATTGTGCCGTTGCACATTATATGGATACATTCGAACATTCAAAAATTAATTAAAATTAGTACGTGAAGCAATATGGGAAACAAAGGGGAAACCATGTCATTACAGCTGAAAGGACCTATTATATTGGCTATTGACATGATTTTGCACAAATCACTAAATGGTTTGAAGCTCAAAAATGATCGGTGTGCATCGTTGTCTGTGTCCTGGACATCACAATACTGTCATTAAAAACGCCCCACATTACTTCCGTTAAAAGTTATTCAAGCCAGAAAACTGAATATGGAATATGAGCCCCTCACGATTCGCGTGCCAGTGTTGTACTGTCCACCTGCCCACCATAAAAGCAAGGGGAGGAAGGGGAATGACGTTGTTCTGGCACTACAGAACTTATAAAAAAAGGATGTTGAAAGAAGCAGTTCGGTCAGCAGGAGTAAGTGCAAGAAGTTGTGAAAGGTGTGAACAAAATAGTAATGAAACAAAAGCACAAAAATTCCCCGGGAAACGATCTACAACTCAAGAAAACCCAAAATCCATGTTTAAAACTGCAGCCTCACAGCAAACTGCCCCCTCTCTCTCTCTCTCTCTCTCTCTCTCCTCTGGTCTTCACCTTCACCGCCTCCCCTAACTGGAACCTACCACCTGTTCAGGTGAGCATGGGGTGAGCTGCGCAAAGATAAAACACAAAATTAAACAACAAAACAAGCCATGGCAGCTACAATTCACCTCAAACTATACCTCTACATTTGGATGCATTCTCATAAGTTCTACATATTTACTAAATTGTGATCTTTGGCATTCCTCTCCCCCCCAGTATAACTCAGGTTAGCAGCACCCAACCTCTCACTGCTAAGAGGACCTAATCAACCAAACCTGTCTTCACTCTCCCTAATGAGCAGCTGACTCCTCTGCCTTCACAGCAGCAGCAACTAAAACAAACCCATACACCCCACAAAATCCCCTAGATAAAGAAAATACAGAACAATTATATTTAATAAACAACAATATAAATGTAAGGGAATTGGATCCAGTGAAAAGGGACCCGTCTGTCCCTCGGGTCTGTTGCCATTGAGTCCACTGCTAGTGCCAGGAAAATTGTGATGGTCGGGCCCAAGATTTTCATGGAGGGGCACATGGGATGGTGACGTATGTAGGGCTGGGCAACATGGACCAAAAACCATATATCCATTGGTGATACGCTTCAAGATCTACCTCAGATAACTGTGTGTGTGTGTGTGTGTGTGTGTAAATGCATACATACATACACTTAGAGATGATTTTGGAGGAGTCTGACCAAAGAGTAAAGGAAAAGTGACCATTAAGGGCTCAGCATGTATGTGGGACCTCCTTCAGGACAGCTGGAAAAGCATCTCAGGAGGCCACCTCATGGAACTGGTATAGAGGAGATAGTAGGATCAGTCAGTCCATGGAGAAACTGGGGTTAAGGGTCCTGCTCAAGGGCCCAATGGTGGGGTCACTCTGCTGACCCATGGATTTGAACCGGCAACCTGAATCCTAACCCGCAGAGTTGCCCCCCCCCCCCAAACAAATGATTTTTTTATGTTTGATACGTTTTTATACAGGGTTTATAGAAGAATACAGAATTTCCTTCCATGCTTGCAAATATAACTATGCACTACTAAGAATACAGCTATAATTAAGTATAGACATTTTCATTATTGAAAACATAAGTCAAAATAAATGGGTCAAATAAAGCAGCCTTGACTCATAATGCCTTTCACTCCACTATGCCTCGCAATAGCAGTAATAGTCAGTTTATGACATTGCTCTTAAAAGAGAAGGTAACTATTTAAGAACAAAACAACTAAAATCTAAATTTATAACCTATTTGGCAAATGGCTCTAAATTTAGAGGTCTGACAACCATGGAAAGTGCACTTAACTGGGAAGTTAAGTTTTTGAGTTATCACTTATCAGCCAAATAAATATTGCAAATTATTATATTTTTAATCATTGAGCATGTTGTCAATGTTTTAAAATGAAATGAACAAAGTACCAATGATTCTAGGCCTTTCCCCTAACTGAACTGGTTTGATTTTAGCTGTGGACTCTGGGAGTTTGTACAACGTCGCGATCAACGCCCTCGACCACAACAGGAAGGAATGCTATTGGTTTCTATAAATTTTTTAATAATTGTGCCGTAATTTTAATGCACAATAAAAGTATATTGATGTAAAGGGTTTTGTATCATCCTCTATGTCACTAATATATTGATATACCACAAAAGCTCTATATATCGCCCAGCCCTAGGCAAGGCTAAACATTTTTGATGGGGGGCTCCCAAAGGGCTGGGTAAGCAGATGATCTGTAGCCACATCCCTGGGGGAAATCAACAAGTCGGCCTATTTGGTTTAGGTGAATGCCTTTATTAAAGAATAAAAATGAAATAACATAAAAGATATTTACGTACGTGTGTGTGTGTGTGTGTGAGAGAGAGAGAGAGAGAGAGAGAGAGAGAAAGGCACCATGATGCGTACCCTGTTTGGGTCACTACATTTTGGCTCTACACAAACTTGTTTTCAGCTATGTTTTGTTGTTTTACACTGGATCCCTCCGTCTCTCTCTCTCTCTCTCTCTGTGTATCTGTCCCTTATTGCACAGTGCCTTCAGTAATGTCCCGTAGATTCCTTTGTGCTTTAATGACATCATAGGCAAATGCAATTATTGCCACAGCATTTACAAAATGCACCCTATGTAAAGCAACATTGTGTGAACAGATAATGGTGATTTCATTACCTCACTTCTCAATTCACGCTGCTTTATACACATAAATGTCTATATCATGATTTGCCTAATAATGGAAAGTCTTTTAATATTTTTTTTTTCTGTTTCCCAATGTGCTTCATCCCTTATCTCAACCTTTTATCTCCCTAATTGTGCTTTTACTGTGTGATTACCCACAATCCCTTAGGCTGTTGAGCACTATACATAATCTGTTGTTTGTTTGCCTCCCCTCCAAAAGGATGACAATTTTTCATCTGCATAGCTTTTAAAATTAGCAGCCTATAAAAAATTTAGGTAAATGCTTTTCTCTATTTTGGTTTAACAGGAATGGTTGTTTGTTTTCATTTCTTAGATAATGGTTACCCAGTCCTGGTCCTAGTGGGGCTTCTGTGTATAGCACGTGAATTCTTAATTATTGAGGCTTGATCAAGCACATAATGAAATTCCGCCCATAACTTTACATGTGTGTCCTCCCAGAGGTGCTTGAATTGGTGATGTTGTCTCTCCCTCCATTTTTTATTTTTTGTTCCCTTCAAGAGGAGCCATTAATTTGTTTGTCAGTTAGTTAATATCGATTCCTTAAATATTATTACCCTTTGCTAATTTGCACACCTGTTATTCTCATTGAGTGGCACAGGTTAACTAAATAGCTTTTATTCTTCACAAACAGGCAGTCCCTAGGTTGCAAACGAGATCTGTTCCCTAAGTCTGTCTTTAAGTCAAATTTGTAGGTAAGTCGGAAAAATAATAACACGGTGAATAATAATAATAAAAGTAACTCCATGCGATACTGTACTGTACCTCGAGCTGATAAACTCCTGAAGCCGTGCAATGTTTTCACGTCACAAAGTAGGGTGTGCATTCGTTATTACGAACCATAGTATTTAAGCTGAATTTTTAATATAATAGGCTTTATGGCAGTCCATTTGTAAGTAGTCGGTAAGTTGGGGCGTTCTTAAGCTGGGGATGCCTGTTCATTGTAGCTGTCAGCTGACGTGACTGATAGAGCTGACATGTTTGACCCAAGACCAGGATGGTAGCTTTATGATTACCTCCCAGATTCAGCTTTGAATTCTTCTACTCTAGGGGGTCGTACCTCTGAGTCTCATTGGCTACAGAATGTCCTGGTTTCCCCGCCCAGTGTCTGCTACTGATTGCTTTATTGATGTAGTTAATTGGGTAGTAAGTCACATTAGAAGTGGAGCACTTGCTAATTAAAATGTATTCTGTAAGACCTACAGGTTACAGAGGATCGACTTGGCCTTTCATCCACTGCCATGCTGCCCTGCTCTCTCGCTCCGTTCCCTTCTTACGGGTATTTTGGATGTAGCTATCATGATCCCGAGGCACACACCCATGTAAATATCTGCAGTTGGGAGAGGATTTTAAGAGCTTCAATATCCGCCTCCCCCACCCCCCCCCCCATCCTGTGTGCCCTACAGGTGACACCATCCTCCAAGATCGTGGGAGACCTGGCCCAGTTCATGGTGCAAAACTCCCTCACACGAGAGGAAGTGGAGAGGCAGGCGGATGAGCTGTCCTTCCCGTTGTCTGTGGTGGAGTTTCTGCAGGGCTACGTCGGCACCCCCTATGGAGGCTTCCCCGAGCCCTTCAGGTCCAAGGTAATCCATCTCACCCTCTTCACGACATCAGGCACGCTCAGCGTGGATTTTTTTCCTGTCAGCTAAACCTAATCATTCAGAAAAATGTATCCCGTATGTCATGTGGATGGCTACTGACGAGTGCTCCGTCAGGTGGCATACGTCACACAGAGCTTCCATTATTGTTGTGAGCACTTTTGCTAACCTTCTCTTCATTACTGGGCATGACCGAAGGGTTTGTCCCTCACCTGGTAGGTAATTGGTGAATTCAGTCTCCAGTTGCTGGTGGCCTTACTATTGTTACAGATAATGCACATAGCCAATTATACATGACCTGTCGATAGGCTATTAGGTTAGGAAATGTATTTCCATGTTATATTAACTGAATTCTGTCCTAACGGAAGCAGCTTGACATCGGATGTAAATATCAGTTACATGTGTAATTGTAAAACGGTAATGCACACCCACAGGTCTTACATCGGCATATCTTAATCGCTACACCAAGCTTCCGTAATTGTTTATGCATAATTCATAATGTTATAAAATGTTAATTCAAGTATTGCACTTAATGCAAGTATAATATCTTTTCCATATGCATATAGTTTATCTTTTATGCATCCTGTATGTACAGTGGTTATCATTAATATACAAGGATGAAGTTAATTTTATTGTTGTGAGCCCGACACGCCTCACCAACTCTGTGTATTGGATGATGGACAAAAATGTGTCCTGACTTGAATTTCACCTGTTGATATTCATTGGCGCAACTGTTTTTGATCCCGCACTTGCCACAAGGAATTGTCAAAGCTGTCAGAAACTTAGAATCGGCTTGACGTTTAAGGAATATGCTCTGACTTAAAGAAAGAGCTGAAGAGAGTGACTTGACAGTGGACTTAATAATAAAGAAGAATTCTAATGCACTCGGGTGATGTGGAATCGCTGAGGTAGCATGGCAGAGGTGGCTCAGCAGGGGGGCGCTATAGAGCAGTGTTTCTCAACCAGGTCCTCGGGTTGGATTTCCAAGGACCGGGTTGAGAAACACTGCTCTAGAGACTTTTTTTTGTTGCCATTTACCGGTACCATTCAGACGCCCCTTTTCAATCTGTCATTGCACTTGGAAATATGGGCTAAGTGGACCAATGTTAGGATGTCAGGAAGGGTAAATTATTCAGTTCCTTCCACGAGAATTCTGAATTTGTGCCACGTTACCCTCACATTTATCAGCCCATTGAAAATCCAAATGCCTTTTAATTGGAACAAATGATTCTTTTAACAGATACAATGCAACAGAACTCCCTCTTAACAAAGTACATTTGCCAGAAAAGTATAGTTGCAAATGGAATTTTCGGACATTAAAGGTTACTCTTTATGTTCCATTCATGAAGATTGTATTGATTCATAATAGACCTCAGCCTTTCTATTTTAGATTAACTTCTATGAAGTGAGTCACAGCGACCATCACCATTGGCTAATGGGTTACTGTTGATCCAGATAGCTTTCCAAACATGCCTTATCTTTACTACAGCATTTATCTGTGTAATATAATGAGCTCTCAGTCAATGGCAATGACTTTACCTCTAGTAAGGTGAAATGCACAATGGAAGTAAGACTTCCTTGTAATTGTGCTGCAAAAAAATTAAATGCTATATTAGTCCTCCCGTATTGGTAGGTGTTACATTCCAAGACCTACCCCCAGATAGCCGAAATCCCGGATAATAGCGAACCAACTGCAAACCCCATATATAACATAATTTTTATGTGGGCTACTTACATATGGTAATTGATAAATTACGCACAGTAAGACATTACTAGCTTTGAATACAGTAATAATAAAGTACATTATACATTATTATATAGTACTGTACAACTGCATTCTCTCGAATGACAGGGATTCTGACGTTTTAGCTTAACGACAGAACGATGAAAAAATACCATGTATCAGGGGATGACGGAGCAAAGGAAATCATGCTTTTTATACCCCTCAAAGGATGGAGGAACACTGCAAAAAAACATTCTGTTACACTTTTTGCTGTGTTTTTTTTCCCAGACAGTAGTAAACTACGGGTAACTGAAACCGTGGGTACAGGGGGACTACTGTATACTTCAACGTTCTAATAGACTCAAAGCTCCATTTCAGGGAATATGCTCAGGGAAAATCTGTATCCATGAAGAACTGGGTGTTCAACTGAGACTTTCAGCTCGGAAATTCTCGACACGGAAGAAAAAAACCACATTAAAACTTTATTTAACTGCTCTGGCCTGTAGTATTACTCCTACAGCAGTGATAGATCTTTCCTAGTAAGTGATTTATATACATCTCAAATGTGCATTGGCTGAACTGCAGTAAGTAACCCAAGGGGCCTTTTCTGTTGCTAGAGCTAATCATTGAGAGAAATGCAGCCCGTGTTCCTGGTTAAGGGGGTGATGATTATCCCTTTTGGTAGATATGGGCTTTGGCCAGGCAGCCAAAGAGCTGCACTGGTTTATGGTGCGATGCAACCAAATTGCACTTCACAGGATTCCGCTCAGACCTTCAGAATTCCGATTCCTTCAAATGATATTAAATCAATAAACAGTGATTTCAAATATGTCTTTGCAGATACTGCAGACTGAATGATTTCCAACCTAATTTTGTATTTCTTTGCAGAGATAATTGCCCTTCTTAAGAATGCCGATGCTGTGTTTTCGCATTTTATGCACAATTGCAGACCTTATAGCTACGGGTGTTTCTCTTTAAGCAAATGACGTCAAATATTTTCCTTGAATATAGAGAGGTAGCTTGAACTTGCCCCCCTCAGGTCAGCCGTGAACAGTCCATTACTGCCATCCTCACGAAGATCACATCTGCATCACTATTGCATCACAAGCGATCGCTTGCGTAGATGCTCCAGATGTTGACATGGCTACAATCTGCCCGCCGGCCTGAGAGCGACTCACAAAGCCGCAAGAGTTTAGTCCAGGAAGGTGATTTATTAAAATGCTGTGAAAGTTATATGGCAACCGTTCGTCAGGCTCAATGTCTTATTGATTGGGCTATTTATAAGCCCAGTCCTTGGGCATGCCTCTTGGTTTGTAGACGAAGGCGAGTCCGATTGTAGGGGTTCACTTTGTCAGTCTTATATGGCGACATCAACCTGAGGGCCTGAGGGGGACAGTAAGGGTAAGGGCTCTTGTTTTCTGACCTGCCGGATAGGAACAAACAAATGGCTTCCCCCCAATGAGATTAAAGTCACTATATATAGATACCAGTGATTCATTCAATGGGGAAACTTCTGTGAAAAATCCAATAAGAGACAAAGACTTTTGAAGAATTGGAGGAGCAGGTGAAGGCCAAGGTTAGACCATGAGAAGTGGTAAATTCTGGAAATCAGACTTTTTTTTTCCTGTCAAGTAGTCTTCATGTATATCTATTTAGCACAAAAATGAAGGAAAAAAAACTAGCACTCAAGGGGAAGTTTTGGTACAAGCAAGTTCCGTGGCTGTATGTTTCACTGGTTGATTTTTATGCACCGCTGCCTTTGGCTCATCCAGGGACAGATCATCATGTTTAAATGGGCTCTTTGGTATTTTTTGTATTTGGAGTCTTGTTAAAATACTGTCTCATCTGCCCTGTCAGCCCATATCAGTGGACTTTGATTTGCTACATAAATTGTTCCCATGATATATCTAAACCTTAACATATTCTAATAATGTTCTTATATTCCACATTTTGCATTAATCTATTTTTGTGACATTAATTTTGCCTTAGTTCTTGAACTGTGTATATTTGAGCCGTATTTTTTTCCACTTGTTTGGCCAGTGTAGTTGCAAAAACCCTACCAGGATCCTGCCCCACTGGTATACTTCTGCCTCCCATTGGCCAGGTGCTGAAGTCCCTCCCACGTGTGGAAGGCCGCCCCGGCACCTCTCTGCCACCCATGGATTTCACCGCCCTAGAGAAGCAGCTGAAGGCGGCACACGGTGATGACATCACCCCAGAGGATGTGATGTCGGCGGCCATGTATCCTAAAGTCTTCCAGGAGTTCAAAGAGTTCACTTCCAACTTTGGCCCCGTGGACTGCCTCAACACTCGCCTCTTCCTGGACGGGCCAAAGATTGCCGAGGAGTTTGAGGTACCTCGCCTCCCGTCTGTGACCCCAGTGTCTTTGTGGAATCTAAATATTAATGTGTCACGTGCTTCATAACAATTTAAATGAATTATTCATTAGCCGCATCTATACAATTAATCAGAGCTCAGCAGCAACCTACCAACAGGCCGCAGATATTAGGATGATTGCATCTTTGTGATTAATCAGCGTTCACAGGGCGCTGTGGGTTCCAGTTGGGTTATAGCCTTGTTTCACTGAGCCTCATTGCAAGAAGTTGACTTGGGAAGATAGGCTTTTTATTTTTAACCCTGTCACCTTGACAATAGCTTAATTAGGCACAGTTGTCTCCTTGAAATCCCATCCAGGAGAACAGCAGCATCCGCTGGCTTTTGATCCAGACATCACGCTACGTACTTTCACTAGCATTTACCATCATTAATCCACGGTCTCCCCATCTCCCTTGTCTGCTGGGACTACAGCACCATCCATTTGCTGTAGCTAATAGCTAGGGGACAGAGCCTGAGCGTGCAGGCATACGTGGGTAGTCTGCCCATCCTTGTGTCAGTTTTTTCGTGCAGATATGAGGACAAAGCTAAGGAAGCCGCGAAAGACTGATCCCCTCCGCACACTGATTGAGCTTTCCCCAATCCCTGCCCCCCCCCCCACCTCAGGTGGAGCTGGAACGAGGGAAGACCCTTCACATCAAAGCCCTGGCCCTGGGGGATCTGAATAAGGCTGGTCAGAGGGAGGTGTTCTTCGAGCTCAACGGCCAACTCCGAACTGTCCTGGTCAAAGATACCGTGGCCATGAAGGTACCATTGCATGAGCCTGCAAACCAGTAGCAACCAACCATAACCTTACCAACGAGCTGAGATCTATACATATACAGCAGGTGCGGTGTTCAGCTTCTGCAACTTAAGGACCAATCTAAGTAGAAGTACCTTTAATGTGCATGTGAAAATGGTTTGATGGCCAGTCACTGGCATTTTAAATTGGTGTTTCTCAACCTTTCCAAACACGCAGCCCACACATTCATCATCTGTCATGTCGGTGGCCTCGGGGGAAATTTTGATAATTTGATGATTTAATAATTCATGCAAAAATAAACTGTTGTGTGTCGGACTTTGAACTGCAAAAAAACATACCACACAAGCGACGTCTTTTTACCTTGTTTATCCACAATACCTGTGAAATAAAGGCTGCTGTAACTGCTGAGCTCTCACCTTCGTCAACAAAATCTGAGGCTTCCTTTGAGGAGCGCTTACGCCTCCCGTGATGTTACCAAAACAGCAGCATGCCTGCTCCGCTAACGCAACTGTGTCCATTCATAAAAGACTACCGATGATTGGCTGCAGTTGTTAGTTTCTGTGAGGTGATAGGCTGATGTGTGCCATCGAGCATTGTACCTTATCAACAATAAAGTTTCTCACTTCTCTTCGCCCAGTCCTGTCTCGCCAGTAAATTTTGCTGACCAGGGTTTTCATTTCTGCAGCAGCCTTTCACGGACCAAACTGCCACTATCCGGCGGCCCACATTAGAAACTCTGGGTTAAATTGCCCAATATTCTACCCTTGACCCGTGTACCATGCACCCCCAAAATCCCTGTAAACCAATTTTTGGATGCTCCTATCAGTACATAGACCAACCCCGTGTGGGCTATGACATGAGCGGACATGGTGACTTGCAACAGTACAGTTAGAACTATAATAGGATTCATAACTAGATGGTGTACACTGTTATATTGCCCCTATCTGGTGTGCAACACATGAAAAACTCAGGCAGTGAGTAGATGAAATATGGAGTGCAGACAGGTAATTTTGGTAAAGCTTGAACTGGGGGAATATCCCAGACATTGTGCACCCTGCCATACACGGTGGACTGCTCCAGACCAGGAGAGCCTCAGCCTGCATTATCTCCAGGCTGTCGCCTGATACAGGCACGGTGCAGTCGTTTAAGTAGGGTCCCCAGGCTGGCTAATTGATTGCACTGCTCTGTTACCCGCTGAGCTGTCTGTCACTCTCGAGTCCCCCAGGCATCCGCTGGCCCTGTAGCGCAAATGGATCTGCTAGCATTAACGGCAGAAGTTAAGCCGACTCCTCCATTGGCTCTGGTCCCCGGGGGGACTCTCTGTGGGAGTTTGTTTAGGGGTAGATTGATGATTCGTCTTAAAGTGGTTGTACATTGTTAATCTTATTAGTGCCACACGCACCGGCTGGCTTGTCGAGCGACTCTGGTGCTAAGGTTCACAGTTCTGCCCTTTCCCAGCAGCCACCAAAGCCTGGATAATATTTAATGCTCACCTTCACTTTGGGGGTGCATGTCCTCAAATGGCGGATGCCGCGTAAATGTATCCTTCCTTACTTTGTCCTTTTGGACAATCTCGCCGTAATGCTGCAGGGCATAAAGGAGATTTTGACTGGTTGCAAATTTGTTTTTTGTCTAGTATCATGGGAATCAATACTGGCTTATACCACAGCGCTGTTGAATTCCTGAATCTGATTGGTCAGAAGGTCATTGGTTAATTTTCTATGCCTGCACATGTAGTGCCAGCCAGGCGAATCACAGTTGTAAATCAATGATACTGCAATAATCCATATAGTTTACACTGTAGATGATTTATGTAGATGTTACAAATCCTGACCAAAGTTTTGTTTGAACCAACCAGTTGAGTATTCTGTGACTCTTTATACCCAACTGGTTGGTTGAAACAGAAACCTTGGTTTGGATTAATACTTACTGGACTTGAACTTTCCACCTCTGCACTTCAATACCTGATGTTAACATAATGGTGCTCACTGTTGCTCCCAACCCCAGGAAATGCATTTCCACCCCAAGGCCCTGAAGGATGTGCGAGGCCAGGTGGGAGCTCCCATGCCAGGGAAGGTGGTGGAGGTGAAGGTGAAGGCTGGCCAGAAGGTGGAGAAGGGCCAGCCGCTCTGCGTGCTCAGCGCCATGAAGATGGAGACAGTGGTCAACTCTCCCCTCACTGGCACCATCGCCAAGATCTATGTGACGCCCGACAGCAGTCTGGAGGGTGATGACCTCATCTTAGAGATCACCGAGTAGGCTTGGAAGCAGCCAGTGGGCTGTAGATATAGAATTACTAGAAGTGCTTTCTGCCCATTCACTGTAATGGCCCTAATGTATGAGTTTTGGGTAATGGATGTAAAATATAAAATCTTAGTATAAATTAAATTATATGTCTATATCTAAGACGGTCTATGTGTTTGTTCATGAGAAAACCTGATATGATTGTGGGACTTATGCAGCTATTTATACCTCACAACCAAGCTATTCCCAGCATATGCATCTAACCAGACATTTAATGAGGACATGAACAATGAAAGCAAATATGGCACAGAAAGTGGAACCCATCTAGAAATTCTGTATCTACGTCAAGGACTTTGCTATTATATACATATATAATATATGATATTATGCATACAGATATATATGATGGTACCCAAAGCAGAAATCTGACCTGCTGTTTCAAGGAAAGGAGGAGAGAAAAACAGAATTATTTTTCAGATGAATGATTTTAGTTTTTAAATTAATGAACAAATGAGGGTGCAATTAGCAGGGGCTAATGAGGGACAGGGGAAGATGTCTCGCAGTATTTTATGCTGTTCCAGCTCTGTTGGGTCCTTACCATTCCCAGTCACCTTATTTCATGTGTATGTATGACAGGGTAGCCTGGGGCCGGGTCTTTCATGTCGCTGTCCCTCTCGCGAGTGATTTGTGATGCTGAATTTGATGTTTTGGGGCCTGTTCTCTGTGCGTCGGGGAAAAAAAATTGCCATTCTACCATTTGTGCCATGTGTCAGCATGTGCTCGTGCCACTAATGATGGGCACCGCAAGCTGAAAACCTGCAGTGACGTTTTCATCACATTATGGGAGATGAAAATGGTCTTGTGGAGTCTAGATTATTAAACGCTTTTTCTACACAGCATCACATTGAGCATAAGTGCAGGGGCACTCATGGCACACAGAGTCTTGAATTCTTTAATAAAGCAATAAATGAATGCGATTATATTAAACTGAGGTCAGATGTGAGGCAAACATCAAAACTACATTACATCTGATCCAGCCATGGAATATCACTTGAATATTATAGCTCTACTGTTATATTACCAGGGCATATTTTTTTACAAATAATTCAAATTGTGATTTTTTTTAAAGGGGGGGGGGGGGGGTTATTGGACAATCACTTGATTATTCCTGCTTATTGTCAAAGTTGCACAATTAATAGGCAGAAATTCCACAAAACACAGGCGAAGTCCCCATCACTGTTAGACTCTATTCCGGGTCTGTGTAAGAAGTGTTTAAAACATCGTTTGCATCTGTTTATTAGATAGAGTAAGCATTTGATTTGTTATGAAATGTTTGTTTTTCTTTTTTATAAATTGTTACCGGTGGCTATTTTTACCAGTCGCCTTGTATAGCAGAAGAAGCGAAAAATGGGAGAGAAAATGATGCAAACATAATGTGCCATTAAATGGCGTTTCTGAGAAATGGCAAAGAGCAGAGACACTGTCTCCTTACATCATCCCAGTGCAGAATGAAACAGACTGTAGCTGATCTGCAGCCAGTTGAACCTTTTTCTGCTGTGTGAACTGGGCTCAAGAATAATGCACAATAATATGAAAATATTCCAGCCTCTCAAATTTTTTTTATGGTAAATGCCTGTAAGGGGTCAAGCGCTTGCGTAATATTTTGAGATGGTTCGGTGCCGAACAACAGCTTGCTAACATGAGCCCAAGCTGCATGGTCGAGGTTGAAAGAGTTCATTGGGTGAGGTTTGTTCAGGAAATCCTACAGAAACGTCCAGCAGGTGCCTACAGTCCCTTGTTGGTAACACCTTGAGTCTTTAAACATGACTGTGCTGATTCAGTTTATGAAAGTGGAAGAAATCAAATCCGGCTTCTTCAAATCACAAATATGTGGCATGTGCAAAGTTACCCATGAAAACACTGAATTCTCAATAAGTGCAGTTATCTGTGATAGCAAGACGTGACTTAAGCCAAAAACAATCGTATACAATTTGGATCACATTAAAAAATTATAGACTAGCAACGGTAGTGAATATCTTGGGCAGTTCTCCATAAGCTAATGAGAGACATAGAACCAAACTATCATATAGGGCCATGTTATGGTGTGTAAAGCTTCTTCAGTGTAGAAAGATATTCTCCTTTCTGGTCTGTCCACATCCTGAATTGCTGTAGATGCAAAACAATGCTAAGCACAATGCAGGAATAAAATACATTGTTTTCAGGGGAAACCTGAATTTAGAAATGCCCTTTCAATGTAACAAAGTAGGACATATTGAGCAGAACAGATGTACCATAAACCAAAATCAGCAGCAACTTAATTTCTGTTAGCAGAAACAAGGACGTAAACACTTGTGAAGCTGTAGTCTCAGGTGCTGGGTGGTGTGTTTTTCACATTTGTCTGTGTGTGGGGAGCTCTGAAAATAGGTGATTATTCCAGTTTCATCCCAGTGCTTGTTATTAGTGACTAGAAAAATGTCAAAAGTAATTATGAGAAAAAACCTGAATAATGACATACATTGACATATTTACAGCAAACCATTTCAGTGGAGCGGGAAATATGAAATGTGTTTTTTGGCAATTTTCTGAAACAGACTCAATTTCTTAGAAGCTGTACATCTGCATATAGGAACAGAGCAGATTTCAAACTTAATAGTGGTAGCGCTATATTTCTATATTTGCTCTATAAGTGCTCCTGTTCAGTGTTAAATACATGTGTAAAAAAGATTTGATCCAGACAGATATCACATAAATGAGGTATTTTGAATGATGTGTATTCATTAAAGGTCAACGTTCGCTGTGTGATCAAAAATTTTTACCATCGTTCTATTGTCTTTCTTGTTCGTGAAATCTGAATTTGTGAGTCTCTCTATCTGTTTTTTAAAATCAGTTTCTTCAGTGCATTTTCTGTGTTTGGTTATTGGTTCAGTTTTGTGAAATATGCAATATGAGACATCAATAAGGAAAATAAAGGACAGGATACAGATTGGCCTGTTCTTGTTTGTTTGTTGTGACAGGTGTGTGTGTGTGTGTGCGCGTGCGTGCGCATGTGCGTGTGCGTGTGATAGTGAGACAGAGGGCACATGTAGGCTCTGTCCCTGAACACCCTCTAGCCTCTATTTGCTCCTTCTCCAGAATGTGGCCGTCTGCTGACAGACAGATCTGGGCTGAGGTCGTATCGATCTGAACCTCTGGTGCTAATTAATTCGCCAGCCCTGTTAGCGGGCCTCGCACGGCAGCCTGGGGGATGTGGTGAGTAGGAAGAGGCAGTGCGACCAGCCGCTGCGCTCTGCTTTCAATGCCCCCGTGCTGCATTTAATGAGACTGACGTGACCCCAGGACCTGCCAGCGCTCCGCGCTCCACGATCCGCGTCAGGTGGGACCTGTGGGGTATCGTGCCTTTGAAACCGTAAAGGGCATACGCTCCCATCTGTGTGCGAGCAGCCTGCACACCACTGGGAGGCGCTGCTCTCAGGGCTCAGGCTTTTAGCCAGTGGATAGGCGGCCAAGGTCCCCCGTGTGCAGGGACAGCGGGAACTTGGTCAGTAGCACAACGAAGTAAATCGCCTAACCTTCAGCATGAATTTTCCTTTTGACTTTACTAAGGAAAAGGCTTCATATTTCGACAACGCTGCTTTGGTTCAGCCCCTGCACCAGTGCTCTTCAAGCTCGTTTTCAGTAATTGTTCTCCATCAACCTGACGAAGCCTTACCTGGAGCCGTCCGAATGTTACCACCGCCGCGCCTGTTTGCTCCCGCCGCCTCCCCAGCTCCCCCTATTCCTTCTTGTGCTCCCTGTGCTCTGGTCGGCAAGGCGGGTATAGAGTGGAGGCATAAGAGCAGGAACTGCGGGTAAGGCGGAGGAACAAAAGGCGCCTTTGACTGTTACGTTTGTGAAAAATCTCCCTGTCACTTTCTCTGGCTCCAGCAATCATTTTCCCTGTAGTCTTTAGGTATTTATTTACTTGACTGTTTCCTGTGAATCAGCCTGCGTTTCAGTTAATCTTTTCTCTTGCTGCTTTCTGGGGGGGGCGGGCGGCCGGCGGGGGGGGGGGGGGGGCGGGGGGGGGGGGGGGGGGGGGGGGGGGGGGGGGGGGGGGGGGGGGGGGGGGGGGGG
>JAODKC010000002.1:25004510-25015590 GCA_026777985.1 Mormyrops attenuatus
CCCCCCCCCCCCCCCCCCCCCCCCCCCCCCCCCCCCCCCCCCCCCCCCCCCCCCCCCCCCCCCCCCCCCAGTGAAGATGGAGTAAAGATCCACAAGGGTGCCAATTGATAATTTTACTTCAGTCATTGATCGTAAACTTCATTTCTAAATATCGAGACATTACCCTCACTGTGAGAGCGACAGGATGGAAAGATACTATTTAAAGAGCTGGAGAGAATGTGGGTGATATCTTTCATTTTTTTATTTCTCAAATTACCACCTCAGCCAAAAAGGAAGATGACAAGAAAGAGCTGAGTTTGTGGACCAGGACGACACTGTTTCTTCAAAGGCTTTTCTTGTAGAAAATCAGATAGGAGCAATGAAGATGTGTGAGAATGGAGAGGGGAAAAGGCAGCTCCTACTGGAGAATGGGCACACTCGACGATGAGGCATGATGATACGCACAGCAGCCGCCGCAGCCGCCAAAGTGAAGACAATGAAGGACGCATGAGTGTGAGCAGTTAACAGATACGCAGGCCTTTAATGCATAGAGGGATGTCACTCGCGAGATATTTATAGCTGTCTGCACAGGGGCCGCTTGGACCCCGAAGCCACAGAACGACACGAGTACAGAGCCCTCTGGAATCGCTCGCAGCCTTGATCAACATGACCAAAGGAGGCTTTGAAAAAAAATGTCTTTATTGTTCATTAGTTTGATCTTACCCTCATATTATGAGAAGAATCTAACCTTTCACTGGAAAAAAAGTTCTCAAAGCACAGGTGTCACAACAAAATTCTCACAAGCGGAATCTAATTAACATATATACACATTCGCATTTCGTCTTTTATAAACATGCCTGAATTTGTAGGAACGAAGTGGTGATGCGTGACTTACTGTTCCACTGGGTACAAATATGAGGAAACAGAAGCCAAAGCCCTTTATTCAGCCAGCAGCATGGGTACGAGCAGGTAATAAGCAAATGAACAAAAGGTTACTGAACTACATAAATCAGGCAATGGCCTGATAAAATAAACCAAAGATTCTCTTGAAAATGCCTATTTCTTCAATCAGAGCAGGAAGTCCCAAACAACTGGAGCTGTGATATTGCTACCGGAAAGAGGAAATCAGCCTGTTTACCTTCCATGCATAGTGGGGGAGGGGGAGGGGGAGGGGAGCTTGAGAGCTAAAATCTTCTCCAAGGATCACAGTTGGACAACTGAAGCTGTTGATTGCATCCTGGGATTACCAAGTCTCCAAAACTACAATTAGATGCCATCTCCATGCCAGCAAACAATTTAGCAGGCTTTGCAGACGAACGACTCTGCTGACATCAAACCACAAGTGTAAGTGCCTGGAGTTTGGTAAACGCTGCTAGAATTTTGATTGGAACTAGGTTTTGTTGTCAGATGAAACAAAAATAGGGATTTTTTTGCAACAAACACCAGTGATGGGTTTGGCATGAAGTAAGTCAAAGTCATGAAGAATTGAACTGGTAACTATTTGCTTGACACAAATAATATAGTATTATGCTATTACTTATGTATTAATAAACCGCAAACTAAGTCTTAGTTTCATACTGATCTCATGTTAATACATCATTAGTGAATCATTATGCATGTTTTATCTCAAGCAATTTATATTTGTTACTATATCTGTTAATTCTGTAAACCTTTGTGAACTGCTAAGGAACAACTGAAGGAAGAAGTAATGAGCTCATATTTGTTCATCATTAATCATGAAGCATCTTTTATCTGAAGTAACTACTATATTTGTTCATGATGTGTACTTCAGTAGTAACTGAGTTATTACTAAGTATTTGTGCCCCAAGTGAAGCGTTATCAATGAGCCTAATCCCCATTGGTAGTGGATCTGTCATGTTTTGCAGCTTTTGTTCTTTCAAAGACCTTGAGAGACTTGTTAGGATGCATGCCATGCTAGACTCCATCAAATATAAAGAGATTTTCAACCAAAATCTGGCTGCCTTTGCCAGAAGGTTAAGATTGGATCATGATTGGGTTTTCCGGCAAGACGATAATTCGAAGCGAAGCGCCAGATTCATATAGACGGCTCAGTAACCGCAGGATCAAGCTTTTGCAGTGGCCATGCCAGTCCGCTGACCTAAACCCCACTGAAACCTCATAAAATGAGCTGAAGAGGAGAATCTACAAGTAAGGTCAAAGGACTTTGAAGCATCTGGAGGGATTATGTATGGAAGAATTGTCTAGTGTCTCTTTAAACGTGCTCTCCTATCTCATCCAGCATTGTAAGGAAAGACTTAATGCTGTTGTCATGGCAAAGGGAGGCCACACAAATACACTAAACGCATGGCTGCCAATAACTGTGAGATGTGTCTTTTATGGAAAAAAACGTATTCTTTAAATAAATTTATCTCAGTGAAAGGTTAGGTTTCTCTCATAATTTGAGTGTAAGATCAAACTAATAAAGAATAAAGACATTTTTTCACAGCCATTTTTGGTCATTAATTCCAGAGGGCACTGCCGGTCCGAGTTCAAGAAACTAGGTCAAAATTCTGAAAAATGATTGTTCTGCCTTTGCCAAAGTTCATCCATTGAAATTTCCATTTCAGTTCGAAACGTAGCACAGTGAGCCCATGTCAGTGCAAATTTGTAAGTTATCAAAGGGTTTGAAGAACTGTAGGAATTTATCAAAGCTCTCCAGCCTCCCACAGTGTAGAGACTTCTTTTAAAGTAACAGTCGTTCCCAACAATGCAAAACTTCCTGACATGACCCTTTTAGATTACCCTTCATGAGGAATAGTTGGTCCATTTATTGTTTACATTTCTCTTAAATGATTGCATCATGTTTTAACATCATTATATTAAAGCTTCAGTTTAAACACCAGCACATTAAGATACAGTACAGTGCCTATGTTTCCTGGAATTGATTCCAGATCACTGCAATCCTGAACCTAAGCAAACAGAACCATTATGACTATGGAGATCATTCTTTTGGTCAAATTTAATTACCCGAGTGTTATTTTTATAACAACATACAGCTCTGGAAAAAATTAAGAGACCACAGCACAATTTTTGTTTCATTCATTTCTCAATGTATGGGTGTGCGTCGCTGAATAATGTCATTTTTTTTGCAAACTGCAGCCTGGTTGTGTACTGTTTCTCATTAATAAAGGGCTTCTTCCTTGCTTTATGGGACTTCAGTCCTGCTTCTCAGAGCCTGATATGAACTGTCCTAGCAGTGCACTTCACACCTGCACTTAAACGTTTCTCATTATTTTTGAAGGTCACTTAATGTCATCCTCTGATTCATGAGAAGCTGTCAGATAAGTTGACGGTCATCTCTGGTGTTAGAAAGTAGCTTCCACCTGGCTGGTGTTTGGTCGTTCCCAGTGTCACCTGCTTCACCTTATTCTTCTGTACTGCCGTCTTAGAAATTTTGAACCTAGAAGCAACCTGTTACTCGGTGTAGCCTTCTGCCAGAAGAACCACGATTAAACCAGTATTTAAAAAGTTTTTCCAGAGCTATATATATGAAGCATGACCATCTTTCATGCACAGGCAATTTTACTTTTGAGATTAAAAATCATTGTAAGTACCATTTGTGTACATCTGAAACCTGAACTGATACAAATACACTGAAAGTATTGTTATGTATTCGGGTGACAAAGTGTTAATACCTCAGCAGCTGCTCTCCATGTTTCCCAAAGTTTTGAAATTCATCTTACTATTTTAAAACACTATGTAACATATGTTAACATTTACAACAGTTATTCTTTGCTGTTGTAAATGTTAAATTTAACACAAGGAAACTTAAAATAAGTGTCAGAGAATATAACCTCTTTGCAATGTGAATCACAAGTGAGTGTTTGGTTTGTAGTGAATGAAACACGAACATCAAATTGACCAGCAGAGTCCTGAGCTGTAGACAATCTTCAGGTTGAAATGGAATGCAGAATTTGGCTGCAGCTGGATGGTGGTCTCCAGTAACAGTAGAGAACCTACTGATGCAGGTCAAATTGAAAGACTGGCAAACTCCAAACCGATGTCCCATTACAATTAGATAATACATAAAAGTGTATCGATTTTATTCATAGTTTTATTTTGAAGTATGGCCTGTGCTAAAAAAGCAAACATATTTGAAATTATACTGTAACAATTCTACATAATTCTGCATCAATCCAATGTCAGAATTCCTATAGCTATCTTCCTGCTCATAAAAGATTTACTTACACAAAAATGCTCTGAGGGATGAACAAAAATGATTGGTTATCTCTCTAAACCAATCAGATTGTAGAAGAGGTAGGTCCACGCAACTAGAGGCAGGACCAACCAATCAAATGTATTGGTCTCTCCTCCTCTAGTTGCTTGGACCCACCTCCTGTAAAATCTGATTGGTTATCTTTCAGAACCAATCATTTTTTGTTCTGTCCTCAGAACATTTTTGTGCAAGTAAAACTCTCACAAACTAAATTCCTGATGAATGCACATACATTCCTGATCAATATATGTGTTTTGTTAATGGCTGGAATTCCTGATGGTCACTCTGAAGCTGCCGCAGTCAAAGCTGAAACACAATGAGCAGTCAATGTCCCATTGTCGGTGCTTCACTGACATTCATCTCCTCGTGCAAGTGCTTCTAATGAAACGTTCACCACAGACACTGATCAAAAGCTTGTTATAGGTTCAGTGTGACTTTTGTGTCAAACAGCCAGAGCTGCAAATAAGGACCTTACACAGCTTGAGGTGAACTATTTGGTTGTCCTTAATCTGAGCAGAAAATAATTATGACCAAACATTTCTGAAGGTAAAAGGCCTTATTTGACTGTGAAGATGCACTGACTAATGCCATTTCACACACATACCCAAAAAATTATTACCACAAGTTCGTTCTTTGTACACGTATCCCTGATATTGTTTTCATAGCCAATCACTGATGAGTCATTCGCAGACCGGTTCTCTCTAGAAAGACACAAGCTCCACCTGGTGGATAATGTCTAATACTGCACCACCACTGCATTATTTTCAGTGCTTCTCTGATCACATGCTTTTCAACGTTAACACACAAGAAAACACGCACAACGAGGTTTTCATTAAACACTGTCAGTTATATTATTTCAATTATAAATATATGATCATTTAAATAGCCAGTTAAAAGCACAAATCTCTTCCAGTTTACAGTTTAACAAAATATAAATAAAATTACAGCGCTATTGTAGTAGTACTTATGCAAGTGCATCTTTTGTTAGATACAGAGGCAGTGCTCTGAGTGAAGCCCCCACTCAGACCTTGCTGATTGTGTATTTGCCTTTCTGAAGCTGCGAAACATATATCTTGGTTTTGCTGCCGTCCGTTCGCCTCAACCAGACTTCGCCGGAGCTCACTGCCGTGATTACCGCCCTGAGGGAGAGAGAGAGATGAATTTTGACTAACACTGCCGGTGAAGTCTAATCGCAGCCATTTGGCACATATCTGGCATCTCCTCTATTCTTCTCACACACCAATGATACAGACACACACATGCCTACTGTACTCCAATCCCAAAATCCATCTCTCATTCCATTACTGAGGAAGTCGTCGATTCAAATCATTTCACACATGCTGTCATTAGTGTGTTAACCCTGTCTCTTTTCTGATGTTCCACTGCATACAGGTTAGAGCTGAAGATGTTTCAAAATCACTTCCTCCGAAGCCTTTTACTAATTGCTAATTATTAATATTAGAATCTGCAATGTTGATCATAAATCCAGGCTTTTCCAAATCTAGAGCCATGGGCTGGCCAGAGGGTCATTCAAGAGCCTGCCAACCAAAAACATATTACTGCACATTCATAATACTGTAACCCAAATCTATTATTACACATTGAATTCATTGTGCAATTGCATAACTGCATTTAAAACTATTTTAAACTGTATTTTTAATTGTATTTTGGATCTATATCTTATGTCAAAGTCTCCGTATGTTATGTTTAAATTGTGAGTGTGTCTTTGTTAGTGTGACCAACAAGATCATAATTATGAAAAATTCTGCCCATCCACTCCAGGGGGCGCTATGTTTCCTTTGCACTATGTGTACTGTGCACCTTGTCTGTTTGACACTATATGTATGTTCTTGCTGGTATATGCATCAGAATTACCCCCTGGGATCAATCAAGTCAATCATAATTTCATTTCAAAGGCACGGATAAGATAGCTGAAGTTGACAATAAAAGTACTCTGACTTTTGACTTATCCAGGTCGCTATGGTCAGAGGTCAATACACCGGACACACAGTACCTGCACAGGCCTTTAAACCAATCAGGACGCACTTCCTGTTTCCCAAGGACGACCCTGCTAAAAAGGGGCCGCAGAGCCATTTTGCACAAGTGTGGCACCTCCATCATCCGGAAAGCCGGCATCAGCTGCTCTATGAATTTCAACCATGTTCATATTGTCTGGGACAGCCCAAGAACAAACCTTGGTGTCGTTCAGTTTGAAACAGGCCGCAGGAGAGATGATGACATGCCAAGAGGGAGCGGGGGAGAGGAGCAGAGAAGGACAAGGACGGAGCGACAGAGAGACGCGGAGAGAGAGCGGGACTGACTGTGAGGTGTCTTCCTTGACGTGCAGGAGGATCGTGTTCCCTTTGCAGAAACGCTCCCCCTCGTAGTACAGCGTCCCCCCCTGGCAGCGTGCACCATACTGCTGTCTGCCTGAAAGGCCACGGGGATGGGGGGGTGGACCAACACATCACATCAGACACCCGTGGGAGTAGAGCTAGGCAGAAACCCCCCAGGGGAAAGTCCCCCGTCAGGCCTATGTATGCGCTATAAAACAGCTCACACTGTAAAACGCCTCCTTCTCCTATCAATTTATACTGCAGCGCACATTCACTCCCCATTCTTAAAGGTAGTGAATGACAAGGACATTCAATAACACGGCTCTTTCACAGTCTTTCCAAACCCACCAATAATATAATAACTTTCCAACAAAGGGCTGAAAAACGATACCCGCAGCTCATAAAGACACTTCAGCACCATTGAATCATAAACATACACACACGTAGGACCAGTACAGAGATACAGGTTAAAGTGGCACTAACCTAACTCAGGGAGATTTAATAAACAGTGTTTCTTAAGTCTTGTGTGGCTCTGTAAATAGTTCAACATTGTTTGTCAGAGCAGATTTAGGAACTATTACTGAAACTGCAAGATCCATGTAGACTCCAGAGACACTCTCCTTTACTAAACGTACCCATGGCCTACAATAATCATAGAGCCTTTGAAAGTGGAAAAGGTTCCCACTTTATTTTTGCAGTCATTGTATAAAGGAGCTTTTGGGGCTGATGTGTAGCAGGAGGCAAGGGGGGCGGGGGGGGGGGGGGGGGCTGATGGGCAGATGGCCTGACAGAAGGGCTGTGCGAGAGACAGAACGCGAAAGCCGCACATGCTGAGCTCCAAACCTACTTTCCGATTTCTTCTTCAAGGGCAACACAGCTGCTTTGGCCTGTAAGACAGTAGCACAGCGCTCTCTGAATGGCACGTCCAGTTATTTCTACAGTAAACAACGATGTTAAACAAATACAGGGGGTACTGAAACAGAGACGGTAGAATAGGGACTGCAGTGCACTGACAGGCACACGTGTCACATTCTTCACTTAGCGGTAATGTGACACCAGCGTTTATAAGATTATGTCTCCTTCATAGCAATGTACTCGATCGTCTTCAGAACTTTGCAAACACATGCATATACAACCTACATATCATTAGGATATGGAATTCCTACAGTATTTTAATTGTTACTATTACTATTGTTGTTGTTGAATTCAGTATATATTTTCTTTGGGTATGGTATGAATACAGATTATTTACTGAACAATCACATAGATCCCAACCTACACGGTGCTACTGAGATTAACAGGTGAAATGTAACAGGTAAGATTAGGACCCAAAAAAAAGTCTTCGTGGTATGATGACACATCCAAGGACAAGGACAGGATGTCATTTTCACAGACAGAGGAACTGATGCCACTTGTGGTAGACAAGTACCTTCTTAATGGTTGTCCAGTCTTCTAGTATGTCGACATCTTTCAGCATATAGACTATGTAGGGCCCTAAGAAGGGGGCAAGACAAAGCAAGTGAGCAGCAGGAAAGTGGTAAGCCCCTGGTGTCATTAATATCACTACAGAGGCAGTAGCTAGGGAGAGGTTACCAGACACGAGGGTTGCTTTCTTCCTTCTCTCTGGCCGTGCCATGTGGCTCCGCCTTTTACACTTCCTCCCTTTCAGTTCATCACTCCACCATTCTGAAAGTGAGACACACCAGGACACATCGCACCGAGCAGACCAGTGTTTCCCAATGCGGTCCTCGGGGACCTGCAGACAGCCCATGTTTTTGCTCCAGGAGCTGAAAGGGAGCAACAATGTGGACTGGCTGGAAGGGACCCGGGAGGAGCAAAAACTGGTCTGGGGGACCACAAAAACCGTGTTGAAAAACACAGATGTAGACTAACCGCCCACAGTCTTGATCACTGCTCTACCTGCCCCCAGAACTGGCACCAGCACAGACCTTCCATACAACCAGTTACCCTTCCCTGATCCGCTCCACATGATTTTTGAACTGCATTTCCCAAGTAATCCCTTAAACAACAGCTTCAGCCAACACTGGCAGAGTTTTCACCACACTCAGCATTTTCTTTGCTGCCTGATAGTTCCATGTTTACAGACCCTTTGCCTGAGTCTCCAACCACATTTTTGGCTTGTGATTTTTGAGGATGTTCTGCCCCGTTACGCGTATTTGACTTCCCACCAGTGTTTACAAGTGTAGGATTTGGTTTTGTGAAAAAACAGGTATGGATCGGTCTGCACTTGGACCTCCGCTTCAATCATTATGCCGACAGTGCACTGACATACTGAGAATAATGCAATATACTTCAATATAACGAATATGAAGAGCGGCTGTGTATCCTGATGACCACCCTCTCCTTGCCCTCTGATCATCCTCCTCTCCCCACTTCGCCTAGTACAGAAATGGTGAAGTGAGACATCACACTTTATATATTAACACTACATCCAGTGTTAATGGGCAGAGTCTATATTTAAGCCTCGCTCTGTATAGACATACCATAAAAAGCATCTCTTCCAAACCATTTACAGAAATAAGGTTTTTCAAATAACCAATTTCATTATTCAGAGAACATATCTTGAAATAATTTAGTAAGAATATTTCATGCAGGTAACAAGTCATGTTAGCAGTAATATTTAAAAACATGCCGAGATGTTTATGCCTGAATTTGACAGGAATGCACAGATTTAACTCATCAGTTTTAAAAGATCTGAATGGCCTCCAATCATTCTGACGTGGCAGCATTAGTACCATGACTGGACTGGAATAGCACATTTTAATAACGACAACAGCTTCAGTGTTCTAATTTAGGTTTTATATATTCATAACCATCTTGTTAGCTTGTTAACCAGGGGAAACCATGTTCCCATGCTCTCTCAGTGGAATTCAGAAGGCTGACTGCACCTGTTTACTCAGTTTTATAATATTAATAAGGCTTCAGAGCTCTGAACAATCCCTTCAGAGCCTCGATCAATCCCATCGGGGCCTCGATCAATCCCATCGGGGCCTCGATCAATCCCATCGGGGCCTCGATCAATCCCTTCAGAGGACATATTCTGGCTGTGTATGGTTTCAGTGGTTTACTGGTCTTAGATGTGAATGACATGAAGCGCTAACACAAACTGGCGTTGATTGCCCGTGTCTGTTTAGACGTGATAACAGACATGCTACAAGCCTGGGGCATTCGGGTCTGAAGATTTGTTTAGCTCAGATGTTTTAGCACTCCTTTTGACAGGTCTTTTAAGATACTGTGCCCTTAGCGATAAATTGTGGGGGAACACACTTTTATTACCAATTTTCATTCATCTTTTTGTTAGCAGCCATACAACCTGCAGCTCAGAGAAGGGAATCTACCTGAAGCTAAGCAGGTTTGGGCCTGGCCAGTACTTGGATGAGAGACCAACTAGGAAAGCTGGGTTGCTGTGGGAGAGGTGTTAGTGTGGCCAGCAGGTTAGCCCATCCTGTGGTCAGTGTGGATCCCAATGCCCCAGTGCAGTGACGGGGACACTGTGCTGTAAAAATGGTGCCGTCCTTTGGATGAGACCTAATACCGAGGTCCTGATTCACTGAGTCATAAAAGATCCCAGGGCATCTTTGAAAAGACTAGAGGTGGTACCCTGATGCCCAGTGGCTAAAATTGCCCACTGTGGCCCTTTCAAATCTTGCCTCCTAATGATCCCCTATATCTGATTGGTGAATCCTCTCCTGCTGCTTCACCACCTTAGCTACTGTGTGGTGAGCGTACTGGTACAGAATGGCTCCTGTCGCATCATCCAGGTGGGGGCTACACAGTGGTGGTGGAAGCGGCTCCACATTGGTTCTGTAAAGCGCCTTACAGTAATTGTTGGGAAAATCACTATGCAAATGCAACATTCATTACTTTTAGCTTTGCTGGAATGGAATTAAATAATCATTAATTACATTTAAAAAAAGAGTGAGTCACTGGGAAGTGTGGGTGTGCATGTGTGAGTGGGCAGATACCCGAATTGATGTCCCTGCTGTGCCTCTCTTCTTCCAGTCTATGGATCTGATCCAGTAGCTCTGTCTTCATGGTGTCGAACAGCAGTGAGCGCTCACTCTGAGGACACAGCGATTACACCTCAGCACAGCTCCACCCCCTGTCGCATGGCCCCGGTACGTACAGGGTGGGCCCCTTACCTCCAGGTGCTGCTGGGCCCCCTGCAGCTCGCAGTCATACTTGTGCTTGATCACCTGCAGACACAGCTCTTTGTAGACCCCTGCCAAACAATAAGAAGACCGATACAGGCACTACAGTAACTACAGGTAAGTTTGCTAAGAAGGATCCCATTTTCATACCCTTAGTAGGCAATTATCAGCTAAGCAAGGTACAGTACAGTATATGGCCAAAAGTATGTGGACATCCCTATTAATTAGAGGAACTGCCGAATTAATCCACACCCATTGCCAATGGAAAGTTCAGGTCCTAAGAGTACAAATCCACGCCAAAGTTTTGTTTCAACCAACCCGTGGGGGCGAGAGGGTGTCGGTCGCCGCGGGCGCAG
>JAODKC010000002.1:25016196-25031537 GCA_026777985.1 Mormyrops attenuatus
GGAAGGACGCTGAGATCACCAGTCCATGAAAGATGCACCATACATTTCGCACACAGCCACATCAATTAATTTTTTTGGGAATACTCAACTGGTTGGTTGAAACAAAACCTTGGTCTAGATTTGTACTCTCTGGACCTGAACTTTCCACCTCAGTCCTGCAATCTCCTGCAACGAACATTAGCAGTAGAGAGGTTGTATAGGAGAGCTTAGTAACTTTCTACCATAAGATGCCATCTTTCCAACAAGTCAGTTTGCCACATTCCTGCCCTGCTAGAACGGCCCTGGTCAACCGCAGGTGAAGTGACCGTGAAGGTCAAAATGCCTGGGATCAAATTGTGAAAGGGACCTGATCACCCATTATCAACATCCAACCCGAATGGCCTCAGATCCCACCAGCAATGTTCCAGCATCTAATGGAAATCCTTACCAGAGGATTAGAGGCTAGTATAGCAACAATGAGTGGAGTGACTTCAGCTGATACCCTTGGCTTCAGAATGAGGTGCTGGACAGGCTGGTGTCTCCATACTTAATAAATAAACTGTATAAATATTAGTGTAAAACCTGAGCAAGCAAAATAAACCAAAAAAAATAAGTACATGATGTGAAAGAGTACATAAGGAGACTGTAGTGCTTCATTAATATCCTACTATATATAGAGCATGGTAGGTCTGTGTAATGACCTCTCACATTCTGTTACTTAATCGTAGCCCTAATGTTCTCTGTACGATGAACTGTGAAGGGACAGCTCAGCATCACTGGTTGTGTCACTGGCGCTGCCCGGCCCAGCATCCCGTGAGTGTTCGTCCAATCAGACGTACCGGCGACCTCTGTGCGCAGCTGCATGTTCCGCTGCAAGACGGCCAGTGGCTCTTTGTACTCCCCTGAGCGGCCTGCCAACACCTCCTCCAGCTTCAGCTTCACCTGGCTTAACCTCTCCCGGAACAGCCTGTCCAAAGAGAGGACTGATGCCGAAACCCAGGGATAGGTCTCAGTTGGACAATTTGCTTTACAGCTGATAGCAGACGATTACCAAGATTATAGTCATTTTAGCTGCCAGGTATTAAAGCTTTCTTTGTGTCTGCACCATGCTACACGCCACAAGTGCCTCGATAAGAGCTCGAATGCTCCCTGAAACAACCATTTGGATTCTTTGAAAAGAACCTATGGTCACAAGTCCAACTTTTTTGACCACTACAGCTGATTAAGGTCCAAGCAATGCAGCTTTCTAAACGCGGCACTGTTAATGGATGAGATGGTAGTCATGGCCTTTACCACTGAATTTCCTGCAGTAAAACATTTTTTTAACATCACTCCATACATGGGTGCTTACTTCACAAGTGATTAAAAAAAAATTGGCATCATTAAAAGACGGCAGATTTGTGATGTACGACTTGTGAGTTTGAAAGCTACAAAAGGTAGATTAATCACCAGTGGAAGGCAATAAAAAGTGTAAAAATGCTTAGAATTGGTTAGTCTAACCAGTAATTAAAAACATACAAAAATCCCCTCCAACCATGAGCCTTCTTCCTGCCATGCCTAGTACAGATGCTAAAGAACTTTGTTTTTTGATTTACTAGACAAATGTGAAACCTTGGAAAGGTGGACAAGGAGATCATCGGCCAAATGGAGTAGACTACGTGTTTTTTGTTAAATACAAGACTTTGCCCTACCTCTCTGTCCTGCTTACTTTTCTTTAAGTTCCATGAACTGCTTCTCCAGATCCGACATCTCATCCAGGCACTCCAGTTTCCTTCTCTCATAGTCCTCATCGTCCATCTCTGGGAGATAAAGGAAATTCCTACTGTTACTGTCCGTCTCCTTTGATTCCATATGATACAGACCATGGAACATGGGCCACGCATGTTGTATCTACGCAAGCTGTATCTACTCATCTGTTTGCTTCTGAAGAACCTTTTGCCTCTGTTTTATTCCTAAATTGTGGAAGCCTGTTCACAACAAAATACTGTAGCGCAGGGGTGCGGGCGGGCAGTACGGCAGGCTGCGCTTGCTGTGTTGTTGTGTCAAATGTAGTGTTTTAGCCACAAGTACTGTTTTGTGTGTGTGTGCGCGCGCGGGTAAGCCTTACCTTGTGGGGACCAAATGTTCCCACAACGTGATGAATACCCGTTTTTTACCTTATGGGGACCAGTTTCCTGTTAAGGTTAAGGTTGTCATATAGTTAGCATTAGCATTTTTCCCATAGAAATGAATGAGCGGTCACCAAAAAGATATGATTACACGACTGTGTTTGTGTGTGTGTGTGTGTGTGTTTGCCTACTGTACGTGTTAGGAGCAATCAGGGCGACAGGCACGGTGGGCAGTGCGAATGCGTTGCGAGTACGCTTGTACGGGTGCAATAACCGCCACCTTGTGGCTAAAACCCAGAACCGTGTCAGTGTCATTTAATTGAGCAGCTCAGCGACCCACCCTTATTATACTTTTTTGCCTCACAGCACATGTTAAGATATGTCATCAGTAGCATTAGCTATAACATTGAACATGCAGGGTAAAAACACAGGCGATTAGTAGATTACAAATCGGACCACCCAGTAAGTAACCGACCTTGTTTGCCTCACATAAAAAATTAATACAATTCAGGCTTTCATTAAGAAAATTGTTATTGGTTTGTGTTACATTATTTGATTATTTGTAGGGATGATGCTCCAGAAGTTACCCTGAAGTTACCCTGATAGTCCCCTGGTTCCAGTAAGTAAGTATACATTTTATTTATAAAGTACATTTCAAGAACATCTCATGTTCATCTAAGCGCCGCACAATTCATACCATCAAAACAAAATATATAAAAAAAATAAAACTGCCCCAAATAAGAGATAACACACCCCAAAGGGAAAACATTTACACTACAAAGGGAACAAGTAAATTGCCTTTATCAGCTGTATTCACTCAAAGGCCTGTGGAAAAAAAAGAAAGAAAAAAAAAAAAAAAAAAGAATAATTTTTATTTTTTTAAGAATAAAAAAATAAGTTTTAAGCCTTTTGTTAAAAGACTGAGACAGATGGGGAAAATCTAATATTTGCCAGCATGGAGTTCCATAGTCTGGGTGCAGTAGCTGCAAAGATCCTATTCCCCCCAGATCCAAACGCTCAGTATTCCCATACTCAATAATGAGAGCCTCCTGAAACACCTCACACTCATACCTGAGCTCTCTTCCTCTTCCTCCTCTTCAGCTTCGCTGTCCTCGGAGTTGCTCCTCGCCTCGCTCTCCCTGTCCTCACCGCTCTCCTCCATCGTCTCCTCCTCCCCTTCTCCCCCTTCACGCTCCCGCTCCTCATCCAGCTCCCCGTTGGCCTCCGGCACCTCCAGCTCCAGGTCTATCTCCTCCTCGGGCTCCCTCAGCGCAGGATGTGCCGGCATGGCAGCACGGCTACAGGCAGGAGACAGAGCTCAAATGGGGCCCCCAGCTACCAGTACGCCACACAGACAGCAGCTTAGATACAAGCAAGAACTCTATGGCACCATTAGAATCATAATATCCAACAATACAAAATGTTCAGATACGTATCTGTTCCTTTCTTTTAGGTAAGGCTACAATCAATTGCACTTATTTTACTTATGAAGAGAAAATACAATTACAAAATACTATGACTGCACAGTCACTGGACCACACCAACCTCCATCCTGTTCACCTCCCTGCCCAGAAATCAGCATCCATAACTCCAGCGAACCTTCCGCATTTATACCTGGACTAATCGTAATCGGATGGAGTGATGGCTCTGAGGCTAGGGAACTGTGCCAATAACTTGAAGGTTGCTGATTCAAATCCCCTGAATGCCCAGAGTAATTCTGTTCCATTGAGCAAGGCCCTTAACCTGCAATTGCTTCATCCTGGGTATGATGTTAATCTACATCCAGCCCTATAAGGAGGTCCTCCACCTTGCAGGGAAAAGCTTAGGGGTTGGTGACAGAATTGGCACTCCAGCCACTGGGAAAAACTCACGCTGGTCCATTTGGACTAGTGTGGTGCTGAGGTATAACCTGCCACATGGCTGCACTCAGGTTGGCATCCCTGAGGTGGTTTGTCATGTGGTGGGTGTGATGACACACTGTATCAGTGCATGATCCTTACCTCTCTCTCTATTGATAATTCTGCTTTATAAACTGAGACTTTGTTACTTTGAGTATCCCCTGCCAGCCCGCCGAGGGTGGCCTCCCCCCTTGAGTCTGGTTCCTCCCAAGGTTAATTCCTACGAGGGAGTTTTTCCTTGCCACTGTCGCTCTGGCTTAGTCACTGGGGGCTTTGGGCGGGGATAATGTAAAGCGCTTTGAGACAATGTAATGTTTCGAAAACGCGCTATACAAGAAATAATTCAATTTAATTTAACTGAATATAACATACAATATCAATACCAACAGAGAAGCTTACAATTGACCTGGAATAACCTGACATTTAAAAAAAAAAAAAAAACTGAGGAAGAGATTCATTGTCAGTAGGACAAAGTGAGTGGCAGCGGAAGTGGTGGGTAGGTACTGCGCTGTTAAAACGGATTTACAATTAAACTTCAAAATACCCACTACCCCCCTTTCCCGATATAAAACAGATCACAAGACAAGGTACTATTAGTACTGCAGTTCGCCTAAAAGTAAAAAACGAATACCCCATAACAACGCAAAAATAAAACGCTACAATTACCAATATTGCCAGAATTATAACTATATTTAATATGGCTCTTAAAAAGCAAACGAATGCGTCGTTAATTATACAACAGGCCAAAACCAAAGTACTATAACGATGTGGCAGTTCCTCCTACATCTCACGGTATGTACCACGATGTCCTTCAAATATATCAGAAATGCGAGGCTATGCATGACTAAATCACCTTTAAAATGTACCGCGAGACTGGTAAACACTTTATAATTAAACTAACTTTTACTGCCAGCATCTCACTGCACCATGTACTGCGTTTCAGATATGATCTGACTCCTTGCGGAGATGACAATAAAAGTCCCTGTCCGTAAGGCCGCTAACAGGAACCAGGGTCATGAGCAAACACAAAATTACAACTTCATTTTTGGAAATTTTAAATATATTTTATGTTTAAAAGCGCGTATGGAACACGCGATTAACAAAAAGTGATCATTTCATCTCATCAGCCCGATATACTTACTTTCGTTTGCGTGTTTGTACATATGGGACAGTACAACCTATTGAGAAACATTTCCCATTTGGTTATACATCGAAACAAAGTGATAACAATCAAACTGACGGTCAGTTTCTCACATTTATGAATGTACTTAACGCTAGATCGTGCAATTCACTGTAGCTAACAGTTCGTGATAATAATGCTAATGTCCATTTTGCGTTATACAAGGGTTATTGCTATACGACGGGTAAAATTGTGGACCATACGTTATAACAAGGTATATAAACACACCGACTGCTCCTACCTTTATTAACTTAAGAATTCGCCTACAAAGACCAGGGTAGAGATGAATTCTTCGGGAATAAAAGTCTCTCACTTCCTCAGTTACAATGTTACTTCACTGGACTCTTAACCACGTTATTGTAACCAATCAACGGCGGCCTCTGATGCCCAGTAAACCAGTAAAAGTCCCTCACTGAGATACGTGACACAATCGGCATCCACAGCGCAGGTGAAAATGCCTCTGGGTTTATTATGCTCTGTAGGCCAAGTCTTAGGGCAATCGTTTTAAGTAGGGTTCTGTCTGATAATCTGCTAATAAACCAAATACAGTTACACTTACACTTATTATTTTTACGTATACGTAATGATGAAAGTAATAGTGAGTCTCCGAAGACCTAATAAGTAATAGCCTACGTCACAAGTTAACCTTTAGTATAAAGTCATGCTGTGCAGTTCGTCGTTTCGCTAGACACAATAGGAAAAAATAAATGTAACAAACGAAAACATTTTGGGCTTATTTTTGTTGCGCCTACGTTTCATCATAAACTTCGTCCGTATAATATATTGTTTGATTTGCTAACGGCGTACTTCTGGGTATTGGATTTTTTTCCAGGGCCGCTAAATCCTATTGGCGACATAGGCGACCGCCTAGGGCGCCAGCTTCTGATGGGGCGCCGACTTCCTAGCTAATTTCACTTTGGCTTGGGCGGGGGGCGCTGGTGGTAATGCTCGTCTAGGGCGCCACATCGATAGGGACCGGTACTGACAACACCAGGAACAACCTTTGGACCTGCAGCCATCCCGTCCCGTCCAGCTACATGCCAGTTGGCCATTGTTTATTTACGTCCATTCGTTTATCATTAAGATTGTGGTAGTTTGGCTTTGGACTATATGTTAACGTTTACGATCCTGAATAGAATAACCGTCGGGTTGCAATGCTATTTAAAGTCGACACAAACACTTAAGCGTTAGTTTGTTGTAATATTTTGTTGTTTTTGGTCGAACCTTTAACTGAAAGAAATTTGGGTCACTGCGCTGATTCTTTTCAGTTCTTCTAATGATTGTGATTCATCGTTCAGTTCATCCATGAGTGAAATACACCATTCTGAGAATCCCTCTCGCCACCTACTGGTGTAATGTTGTGGAGATGTCTGAAAGAGTCAAGCAGATACACTTAATTAACTTATTGTAACTTAATGTATAAAAAATTATAATATATAAAATACAGGAAATTTACTGCAATTTGAATATATAAATACAATAAATATATAATCTCTTTAAGTAAACTGAAATGTAATAAATACGTTTTATTAAAATTAAATCCATCACTCCCAACGGAGAAATATCCAAGCGGAACCCATAAACCTTGACGAACGGAAGCGAATGAGTAGTTCAACGAACTCAACGGAATCGATTCACCGAACAGGATCAAGATTTCCCTCGCTATTCCTGATAGCTTCCGGTCTTTCGGTCCCGTTTTCAAAATAAAAGTCTTTCATATTGCGCGCGGAATCATAGCTGTCGTACTAAATAAAGCAGCTTAGAGTATTTTAGAGTCTTGCTGTATTTTAAATATTCTGGTCCAGGTGTCTATCATATTCAAAGCTGTCACTATTAAAGGAGGTTCTGTGTTTTATTTACATGGTAATTTGTCCTCTCTCATTTGTTTGTAAAAATATTTAATAGCCGTATATCTTTGAAAAAGAGAAGTTGTTATGGATTCAGCATTAAAAGAGCCTCCATTTTGCGAAGCTCATGTTGAGTCAAAGTGCTGCTTAAAGTTTGCCAGGTCTGCAGACCTTCCAGGATTAGGAAGAAAGGGGGTCTGGAGCCAATCCCAGGCAGTGCAGGACAGAGTGCTGGAGTACATCTAGGATGGACTTGCAGTCCACAGGGCACATACACAACACACACTCACACGCAAATTATGCATGAGGAAAGCAATTCATCCAGTTTCCTCAGCACTGGACAGTATCCGACCAATAATGTTTTAGGCTTTATGAACTTCATTCAAGGTATCTACTGTACCTGTGCATTTCCTGCAGGTCGATAGCTGGCACTGAGCACAGAAAACACTACTCCATCGAGTTCAGAATGTTAACAGAGTAACAAACTGCATTAGAAGCAGTCAGGATACCAAACTCGATCAGATCATATGTGACAAAGGAATAGAGAAATAAAACATACTGACTCACTGACGGACTTTGGCTTTGACCTTGACCACGGTTTACACCTTGTTTTTAGCAACGACCTCCCTCTTTCTCTGTCTATAATGTCAGCATGCCCAAGGGGGTTGGGCAGTCAGTTGATCTTGGACCCCCCAGAAATATTTTTTTCTCCCTACTTGTAGTAATTCTGTTGTGTATGTCGCCATGTAAAAATAAATTGAATTTGTATTGGCCCGTATAGTACAAGCTCTGCCTTAGAATTTCTGTTCACCAGCTTTGCATTTACAGGGTGCAAAATGCAATAAAACACCTACCTGCCAGACAATTAGAAAGAAGTAACCTTAAACTCTTTGTGAAAGCTCTTAATTCACTACAGTCTATATGGAAAGTAAACCACTTTGTAGTTGCAGCAGTTGTTTGAATTATGTTGTTTAATAGTTACTGTTGCCATTTCACCATATATTGTTGTCATAAAGTATTGAGTCAATGTGCCTCTTAGTTCAGTTACGTTGATGGAGCTAAACAGGAAGTTAAGCTCTTAAGAGCACTTATTGAAGTATACTACTCAGTGTTTATAAGCTGTGGTCTTATTTACAATCCTTAATGTAGTTCCTGAAACCATGCAATTGCTGTTTTTAGTCTGTCCTGCAGGTGGTGCCATACTCATTTTCAAATAGTAGAGAACATGCTCCAATAGTCAAGTTTTTTCATTTTTACTTTAGTGTGCAGCTGTTTCTAAACTGTTCCTAATAGTCTGTACTAAACACGGGTAATCTAATTTAATTCGTTTTATATTTACTTAATTTTATTTTGTTCCATGAAACACTTAATGTGGAAGCTTGTCAAACGGTGCAAAGTTTAAAATAGACTTTTGAAGCTGAACTTGGCTTCTGAACTACATCATTACATTAATCTTGATGAAACTTTGTTAAGCACAATAATTTATATTTATATTTACTTTAAGCAGGGATGGACAGTTTCTCAAATCCAATTAAACATGCATTATAAAATATTTTTTACTGATTTTTGGCCTTTAAGTTGTTGACTTCATTCAGCTCAAATGTCATCTTTCATTTATTATAACCGCCAAAGGTGTTGATTCATTTGGAAATTGGTGGGGTGGTAGTTTGTAAGCCACGGTTATCATCAATACTGGTCACATGAAAATCTCATTGTCAGGGCTGGCTGAACTTGCCAGCTGGAATCAGAAGTTACAGACCTTTATATTTTATGACAAAGCTGAATTGAGGTGGCTTAGAGGATGAGAGGGAGAGGGAGGGAAGCTTGATAAATAGGCTTTGAACCTCCCAACTGCCTTTCATCGACTGGCGTCTTACAAGAGGCAGCATGTAGCTAATTAGGACCACCATATGTCCTGGGCCAGTACCCACCCCAGCACATCGTTACCACAGCAAGACAGTCACTGGAGTTTTTTGTCAGTTTATGGTGTTTATTTTGGTGTCATGTGGCAGTTTTTCCTTTCACTTGTCATTAAATCCTCAAAGCTCATCTGCGATAATGTTTTTCTTCTTTATTTTTTAATCTTCAGCTGGGTTTGGCCATTCAATGTGGCAAAAATTTATCTCCAAGACATTTTCCACATGACTTTTTCACCCGGCAGGCACTAGACCAGTGTTTTCCAACCTGGTCCCCCCACAGATGGTCTGCGTTTTTGCTCCCTCCCAGCTCCCTAAAAGGTGGACTGTCTGGCAGGGAGCCAGGAGGGAGCAAAAATGTGGGCCATCTGTGGGTCCCTGAGGACCAGTTTGAGAAACACTGTATGAGACTACACTCACACTACACTCCAGCGGTTTGCCGGAATTTCAATTAGAATGAGGATCTCTGTCTCTATCATATCAAAAGCTGTGACATCAGAAGGCAGCCACCAAATCCTATTTTTCGTACCACGTTAGCTTACAATGAGACACAAGAACGATAGCTAGAGTTCAGCATCTTTTTTTTTATTAAAGTTGCATAAAATCGTAACAAAACTGGGAAACAGGACAGTAAATTTTGCTACATGAAGATGTTTTTTTTCAAACACAACCCTAGACAGCAGGTGCTAATTTTTTTTTTTGTTTTTGAAGTACAATAAAAAAAAATATGACAGCACTATCTGGAAAACACTGGAAAAACTGATCAATTCATATAAATCGTGAACAATTGCACCTAACAATAAACTGTAAAGAGATCTAATCTCTATCCATTCTCCTAAAAATGTAATGGTTGTCACAAGCATTGGTAACAAGAGTGACGATTGTTTTCAGAAGCTTCCGTAATACCGTGTACGCCTCTTTTTTTGTTACATTTTATAGATGAATGTCTTGCTCCTTTTGGTTTCCATAACATAAATAAAACCAGTAAAACCTAAGGCAACATCTGTTTAAGAGTGCTGGAACAAGAGCGAGACCGAAAATGAACAGAGAGGGTAGGTGTGGCCAAAGGGAGGCCTGAGAGAAGGTAGGGGTAAGTCCTGATAAATTTCCCGACTATGCTCTTCAGATGGCTCCACTCCATTCAGTGGCACTGATCTCTGCTTCAGGCTGCAGTTGGTCCCCTACTTAGTCGCAAAGCACCAGTTAGACATCAGTATCTCTGATTAGGGGAGGTTGGAGCCCTTTGGGAAGGTGCCAGCGGGTGTGAGTTTACAGTCCCTCAATATCACCATGGAGACCCCCTTCGGTTCTGTTTGTGGATTGGATTGAGTTAGGGCGCATTGGCTGGGATTAGGCCGCGACACTGCAGAGATGTAATACTGGCACACTGCATTTTCTTGTTACTGTTAATGCATGTGTTCATCTCTGATTGGCTCAAGCATGTATAACAGGGCACCAGTACAAAATAGCACAATTGCTATTTGCAAATTTAAAAGAGTTGGGATTAATGGGATGGGGATTTATGTGTGTGAGGGAGAGTGGGTGGGTGTCGGCGAACACAAGAACCCTCAAAGACCCTGAGTGTTTATAAGCATGCGATCTTTCACATGTACCTTCACAACCATCCTCTGAAGCCACTGGAAGATATAGCACAGCTGACTCATAAACAGAGCCAATGGATCAGGCCAGCTACAAATCAGAATAACTGGCGATGAATAAACAATGGATTTGTTTATCATGGCACTATTGGGCAGACACCAAGGTACATACTTTCATTAAACATATAGCAGCTCTCAACGTTCTGCAGATGCTATGGGACATTTCATCAGGCAGTTTTTGTTCGCAATTTATGAACAATACTTTTCTCAAAGGGGCCTGATACCACAAACAGCACAAACATGTCCACACCAAAAGAGTGGCACAACGAAACGAGTTTATAAGAACTCCAAATTGCCTTAGCTACTGTTAAATACGATTTACAATTCTTCAGCTGGATAATTGTTTACTTATGCTCTCATAATAAACCTCCACACCACAGACGCTTTTTCGAAAGGAAAAAAAGTTAAATCATTGAATTACAACAGAAACAAACTAAAAGTATTGTCTTGTCTTTAAAATGCCAAATAACATAATAATTGAATCTGAAAAGAACAAACCACTCAGTAAAAATGTGTAATAATTTAGATTATACCATTTGTTCTAATGCCTTTTTTCAAACCAAATGTGTTAAAAAATAACAAGAAATTTTACAAGCTTAGAAGCTGTACAGAAATCATACAGTACATTGACCAGCATATTTGAGTAATCGTAATGTGCACACAGCGTCTGTGGTCATAACAGCCCCCTAATTCATACCACTGTCATGTTTGTCCACCCTCTATGCACATCCTTTTGTAAAAATATGAAATCAAAAATGTAAGGATTATATTTGAAACGTATGCAAAATATGTGCAATTCAACATAAACTTCTGTTATTGCTTCCTCGATTTATGTAGCTTAATGCATGTATTGAATTGCATAAATAATGATGGATAAATCTGTTATATTGGACCACTATTTTAAATATACTCCTTGAGTTGTATTTCATATTAGTACAGTGAATATGCGATGGAATTTGTGAGTTCTGGGTGAGTCCTGTGTGCTTTAGCAAACTCAGTCTGATCATCTTCTGGAACCTGAGACCGCATGTGCCGGTACCAGAGCTCCTCTATGGCTCAAGTACATTTCTACACCTCTTTAGTACCTTTAGTGTGGCCTCATGTACAGCTTTAGCATTTAGCTCAGCTGGACAAAATCGCCGACTTGTGGAATGTACATCATGGCCTCATTTGGCTGCACTTTGGTACCATGGTTCCCGTCTCACCAGAACCCCTTCAAACCCAACCAGCAAAGGTGGAACTGAGAACCTCGGCCTGGTAAGGTGGTGGCACTCAGGTTGAGTTTGCAGGTGCTCACTCATTAGCACCCCTACTGAACGTTAGGAAGAAGGTGAGTGTATGGCCCTCAGCTGTCGTCAACGAAGGTGTAACGACAGTCCATGATGAGGGAGAGGTGAAACTAATCCCCCCGGCCTCGCACCTGCTACACCCAAACCTCCACCCAGCAATTCATCAGTCTACTAATAAACACATCACCATGTCTTTAAGGAGCCCTTTGCTGCGTGCAGTTTGAAAAATAACAAAAATAAATAAAACAAGACCATGTCAGTCTTGACACCCCTATCTAACTGTGTGATTTTAGTACACTGATCATGGCTGCTGGGTCTAACTGATGAGTCTGCAAACTATACAGTACTGTATGAATTATGGATTGGAACCAGTCCTTTGCCCATTGCAACACTTTAATCTTTTATGTCAGCATTCTATAAAAAAAATCTATATGTATATACATCCATATATAGACGTATAGTATATAGATATATAAGGATAGAGATAGATATCAAAACACATCGTATTCCCTCAAACAAATAAAAATGAGACGAGGTAACGTAAAAAAAAAAACCCTGCTCAAAATATTTGATTGGCTGGACTCCTCACTCGACTCCTCCCACTCAGCACAGGGGGTTATGGGAACCACTGCAGCACCCGGCCGCCCACCCGTCCTCCCGCCGCCCCCCCTCCCGTGTAGGAGCAACGCCGTGGAGCCACGGGGAGAAAGGGAGACCAAGGGACGGGCGTTCACTTCTTCTGAGGGGTGCTGAGCTTCTGCATGCCTCGGATCTTGTCCAGAAGCTCGGTCACAAAGTCCTGTGGGATTGGAGGAGGGAGGGGGGAGGGGGGCAACAGAGAGAAGGCCATCAGCCTCAAAGGCCTGACGAGCACACACCCTTTATGATGATTCAATGCGTTTTGGATGCTTCCCATGATGCTGCTACTCTACTATTTTTACCACCTAAATACTTTCTCTCTGGATGATCTGAATCTTGTACAGTGCAAATGAACAGAACAGACATTAAAAAGTGAACAGTAGCTTTGAACTCACATCAGTAGGTTTGTAACAGTCTACCAGCAAGTCCTGAAAAGCAACAGAAAAGTACAGTAATGTTATTTTGTTATTCAGCTGTCATATTTATTTTTATCCAAGAGAATTCTACCACCGCTAAGATTGTAAGTGTAACTTTGGTGGTTAATATGGCTTCATTTTAAGACAACGTGCCCTAAGCTTCTGCTTTTAAGGAAACTTCCTGGGAAAAACAATTCATATAGAGGCCTTTCAGAAACCAAAACGCTCATTGTCACATGACACCTATTCAGACAGAGAGATCCACCACAGGGGAACAGATCAGATTCCAGTGTGACCACAGGAATTGCCAAAATCCCAGGGTGAGGACTGTACCTTGACCCTGGAAGCCCGATCCTCGTCGCTGGGCAAGTCCAGCAGCTCGTCGACATCAATCTCCAGCTCTGGGATGGCCTCCTCCTGGAGCACACGTGAACGTAAGGAACGAGTGAGTAAAAAAGACCGTCCATTTCCTGTCGGGGAGCGAAACATTTGGTTTTGTCTTATCTATGCACTTGTCTGCTTTCTTCTGCAGAACAATGGTGTCTCTGTGGCCCAAAGTCAAGTCCCCAGTACAAATACCAGACCGAAGTGAATCCCAGGGCTGACACTTTACGTGTCAGATACCATATTTGATAGTTATGGACCCCACCTCAGAGTACTGTCTAATAAGTTTCTCTCGTCCTTAAATGCTTCTATGTCACTTAAACAGCGAAGTTCATTTTCTTCTAAAACTCTTCCCTGCTTTGAACAGAATTTCAAACTTATAAAGCAATATAAGTCAAACCAATGACAATACAAGCGTCAGTCACCGAGTTACACAGGTATCTGATTTTATTACACCTTTTGATTCCTAAGCTGAACTGGTGAGCTCCACAACACAGCAGCTGCAAACTCTGCAGCCCAGAATCACTGGTACTGCTAACGCAAACACTATTTCATTCGCAAGAGCACATTTGGACAACGTCCAGTAAACAGTTTCATATTTCAGCTCAGTCACTACTCCTGGGAAATGCTGATGTCGTATGCCTGAGGAGTATAGTAGTGCCGTCAGCTGTATTAAAGCGGGTTCTGTCAAAATTAAAATAACCACCTCCACTGAATTTTACATAGGACTGTGTAACTTCCCTTTTTAGAAGCAGTACGGAATGATTCATTCCTGTGGCCCATTAGGTTTCACGCCTAGAGCCTGCCTTGGGATTTAAACACTTATAAAGTGTACTGATATCCACAGACAGGACTCTCATTTTCAATGAACATAAATAATAACTTCAAGCTGTTAACAGTGGTGTTTCAGCTCACTGGCTCTATTCTATTTTTGTTGCGTATTTCCACTTCATGCTCAGTAAGTGCAGCATCAGAATTACTCATTCTCTCTGCCGTCCTCCTGTATTTTTGTCTTTTTTGTCTTTCCTCGTGTTGCTGGACATTTCTCTCTTTCTCCTCTTGTTCCTCTCCCCAAAGTTAAAAATACCAAAGCGTCTTTGGCTCCTGAAGCCTCTAATTACCCATGCTGCAAAAACTGACCTCTTTCCCCCTCGTCTCCCCCATTTTTGGTCACTCTCTGTCTGTCTTAACTTTCCATAAAAAGCAAAATTATCATTTTCAATAATGCCTGGCTTAGCGTCACTCTGTTCCCCCTCCCCCCTTCTATGAACATGATAGGCTGGACCATCTCCCACTCTCTCTCTCTCTCTCCTCTCGCTCTCTCTCTCTCCCTCTGTCTTTCTCTGTTGATGACTGCAGTATTTCTGGATAGCCCCCAAGCCTCTCTGTAACACAGAGACACACAGCCTTTTATGTTTGACTTTCTATGGACTATTTTTTTTATGTATATACTACAAAAGTGAAAACCAGTGCTTAAAATTCCACACACCAACAAACTGAAACGTTCTTTGATACACAACCTGTGTCAGCAACTGCTCAATCAATATACTTCAATAAACAAAATATAGATATATTTTATTCACTGATTTTTATCTCCTCCTTTATGGCCCCATTCCTTCCGTATTTCCTCCTTTGCTCTCTCTTCCATTCCCGCCCCTTGCTTTCTCCCCCTCTTCCAAATCACCCACCCCCCCTCCCGGCTAACGGTAGGCCCCGGCAGCTGTCAGGGCACCTGCCCCTTCCACCAGCCCACTGCCACACACCCCAAACAAACGCGCTCAGAAACATGCCAGCACAGCGCCTCACACACACACACACACACACACGCTGGCACAAGCTCTTTTCAGCAGACTGCCTATGCAAGTACAGAGGACTACAGAGCAAAAGGGGAACGGCAGTTGAACCCTGAATCAGTGAGGACTCCCTTAAAGAAGTTCAAAGGCAGGAAGGGAGGTTGGGGGGGGGGGGGGGTGACCAAGGACCAAGGCAGTTTGGAGTTGTTAGGAAAGAGAAACAAACCTGGAAAG
>JAODKC010000002.1:25031637-25049635 GCA_026777985.1 Mormyrops attenuatus
CCCCCCCGGCGCGGGGGGTGGGGGGGGGGGGGGGGGGGGGGGGGGGCGGCAGGGTGCCCTTTGAACATCACACCCCCTTCAGCTGAGCCTGTTTATTAGAACTCTGGGCTCATGGGTATAAACTGCCAAAAGCCCCCCCCCCATGCAGACAGCAGCCTTGGCAGACACCATGAGCTTTCCGTTCCATTAGCCCCCGGACCTGTCACCCGATCCCCCTCCCTGAGTGAGGAGTGACTGGGAAGGTGGAGCTGCCAGCTCCGTGTCACCTTTTAAACCGGAATGCTGACCCCCCCCCCCCCCATGCCTACATGGGGGCTTGCTTGCCCCCTCCCGGAGAGGAGTTGAAGGCAGTGGCCCTGGGAGTTTCATAATCGCAGGAAGGGCCCCTCTGGCACGCGGCCGGCGCTCTTTGTTGGTGAAATCCAGTCAGCTATAAATAGAGCCGGCCGTGTGAATCTCCACTCGTTTGTTTACAGACAGTCCTTTTCGAGTGCTCCACTGCCCCCGCCCTTACCAAATCCATTCTGATGCGTCTTTGTCAGACCCTCCTCCTGCCTGATCGCGACGTGTAAGAGGTGGTGCCGTTTGCTGTCCCCGCAGTCAGCCGTCCTTCCTTGTCTGACCCAACGCTGTATTCATCCTCCCTCGGTTCATTCGAGACATTTTTCCAGTACGTGATCCTGGGGGGTGTTCCTGTTTTGGACCTGGTCTCCCAGATTGGGGGGGGGGATGGTCAGACTGTGTTAAAGTTCTGTTTTCAGCATGGTGGTGTTTCTGATTGGCCGTGTGTCCCCAGGTCACATACGTGTTTCTGTGGCAGTGATCACGCACGAGCACATATTGGCGGGTGGGGGTGGCTGTCAGATGCCGCGCTGTTGTCGACCTCAGCAGGGCAGATGGGGCTGTATGTGGCAGTGCTGTGATGGTGAAGACGGGCCTTTAGAGAGGGCGGACCGAGTGGGGAGGGGCGGGGCGGCGTTACATTGAGGGAGGGGCTGTCTGCGGTCTGTGTGCTCTGGAGAGCGTAACCGTCTGTTATTGTGTGTTAATTTTTTCTGAGCCTTTTTAGTGTAATTATTCCCCCCCCCCCCACCCCCCACAATTGCAGCTGTACTTACCTGGGTTATATGTAACTGATTAAATTCCTGTGATGTTTAGTACCATCTGGTTCTGTGTTTAATACATGCCTGTTCCCACGGATACATGCACGATAAGTTAGTGAGTTTAGTTTAAAAATAAATTCAGGTTCAGCAGCACTAAAACTGGCTGATTTTGTACAAACGTGGTCAGGCATCCATGCTGTTCCCTGACCTTGTTGTATTTCTCTGACCTCGGAGTGTTCTGAGGCAGGAGCGTGATTAGCCAGTGTCTTTTTTTGGGGGATGGGGCGTGCCTTCTGATGGGCTGCCCCGACACTGGTTTGGCAGACAGCGCGTGATCTTGGCCTCTCTGGTCTCGTTTCTTGGCCCTTGTGCATTTTGAATTGCCGGGAACGGTTTTCCTGAGTTCGTGCTGAGAGTTTGTCCCAAGCTGTGCGAGCCGGCCCCCGTTTGCTGCGACCCGCATTTAAGGGGGGCCTTGGACTTGTTTCATAATCACCTGGTAATGCCTTTCACAGTGCTGCATTTTGTTGGGGGGGGGGGGTTACCGTGGTCCCCTGCCAAAACCTGAACTGCATTTGGCGCGGGGGGGGGGGGGGGGGGGCCCCCCCCGACGCATGACCTAGGCAGATGTGAGAGGTTAGGAAACTGAAACATTCCTGGAATTAAGTGCACCGTGTGTGTGTGTGTGTGTGTGTGGTCCAGGTATACATACTCTTTGGTCCCCACAATGTGATAAAAACCTGTTATTTTGACTTTGTGGGGACCATTTTTCAGATCACCACAACGATTTGTGAATGTAATCCAAAAACACTAAATAGCTTGTATTTAGTCTGGTTACTTATGGTTAAGGTTACGGCTGGGTAGGGGTTAAGGTTGTCATTGTTGGGATTAAGGGTTTGTCCATAGAAATAAACAGAGAATCCCCACAAAGACATTAACAAAAACATGCGTGTCCATGCGTGCGTGTGTGTGTGTGTGTGTGTGTGTGTGTGTGTGTGTGAGCAAGCCAGAGTGACCAGCATGTGCTACTTGGGGGCGGGAGGGGATTTCTGCAGGACATGTGGACACCATGTGTAACCGGTCTGCTGGAAGGGGGGGGGCACATACGCAGGAAGGCTGAGGCGAAAATGACGGAGGTAAAGAAGAAAGTGCGATTGTGAAGAAGACGAGCACGTCGACACTCGTGTGCTTTGCTCGCAAAACTGTAAAGGCGCAGAAAGAGTCCCCATCAAACGCTTATATTTGTCTGGTCTTCGGCTGCGGGTTTCTCTGTAGCTCAGTATGCAGCTTCCTGCAGCAGCAAAATCACAAGTTTCAACCTCATCCCCACCCCCCAAGGTATGACCTTGCTTCCTTTGGCCAGTAATGCTAAACAAAACAGCAGTCAACCGGGACGCAAATCGCGACAGGAAACTGAGAATCAGCAGGCTGGACGATGAGACAATGCCTCAGGGAGCAAAGCCAAACCCAGCTGACGAGGCAGTGAGAAACGCAGCAGCTGCATCGCATCGTTTAATGAAATGCAGCGCGACCGCACACGTAGAGAGCGAACCGGCGCAGACCCGACGGCGGGCGGGCAAGAGCACGCAATGGGAATCTCAGCAGCACCGCGGTTTCGGCATCAATGGAAAGCCAGCCCCTCTCCATCCTTGCGTTCAGTTCCCCCACACTGAAGCGGGGGAATATTAGCATGAGCTAATTAGAATGTGAAGGGATCAGCTACAGGAACAAGGGATGAGCACGTGTGGGGACAGGGGAATAAGCACAACACTGTGAGAGGGTGAAAGAGTGGGAGTGAGGCGGCCAAAGCCAGCATAAGGAAGCAGCCAGTCAGCCAGGAAGTGTCGATGTGCATGAAGGAGTCAGTGAGCATGTAAGGCAATGTCTTCAAGTCACAGAATAAGATACTGGGCAGCGTCCACAAGTCACAGAAAAAGATGTTAGGGAGTGTCCACAAATCATAGAAAAAGATGTTAGGGAGTGTCCACAAGTCACAGAGTAAGATGTGAGGGATGGTCCACAAGTCACAGGATAAAAGGTTAGGGAGCGTCCACAGATCATAGAGTAAGATGTGAAGGAGCATCCACAAGTTACAGGATAAAAGGTTAGGGGATGCCTGAAAGTGACAGAATACAATATGAGGAAGTGTCCACTAGTCACAGAATAAGATGTATAAGATGTGTGAGAGAATTTAACTCAAAGTCAACTGGGGGTGGGGGTCATCTTATTCACATTACAGAACAGTAGTGCTGAATACAATAATGTAAGAACATTTTGTCTCTTGCTGTGTACCTGAAGGATTGCTGGATCTAGTCCAGGCATAACACTTGTGTAATGCAGTGTAACTTCAACAGTTTACTTATATTGAGATTATTATTTATTTACTTATCTGGTGATTTTATCTAAGGGAACATTCATTTTTTTCCCAGAAAGCAGGTTCAGCCAGTCCGTGGGGTAATAGGGAGATAAGGGCTCGAGGGACCTATGGTGAAATCACTCTGCCAACCTTTGGATTTAAACCAGTAACCAATCACAGGTACAGGTACAGTGTCCTAACCATGCTGAGGCACACACCTATAAGTCGGTATAAGCTATTATCAAACAAAGAAAATGACTGAGACAGGGGCGGGGGCATGCGATTGCTTAAAAAAGGCTGCTGGGTATTCAAATCACTTTATCTAATGCATGACTATGGATGAGGAACTGATTAACAAAGAGAGGTGTGTGAGAGGTGGGGGGTGGCTGGGGGGTGGGGATGCAGACGGGAACTATGACAGAAACAGACAAGCAGAGGATAAATGTTCATCAGCTCATCAATTTGATCATCGGATGTTTTCAGCCGGTGTTTTCTTTGCAGCCTAATACCGAACAGTAGCCTTAGAGATATACAATCTGGACGTCTTTACATAACTGGGGCTGAAAAAAGAGTAAGAGCCTCTATAAACAGGCTAGCTGTGGATTATTAGCATAGCAAACATTCAGAATCACTGCTTATCGGAGTCTGCTTGGTTTCCATTGTGATTAACCATGACGGTATGCTTATGGTCCTTATGAGAAGGGAGATAGGAACCATGATTCACAGAACCCCCCACCACCACCACCACCACCACCACCACCCAAAACAGATATGGAGCAATCCCCAAAATTCTTGATTAGACAGGCCTTACATGAACTCTCCTGTGCTCCAGGCTACACGTGAAAAACACTAGGCTCTCTCTCCCTTCGCAGTCAGGCTTTTCTGTTCTGAGGGAGCGTCACCAAAGTGGCAAACACATCTGCCAAGACATTTACAGTCACAGCTATCATTTACAAGCAGTCAGGTAATGCAAGAGCTACGCTAATTCAAAGTCTTAAAAGTCACAGAACATTGTGACATGCAAAAATGGGACGTTTGCTAACTCACTCCCAGACACCTTTTTAGGTGTCCTTTTTTGTACGTATGCAGTATTTTAGGCTAAAATCCCATCCCACACCATTTCTGGTTTGTCCAGACCAAGTACTGATTGTTATGCGGTGCCTTTTGACAAAAGGAGATCCACAGGTATCCCCCAAAAACAAAGAAGCAGAATCTGAGCTTCCCCTCATGGGAAGAGCCAGGGGGAAGAGGAAGGGCAAGGGAAGGGCGCTTTGTACTCTAATTCACATCCTCATGCTGAAAAGCATCCACACCTCACCGGTATGTTTGACCATTTTGATTTAGAAGCTTTTGCTATGTATAGCTGCCAGAAAAGTCTGAATTAAACAAAGACAGGTTTTTCTCAGAAAGAGCTTCACCACAAGGCCTTCAACAGACAACGGCAGGTAAATTCGCACTGAGCTGCCAAGGGTTAATCTTCAAACTTTTTTTTTATCAACTTCCTTTTGATCCATGTGACTCAGAAAGATGGGGGATGGGGCCCTGTTGGGGTTCCTGGGAGGGAAGAGGATGTATGGAGAGAAGGGGACTACCCAACACAGCCAAGGATGTCATTAAGATAATTGGCACTAAATCTGCATAATGAAATGTACTGTGATTTACAGCCCAGTTCGACTGAACCTTAATCAATAATCAATTTCTATAAATACACCAAGATGGAGTGGAGGAAGGTGCGGGACTTTGAGCAGTATGGCTTAGAATAGCAGTTAGCTTATTCAGCCATCCATCAATCCTCTAACCCCTTATCCTGGTAAGGGTCACAAGGGGGGTCTGGAGCCTATTCCAGGCAGAATAGGGCACAGGGCTGGGGTACACCCTAGATGGGATGCCATCTCGTTGCATGGCACATGCACTGTCACACACACAATACTAATCTGTGAGCAACTGTTCGTCGTTGGACTGTGGGATGAAACCGAACCAACAAAAACCAAAGACACACAAGAAAACTGTCTAAACTCTACACACACAAAACGGATTTGGGAGGCAACACACCGTGCTGCCCAGTTAGCTTATCTGTTTGCTAAGACTTCATTAGCACATTTTTATGAGTGCTTACTTCCTGAGTAGGACCTATACAAACACTGGCGTTAGAATGCTGGCAGCCAGGCCCAGTTCTGCAGGTCCGGGCAGTCTGTCGTCCAGTAGAGTCACCTTATCCTCATGTAATAAGTCATTTCTTCTCTGGAGTGCCAAGGACTTCCCACAGTCCTGAAAAGAACAAAGCTGAAATATCCTCCACACTGCCCTCAACAGTGGTTCAACTGCCTCTCCCATATTATCCATAATGGGCCAAATTATAGAATCACTCTTCATAGGAAGGGACCCAATCATGAAGAGAATTAAAATGTCATGGTAATATGAAAATAAAAACTCTTAGCTGTTTACACATAATAGTAATAACAGTACGTGTTGAGGTCAATTTTTTTCAGTTGTGTTTGTTGAGACCTGCCATCCCACCTCACCGTTTTTGTCACCTGACATTCCCGGCTCAACTATACAAGAGATCAATAATTCAATTAGTCAGTCTAGACAAGCAGTACAATGTAGGGTCTGCAGAGATTGGCAGTCATTGTTCCTCGCACCCTACCCTCCTGACAGACACACACCTGAAATGCTCACTCAGTGTTCTACACAAAGACCTTTGAGGATTTCTCTTCGGCACTATAGCCATGTCAGGTTGCCCATCGCCTGCAGTTATTTGTGAATCTGGTCTTTTGCATTGTGGAGTCATTGTTGTTTTTGTGCAGAAAGTCTCAGATAATTCAATGTGGCCATGAAACCACAGCTCCAGAGTGTATCAGTTTCATACACCAGTACCTGGACTTAGTCCTGTTCAACAAAAGAGAAGTCATTGTTTGTGGAGTTAATTGTCCTAAATGGTAAGTTTAAGGAAAACTAACCATGGTTCCTCTTGGGAGATAAATAACTAGCATTTATATTCACAGTCACATCCTTACCAGCATGGAACTTCTATGGGGGGGGGACTTTCAGACCAATAAAACACTTAATTGTTTAAGTGTTTCAATTCATAGCATGTTTGTTGATCACCCACCACATTACCCAGAAAGTTTATTACTTAAAAAAAATAACTTTATCAAAATAATATTCTTCAAGCAATTTGGTTGCAAATGCAAAGTAACACAGGGAATAAAAGAGAAGAGATATTAGGGCAGTTGTGTGCTTGGATGGAAATGGGCAAGCCTGCCCATTTGAAAGAGACAGGAGGTTTTGTAGTGAGGTGGGTGTCTATTCCGGATTCGTAGTCACCCCCCCCCCCCGTAGCTCTCAGCTTCTCAGACGGTCCACTTCTAAAGGTGTCCAAACACTTCCAAATCCACGTTTTGCCTAATTATAATTTAACACCAATATAATTTCAAAATACAATTCGTGACAAACACACTCTTTCATTGGTCTTTCCGCGCATTCATTTTCGTTTTTTTTTTCATTTATAATTACTAAAAAGATGTAGCCTTCTTAATTTCCCTTATAAATATTTTCTCACTTCATTTAACGGGAAACTCGATACTGACTCGATAAACACTTCCAGTCTTATTGTGCAGAACACGTGCCTCCACGTGTATTCCTCCCTTTAACATACCACACCTCGTGCCTCATATTTCTTTCTTCCTTCCTTTCTTTTTCCGCTCTATTTTCCGCCCTCTCCACATTCCCTCGTTCCCTCCCCTGTTTGCTGACCACGTCTCATTCCGCTCCGTAGGCGCAAACTCGCGTCTGCTGGACAGAGAGGTCTGGCCCGTAACTCTGCCCACGCCTCGCCTTTTTAACGCTTCGCTGCCAGTCTAGCTGCAGAATATGCCCAGGCTCTCACACACAACCCCAAACAAAATGAAACCGCTTTTAAAAAAACATGTACCTTTCCTCTCTTTCCTGGAGCCATCATTGCAAACAACCGACTTCCCCACCCGCACAATAACCGACTGAATAATTATCGCATTATTATACGAACATTTTGACAATTGGTTATTGTCATTAAATGCCGAGGTATTCTCACTATTGTTACCTTGGGGTTTTGGGTAAAGGTAAACGGCGTGAACCTGGTAAACGGCTTAAAGGAACTCATTGAAATAAAGAGATATAGACTATAGAAGGTCAGCTGTGCACTGTACAATACTGCACCGAGATAAAACGGGAGGGGGAGGAGAAAACGCCTCGCCACATGTTCTTTTCTTTCTTTTGTCACACAACTACCGGCCTTTAACTCCCCGCTAATCTGATCGTAACATATTTGACTTCATTAATCGATTTTCATTTGTGGGTTTGATAATTAACCACAGTCATCTGATTCCCCCTATTAATCATTGCATTATTTTCCATTTTAAATGCATTTATGGTTACCATTCGCTCCAGTTCCAAAATGAAGCAATCTTTTGTTTCAATTAATGCAAATCAATTAAGGTGACTTGTTAATTCATAGCTTACATAGCGCTAAAGGCGAATTAGATTCTTTCGTTGATCTTTGCGGTTTATTTTTACCTATTGTTTTAACGCCGACTCCACCGAGCGGCTATAAGACAAATACAGTATCTGGTCACCCTGAATGCTACACTGCTCAAGTCCAAACACAAGGACCAGAATGTAGGTCAATTCATGAACACACCACCCATTCCGCTTGACATTTTAAATATGATGGCGTTAATCTAATCGTGATTATGACTATAAAAACAATGTCACCGGTACAGCACAATAATGCTTATCATAGAAATATAGCCTATATATTTCAGAGATGGCGCTCCGAAATCAATGTTTGCCAAAAAGTAACAATAATATTAAAACAAGAACTATTTTAGGAGAAGCAACCACTTTATGTCCGAAAAGATTCAGTTGGCTATGTGTAGATTTCTTATTATAGTAATCATTTGATCGATAATACTAAGCCTGTGTAAAGACTATGTGTATTACCTCACAGTCGTATAGATCAGTTAGCTGGTCGATAATCCATTCTTCCAGGTTCAGTCTTTTTCTCAGTTCTTTTCGATCGTATTTCACGGTGACACGTCCTTGTTTCCGAACCGGAACTTCGGTTTCATCGGTACCGGGTGGCGTCTGGAAATACACTCGGGGTTGTGGGCTCGATTCCGGGCTAGTTATTGCTGCCATAGTCCACTGATATCCACAAGGAGCTCCGGGAGAGATTTGGGATGCACTCTTGTCTTCCCCGTCTTTGAGATCTTTCTAAACCTATTTAAAACCTAATAGCACAATATGTTATTGTTCCTCTGTCACTGATTTGCATGGCATTTGGCAACTTTCTACAATTTCAATAATTTATTGTTGTAACCTTAGAAAATAGCGGTTCAGATATTTACAAAGTCCTGATGTTTCGTTTTTATATAAAAATATATGAGTAAAAATCTTGCACAAAAACTGTTGATTTGTATGCTTTCTTTCTCTTCCAATAATCTTCTTACTTAGCTAAAATTAAAAAGTGACCGGTGATGTTTTTTAAGTCTTGAGTCTTTCTGTTTCGGGTTGTAGGAATGGCCTAAGGCGCTGGGTTTCAGTCTATTCAATTAAGTAATTTTAAAAAATGACCAACTACGATAATACAAAATCTGTATCTAACAAGCTATGGTACACTTCAATGTAATATAAAAACTAAATTAACCAGCTTTAAAATCTCTCTCGTCCCGTCTTTTTTCTTTTCTCTCTTCTCCTCCCTTCCTTCTCTAGCTTCCCTACCAAATGCTACTCTCTGAATACTCCCCTTCTTTCGGTGAACTCGGACGTGTCTCTCTCTCTCTCTCTCTCTCTCTCTCTCTCTCTCTCTCCCCCACTGTCTGTCACTTACACAAATACACACCAAATTTTCCTCCCCTTCTCGCACATGCAGTACCGACGAGGACCTCTTAAAGCGATAGGTATGGTATATCTAATTCCAGCTTTGTTGCTTAACAGTGCTGTGATTTCCTTGAAGCTGACATTTGTAGGTAGAGCATATACTAATGACATGACAGAGGTAGGTAGAATGAGGTAAACAGGATGACTCTTAAAATGCAGTCTCAAACTCCCAAAGATGTCAATGATATACATACAGCAGCTGAAAAAATTAAGAGACCACTCTATATTTTAAAACAAATCTGCATTTTAAAATCCTGGTCTAATCGTGGTTCTACTTGCAGAAGGCTGCTTCCTGGCTCAAACTTCTAAGATTGCAGTACAAGAATAAGGTGAAGCAGGAGACACTGGGAATGACCAGAATCAAGCCAGCTACACGATGGAAGTTATTTTCTAATGCCAGAGATGACCGTCAACTTACCTGATAGTTCCTCAAAAATTGTAGGATGATATCAAGTGACCTTCAAAAGGAATGGGAAACTTTAATTGCAGGTGTGAAGTGCACTGCTAGGACAGTTTGTATCAGGCTCTGAGAAGCAGGACTGGAGTCCTATAATGCAAGGAAGAAGCCCTTCATTAATGAGGAAAAAAAATATATATATATAATTCACAGAGATACACCAATAAATTCAGAAATGAAACAGAAGTGAAACAAAAAATTGTGCTGTGTTTTGGAGGCTGTATATTTAAATATTTGGTGGATTATGGCTGTAGAAATGATTAAGTCTCAGGGATATCTGTCAGAGATTAGCTCAGTTTAGAGAAGAGGAGGGATTAACCTCAATGAGGTTGATGTACAAGTGTAAACGTCTGGCTACAGATATGTTGTTGCAGTCTTACATTAAACAGTGCCAGCTGTTTCTGCTACAATGGTTTTACCTGGAGGATTTCCTGACTGGCATCAGGTATGGTACTTCTGCTCTTGGGGGATTTTAGTTAATGCAGCATTGTATTTTGGCTCATCTAGTCATGCCTAGTATTTTGGCTCATCTAGTCATGCCTTATGATCCACAGTTCAGTAACCAGGTGTGAAGCCAATATGTGCATATACAATTTCAGTCAATAGTTTGGACAGACCAACCCATAGAAAGGTTTATTCGTACTGGTCTCTACATTTTAGAATAATTATAAAGACATCAAAACTATAAAATAACATATATGGAATTATGCACTGACCAAAAAAGTATTAAACAAAAAAATACTTGTTGGGGGTGGGGGCAGCTCTGTGAGTTGGGACTCAGAGGGTTGCCAGTTTTGCAGAGCGATCCCACCATTTGGTCCTTGAGCAAGACCCTACAATCTGCTTCATGGTAGTTCCATTAGGTGGCCTCCTAGGATGCTTTTCCAGCTGTCCTGTAGGAGGTCCCACATACATGCTGAGCACTTATTGATCACTTTTCCTTCACTCTCTGGTTAGACTCCTCCAAAACCATCTTTGCTGTGTTTAGGTCAGGTGCCTAGGTCATGTCATGTGACACTCTATCACTCTCCTTTGTAAGCAACTTGGCATGCCCAAACTTTTGACTGGTACTGTATATAGCTTCTAGGTGTGAAAACATTTAGGATTTTTAGCCAAATCAGGATTTTCTAGGGGACAGATACTGGCTCAGATAGGACAGAATCACCATGGGCAGAAGGAGATGTTTCTAGGTGGTGAAACAGAACTTGATTCAAAAGCTGCTGGACAGGTCCATTGCTTGTCCGTTCTTGGCATCAGTCAGAACAAGCCGGTGAGCTTGTGCCTCTTGTCTGTGGATGCTGTGGTTTCACAAACCTAAAAGAAGGCCTGGGATCTGCTCTGCTCATTTTCTGTGAACGTGAGTGTCCTGTGCACCCCATGCTGAATGGGATAGACCCCCCCTCAAAAAAAAAACATATACGAGGGGTCTTCAAAAAGTTTGGGGAAAATGCATGCTAGGAAAAAAGCATGCATGAATTTAATTTTCTTCACACAAAAACAAACTCTTACTAATGATTTATAACATGTCTGAATGGGAGCCGGAAGAATGGTGAGATTATAGATGCTCTGGGAAAAATTTAAGGGGACAATGCCCCAAGGAAATTGGCAATTTACAAATGGATAACTCGTTTTAAGAATGAATGCGATCATGTTGAAGATGACGCTCACAGTGGCAGACTGTTCTTGCCCTAATTGAGGAGGACCGATGACCAACAGCAGAAACAACAGCCAACACCCTAGATATCTCAGTTGATTCAGCTTACACAATTCTGACTGAAATATTACAGTTGAGTGAATGGCTCAATGGGCCCCAAGACCGTTGCTCCCAGTAGGGGGAAGGACACAGGCAGACAGGAGAAGCGACATCAGTGACCGGACCGGGGCTGATGAGACAAACAGGTACTTAAATACAAACATTAACAAGGAGCAACAAGCAACAGGTGTGACTCATCAGGGCCTCGTTAGCGAGGAGACGGGGGGATCAGGCGGAGTGATGGGCAGGACATAGCAGGATCAACATCCTGAGACATGGCTTTACCAGTATGATCCCGAAAACAAAGTACCATTAAAGTAACGACTACCAAGAGGTGAATGTGGTCCAATTGAAGCAAAAGCGGACTGGTCAAGAGCAAAGGTCATGGCAACAGTTCTTTGGGCTTATCAAAACATTTTGCTTGTTAACTTTCTGCAGGGCCAAAGAACCATAGCATCTGCTTATTATGAGAGTTTTGGGAAAGTTAGCCAAAGATTTAGCAGAAAAACATCCGGGAAGGCTTCACCACAGAGTCCATCTCCACCACGATAATGGTCCTGCTCATTCCTCTCTTCAAACAAGGGCAGTTTTGCAAGAGTTTCACCAGTCCTGATACTGCTCCTTCAGACTTCTTTTTGTTTACTAATCTTAAAAAATCTTTAAAGGGCACCCATTTTTCTTCAGTTGATGATGTAAAAAAGACTACATGGATATGGTTAAAGTCCCAAGACCCTCGTTTCTTTAAGGATGGACTAAATTGCAGGTATCATGACAAAATGTCTTGACCTTGATGGAGCTTATGCTGAAAAATAAAGTTTATGTCTTTTACTGTTCTTTTTTAATGATATTTTTCTATGAACTTTTGAAAACCCCTCATACAAGATGATGGATCGCTCTTAGCACTGTCCAAACTGCAGCCACAAGGCAGCAATAAGAACTATACCACAGAATCATGGACAGATTTGTCTGCTTCCAACAATTTGGTGCTTCTTGACCCTTTTGCTTCCTTCTCAGAGAGGACGTAGACTGATCCAGCACCATTCGGGTATGAATTATTTATAATTGAATGTTTGGAACGCTCGGGCAAAACGTATTTGTGATGTTCCGGTTTTCAGAATGACAAAAAACACCGTACATATTTTAACATTTTTTTTTCCGAACCATAATGAGTGTGATTCCCTTTAATTGTCAGCAAAAACCAGAGAGAAAAACAAATATTTTCACTTAAGTATTCAAATCCCAAACCTTCATAGTGTAAATGTCTTTGGTAGCAGTTATTAGTACTTAGGGTCAATTCTTTACCAGCTTTATCAGTCTCTTGGTGTTTGGCCCAGATTTATACAATGTCTCTCCCAATGCACAATGATCATTTCAAACATTTAACCTTAAGACTTTAGATTGAGCAATAATTTGTGATGTTAAGGGATTTAACAAGAGGGCATTAGTAGATAATGAGAAGATATTGCCAGACAAATTTATAACTTTAAATGTACTGAATTCAAACCTTGAAGATCTTGATACTATATATGCAGAAATATATTCATTTCTTTTATGATCATTTAAATAAGTTCATTGAGCATAAATTTTGTCATTTATGGTCCCTATTGTTTTTCCCTTTTACCAATTTGTTTTTGTTAATTATTGCTGTTTGACAGAAATATGATATACTTAGTTAACTATGTAGTAATGTGTTATTTATGTCTTGAACTCTCTAGTGTGAACTAGTTGTAATACTTATCATTGCTTTTGGTAAAACATGCCTGTTTGTTTCTGCCACACTGATGCACTGAATTTGGGTATGTCGGTTATTATCTATCTATAATCCCATAGCGACGTCTTCCTTGTGGCCATGCTATCATAAATGCTCATTTGGTGTAACTTTCTTGCTCAGATTTTCTCCCATCTTTCACTTTGAAAATGAGCTCCCATTGGACGCTTCTCACACTGACCATATGATCACTATTTAATGAGATGTCCGCAGGCTCTCAGGGGGATCCATCAGTTTTACCCTTTGATCAGCTTCTCAGATCAACTTGATCTCAGCTGTTTATAGACAAGTCTTTATAAGCCTTTAATGCCCTCCTTATCTGTTCTTTTTGGTAGCTTAATTTATGATTGAAATTCAGTACAAAGCTGAAGACTCTTGCAGAAATAGATGATTTCATGCTAAAATCATGAGGCGTTCTGCTAAATCACAGCTAACTATACACAAAGCTAGCTGTATATCTTGAAGGGTTAGCTATACTAAAGAGTTATTTTTTATAAAAGTATTTCTTGAAATGAATCTTTCATATAATTTCCTATTCATTCACATTACATGTATATGGGAGAAACATGGACTATTGTTCCATCCATCCATTTTCCATAGACGCTTGTCCTATGCAAGGTCGCAGGGGTCTGGAGCCTATCCCAAAAGCTTTGGGTGCAAAGCGATAATAACCCAGGATGGGGCGCCAGCCCATCACAAGGCACACACACCATTCACACTTCCAAACAATTTGGCAACTCTAATTAACTTCAGCATGTCTTTGGACTGTGGGGGACACCTGAGTACCCAGGGGAAAGCCCACGATGACACGGGGAGAACATGCAAACTCCACACACATGGAGCCATGGTGGACACTCAAACCTAGAGGTGCAAGGCAACAGGGCTAACCACTACCCTACTGTGCCGCTCTGCTTCAGGTTTCAGGACTTCACAATTTAATACCAGAAAATCTGACAACTAATCTGTGTGGATCTGAATGCTTTAGCTCTGTTCAGCGATGCACTGGTTTAGGAACTAATTACTAAGTTGCACACTGATTAGCTGCTGCAAGATGTCACTTAAATTTCTCCATGAGTTATTGTAATTGTGAATTCAGTATAAAAGAGTGCACCCTGTTAGCATGTAGATCAGGCCTGATATGACTGGGGAGAAATCCAGTTTTTATACTCATATTTTATAGATTGGTTATAGTAAAGAGTCTTATATGAGCAAACTGGATAAACAAAAGTGAAAGGAGAAAAAAAACATTTTGTGATTGGGTGAACACTTCTAGGAAGGGCACAAGGGAAATCTAACCTAACCCTAACCCTCACTCCCCCCTCCCCACCCCCCAGGAAACCAGGACATGCTGGAGAAGTTCATCTGGTGACTGCATAGATGATGAAATGCAGTGCGTAACAATGAAGCATGATTTAGCACGTTAAATACGTGTTACACGATAAGTGTGAGATGTGGGTGTGTCTTTCAGCCACCTAAATGCTAAAAGCCAGACATGTTTCCTGTGAGTGTTAGTTTAGTTATGTGCAAGTGGTTCCGTCAGCACAGAACACGGAGCGTGTCTGAGTGCAGAGGAACGCAAGCCATGTGGCAGAACAGAGGAAGAGAGAGAGAGAGATACACACATCACAGCACTTCAGCTCAGGCTTACTCAGTCTAATCCCTTCCTCAGAGTATCTCCCATGCCCCTGTGGGACCCGCTTGATGCCAGGAAAAGGCTCATCACTACCAAGGAGAGAAGTCCAGCAAAGAAGTCAAGAAGCATATGAAAAAAAACCAAGATAGCATCTTTAGCTACATTGCACTCATCGCTCATACTTAAAATTCCGAACTTTTAAGCAAAGTTCAAAATGCTATATCTCAAGTGTTTGCGTGTCTGAACTGTGCTGGACTACATTGTATACATACTAGTGCAACTCAGTCCATTACAGTGTTATTTGAGATGGGCAGGTTGTTGTTGGTTGCTCATAAAGAATAAAAATGGAAAAAAGATTAACCTTGGTACACAAAGTCAGACAGTGCTCTTATATTTGACCTAATACACATGAATCAAACATCATTGAGACTCAGAAGGTTGCCAGTTCAAATCCCTGGGTCAGCAGAGTGATCCCCCATTGAGCCTTTGAACAAGGCCCTTAACCCCAGTTGCTCTATGGACTGGCTGACCCTACTATCTCTTCTACACCAGTGTCACTGGGTGGCCTCCTGGGATGCTTTTCCAGCTGTCCTGAAGGAGGTCCCACATACATGCTGAGCACTTAATGGTCGCTTTTCCTTCACTCTCTGGTCAGACTCCTCCAAAATCATCTCTGCTGTGTCTATCAGGTGGTCAGGTCATGTCATGTGACACTCTATATATAACTCTCCTCTGTAGAATTCGACTGGTACTGTATATGGTGTTGAGTTTGGGGTCAGAGCACAAGGTCAGCCATTTATCTAGGGCCCCTGGAGCATATTGAGGGGCCATGGGCCCTGCTCAGGGGCCCAACGGAACTGTGAATATTCTGCCAAGTTTACGAACTGGGTGCTGGAATCAGCAAGCTGGACTTAAATACAGTGTGTAGACATTTAAATTCCAAAAAAAGGCAATGGTGCATTTTCAAAAATACAATTTAGGGAAGGACAGCATTTGACAGATTATACCTCAGACAGGATTCTTCTTTGTGACCAAACCACAATGCCCTGCTTTTACTACTTGCAAAATAGGAGTTTACATTTCATAGCATATTTTGAAAGGGGACCTTTTGAATTCCATATAACATCAAGGTTTTCAAACATTTATTTTTTTAGAAAATAGGCTGAATCTGTTATATTCCATAAATTTTCTGAAACCAGTTGTCCTATTCAGGGTTGTAGGGGGTCTAGAGCCTATGGGCACAAGGCAGGGAACAACCCAGGATGGGGCACCAACCCATCACAGGGCTCACTCACACACCATTCGTACCAATAGGGGATTTGGAAACGCCAGTTAACCTCAACATGTTTCTGGACTGTGGGGGGAAACTGAAGGAAACCCCATGATGACACAGGGAGAACATAGAAACTCCACACAGATGGAGCCAAGGCAGAAACTCGAACCCTGGTCCCAGAGGCAGAAGGCAACAGTGCTAACCACTGCAGGTATACAATTTGCATGGATTTCTTCACAATATTTAAAGTTAAATTTTAAACTTTTAAAGTTAAGTTAAAGGCAGCAATAATCCATAAACATGTTTTGAAGCACAGGATGACATAATAAATGGCCCATAAATGCGGTTATTATGGGTTATCTTGGTAACAAGGGCTTTGAAGCAAATAAATAAGGACATCTCAAAGTTTGTCTGCCTTTAGCTAGACCAGGTTTCTACCAAGTTGAGAAGAAAGAGGATCATTTGTGTGTGAAATTCAAATGCATGGGAAGTGTTTGCCCCCTTTGTTTTCTGTATGTGCGAACAATCGTAGTGACATATGTTCAGAGGTGCAGCGACAGGACAGGCAAGACATGCAATTGCCTGGGGCTCCGAGCTGGGATGGGGGCCCCTGAGGGCAGTCGATTATGTAGTACAGCGTTTCCCATTCGGGTCCTCAGGAACCCAAAGACAGTACATGTTTTTGCTGGCTGGCAGGCAGGGAGCTCAGAGGGAGCAAAAACGTGGACAGACTGTGGGTCCCCAAGGACCGGATTGGAAAACACTGACGCAGTACACTGCAACAACAAATATGCTTTGTTTTTTGTTTTTACAATAGTAAAAATAAAGGACTTGAATTTATTAAACTGCCTTTATTCATATAATTAATTTAGACTTCACGCTAAAATAATGGTAATAAATTTGACCATGTTGGAGAAAGTGACTTGGAGGGCCCAGAATCCCTAGAATTGCCTCGAAAATGTTTACAACAATTTCATAGAGTCAAACCAGTGCGGCAAGAAACATTTATCAATGTTTATGTGTTTAAAACCAAACGCTGAATTTAGGGGGGTTGGGGCCCTACCTATAATATAAAATGCTACTGTAACAACAAGAAAAACAAGTTTGGGGGCCCCTACAATTCAGGACCCTTTGCTACAGCCTATGCATAAGTCCTGTATTAGATCTAACTATCAATCCTAATGCATCGAACACTATAAACGTACATAAATATACGTATACAATATATAAATATACAAATAAACACAGTGAAGTTCCATCCATCCATTTTCTGTAAGCACTTGTCCTTGGGTTGCAGGGGGTCTGGAGCGTATGGGCGCAAGGCAGGAATCAACCCAGGATGGGAAGCCAACCCACTGCAGGGCACACTCACACACATGTGCCTACTTACTGGCAATTTGGTAAAACCAATTAACCTCGGCATGTTTTTGTATTTTGGGGGGAAACTAGAGTACCTTGAGGAAACCCCACGACAAAACGGGAAAACATGCAAACTCCATACACAGGGCGCCATGGTAGAGACTCAAACTCTGGTCCCAGAGATGTGAGACAACAGTGTCGCACCACTGCACCAACTCACAGCAAACTTGATATATTTATTTTTACCCAATGTGTAACACTCTGCTTTTAACTCTAATTTTAAAGTTATCTTTGCTTTCACATATATCCTCCTGAGACCCAAGGAAAATTTCAGGTTATTTGTGATTTTCTATGTCTTTGGAGGAAATAAAACATCT
>JAODKC010000002.1:25069417-25091518 GCA_026777985.1 Mormyrops attenuatus
TTCCCCCCCCCCATTCCCTCGCAATATCTTTATACTCACTTTTATTTTTTTTTTATTTGTTTTTGTTGGTTCCGTTGCTCTACCCCCCTCCTCTCTCTGGTTTTTGGGGGGGGGGGGGGGGGGTTCAGGGAGTATTTGAGTTCTGAGAAAGCTAGAAAAGCTAAGTCTGAGGTCCGATCCCAAACCACAGTGATGGGAGTTACTCACCCTGATCTCTGGGTTCTGTGACTGAATAACACAGCTGAATAATAGTAGGATGTAAGATAATGATGCAGTCCGTTGTCAGACACAGGCCCCTTGTGTCTGCAGATAGTGTTGCCTACTTGTGCTTTCTGCTGAGGAGAACGGGCTCCTGAGCCAGCTGGGCCACAATGCATAATCCTGTTTCAGATTGTGGACCCTGGATCGGTGCTCCAGGAATATAGCGTACAGGCGATTTCTCTAAAGATGCTTCGGGCTGTGGCTTCAAAGAAATAAAACTTCATTCGATTTATGTATCTAGTCACCCATCAATACCCTCTAAATTATGCGAGGTTCAAGGTGTGTACCCATTTCAGCCTGTTTTAAGAGTCTTGCCTCATCATGGCTGATTTCTCTATTGTTGTGATGTGCCATTCAGTCTTTGATATTCTTCAGTCTTTGATATTCTTCAGTTGCTGTTCTGCTCTTCTCTGACTTCCTGTTCTGGTCCATCATGGTGTCTGATGGCCAGAATCGTCTTGCCAGAATATATTGATGTGGAACTGAGTGTTTAGACTGGCGAATGAATCTCTCTTGCTCTCTTAGTTAATATTACTTGTGCCTGATGTCTTCTGTGTTTACTCATGTCATTGGCTCCCTGTGTTTGTCCAGCTCAGCAGGATCTGTGCTGACTTTTCCTGCACTGACTGCGATTTGCCACAGCTCCCGTCTCCGCATAGGCGGCTATGCCCGCCATGCCTCGTGACACTTTAGCCGAGACTTCGAGCTCGTGCATGCGAACATCGAGGCACTGACTGGTGAAACTGGTGATTTTCTTCACATTGAGGTTCATCACATCTAGATGCAGCTTGATTGGGCAGTGGCACGTGTGAGTGACTGCGAAGCATACCGTGAAGCATACCGTGAAGATCGCGCGTCTGAAAAAGAGAGCAGCGTCAGTTATGTTTGCGTGCCTTAATCAAAGGGTGACCTCAGGGAGGCGATAAAAGTGCCAGATAACCCAGAAGCATGTTTCTGGCTGGGACGTCGTCTTGCTGGTCCTTCGCTTGGTTTATTTGTGGAGGGAGGGACCTCAGTGGACCATTAGGAGCATTAACTCATTTAATACTCAAGGGGGTGCTGCCTAAATGTCTTCATCTGTCCTGCCAAGTGTATACAAAGCCAAGCAGAAGGAGAACAAGCTGCAGTCTCGTTGCCTGTGTGTTTACAGTGTAACATCCCCTCTGCTCACGGCCACAGCCCCCCTGCCCCCCCAGCATCAAGGAGGTCTGGCTGTCGTATCCCCTCAGGTCCCCTACAAGCATCATAACAATGATAGTCTTTTCAACTGTGTGCTTAGGGCTCTCATCCAGATGGTGTCAGGATGCTTGTAGGAACTCCGTCTTATAGCTGCAGGAGCCTTTTACATCACCAGGGGTTGGGGTGATTCCAATTATTTCCTAACTTTCGCCATTTGTATGATTCATAACTTCACCTTCTGAACCTCTGTCTTGTGTCCTCCCCTTCCTCCCCCCCCCAGTCTCTCTTTCCAGTTTTCAATTTTCAGCTCTGCGCCATGTTTGTGTAGCTGAACCAGTTAATAAGCCCGACGAATCTTTATGATTGATTTTAGCGGCATGAAGTGGAGTCCAGAAAAGGCTCGTTAACACTGACGATCTTGGTCTTTCTCTGTTTCAGGAGGTGGACATGTTGGACATGAGTTACATCAGAGACACCAGGACAGGGAAGTACGCCAAAATACCAAAGGTAATGTTCGAGATGGCCAACGGTGAAGAAAATACAGTAATGGGGAAGTAAGGTTTGGGTAGGTCAGATTTTGAAATACCAATAGTATGTTTGGTGGGAGGCAATAGCATGTCGATGGACATCTCGGTCACAGGCAGATTGGGACAAAGGAGGACAAAGTGGGATAAATGCAGCACAAACGTCACTTTTTCCCCCCCAGCCCTCATGGATAGTTAGTTCTGAGATGTGTAAACGCATCATAGTAGAAAACAGCACCAGGAGACTGCATTTTCATTCACTCAACTGGTGGAATAATAGCTATTACATTGAGTGGTAATTAATAAAGATTTCCAGTTGCTGCATTTACTGTTGTTTTCTTCTCTCCAAAAATTGTAGAGAAAGGCCCATAAAAGTGGACCAAAACATCAGTAGTGCCGAATAATTAAAATATTTGTCATTCCCTGCTTTGGGGAATGTTTTGCGAACAATTCTGCCATTATCCATAAAGTAATGAAATCAATTACGACTGAAAAGTCCTGCTCGGGGCTGGTCTCGTTCAGTCACGAGGACGGGTCGGTGTAACTGGCCTGCAGTTTTTCTGGCACTGTGGCCCCTGTCATGAGGTCTGGGGTCAAAGGCCAGGACATTTCCCAGAGGGCCATGGCAGGTCAGAGGAAACCGCATAAGGATGCAGTCCACAGCATGCAAGCTTTTTCAGTGGGTAACTCCTCTATCATGGATCCGTGGAAATCAAACCGATCAAGGTCTTCTTCTTGTAGCAGTATGGCAGTAAGGTCTGAAGGCAGCTTTACCCTAAATCTGATAACAGTTAAGGTCTTTATCCTCTAACTCATTGACTCTCTTCTCAGCACGGATCCATAAGAAAGCCCCACGCGTTCTCCTCCAATACCCACAGGTTCTGTGCAGCATAGACAAACCTCTCTGGGGTAACCGCCACACTGTCTGGCCCTTTTTGTAAGGCTGTCTTGGGAGAATCCTGGCTGCCTTAGACATCCAGCGATTCCTTTAAACGGGAGAGGGAAGATCTTAATAGCCGTATGTCATCTTCCATATCTCTCTGCAGCTTGTCCTGAAACACATTATATGTATCCAAATTGTATTTATCTTCTATGCTCTTGGCTTTATCTTATCAGCTGATGGTCTCTCTTGCAGTATGTAATCAAATGCACTCGGCACAAATGAGAGCAAATGGAAGGCTTAAGATCGGTTGCAGTTTGGAAATGTGGACATTCGTCATTCTGCTGAGAATCGAGTCAAGTGTCGTGAGAAGTCTGGGAATGGCAGCGCTACATTGTAAAAGAGTATGACCTCAGGTTTTAATAGACCAACTGTTATGCATCTAAACAGAAATTTTTGAATTTCATGAACTTTTGTCTGAATGATATCACGATATGATATGAGGTGTGGATAAACAGAAGGAAGATGGATGGCTGATATTAAGCATGAGCTGTCAAGATGAGTGTCTTGGGGCCTTGGGTGTAAATGAATGACTTGGAATAGAGCCAAGCATCCGCCACCTCCTCCATCATACCTCTGGGTCTGATGCTCTGGGTCTGATGCTCAGATGCTTTATTTGCGATGAAAACTTTGTGGTGCCTCAAAGATGGTGGCAATATATGACCGATTAAAAACGGAAAAAGCAGAAGGTCTTGTTTGCTGAGCGCACACATTTATTTGGTACAGTATGGAGTGTGGAGTTTTTTTTTTTCTTCTTCTTCTTCGTAGTGACTTTGGCAGTTGCCCACAAGCACCGCGTCCTGTTCTGCCTGTCTGTCGAACATCCCTCTCCACACCATCTCACTGGTGCTTTTTAGAAAGCAGCTCATCTGCCAGACCCCAGAAAGCAAGGAAACTCTCATACTGTAAATGGAAATGAGTATTGAATCATGGGATACTGGTGGACTCTCTATACCAGTGTTTCCCAACCCAGTTCTTGGGGAACCACAGACGGTCCACATTTTTGTTCCCTCTCAGATCCCTGCTAGACACTCAACATTTTTGGTAGGGAGCTGGAAGGGATCAAAAACGTGGACTGTCTGTGGCTCCCCAAGGACAGTATTGGGAAACACTGCTCTAGATGGTCTTGTTGGTAGTAGAGAGCTTTTCCTACCTTCTCCTCCCTTTTCTCCAACTCCTTCTAATTCTTCTTCTTCCTCCTCTCTAATGCAATGAGTGGCAGTCATCTATGCCTGGAAAATGTGCTCCTGAACATGCAAAACCACAAAAGCCTTTCTATCTCTGGAATCTGGCACTAGGGACCGTGCAGCTCATTAGGCTGCCGCCACAGAAACCGAGATTGACTGAGATTGACACGGTGAGGGACGAGGAGAATCACATTACTTCTGTTACTGTTTGTCTCCCGCATCTCCTTCGCCACCTGTGGCTTCATTAATGGTTCATATGACCATGAAATGCTGCTGGATGGTTATCAGGCTCCAAGTCATCGATTATTTTTGCTAAATGACAGTGTTAGTGTTTCGCAGATGCAGAGATGTAGATGGTGAGCGAGGAGGAGATGCAGCAGGAGGAGTGCTGCCTGGTCTTTACCATGTTCTTCTGGGTAAACCCTTTTCTCCGCAAAGGACTCAAGCCACTCTTGCATCCAGATATTAGCACAGATTGACCAACTTGCGCATGGAACCTTCATACTTTTCAGTACCAGTGGCCTGCTGTAGTATTGTTTCTTTGGGTTAATGGGTTAACTTTTACATGGGCAAAGGAAAGAGGTTAACCGTGTACTATCTTTGTGCAGTATAGTCTGTCGGTGAAACCAATTACTTAATAAGGTTGCCTAGTTCTCGTGGTTTAGAAATAGACTAGGACACAAGGAAATGAACTTTCTTCCTACTTTTCTGGAGTAGTTGAGAAAGTAAAGACTTTGATCAGCACCTCTCTCTCTACCAATCTCTACGGTAAAACCCACCCGGCACAGAAACCTCTACTGGTAATTAATTAACTTTATTATCTCAACAATTAATTAGATATGCATACCAACAGAATGCGATTGGTTCTTCAAATATCATACTCTGAGTATGTGGAAGACAAAAGGACTTGTGGCATTTGTTGGGAGTATGCAACATTCGCCTGCCATTTTGCAATGGCGTGTGCCATCGATAATGTCTTTGTCGTAATATTTATGGAAGGCACGGGAGAGGATCGAGCATGAAGACAGTATGTCTGAAGACAAGGCAGTGTGGCTCCAATGGCGCAGCTGTGCCAGACTGAACATTAGCAGATGAAATAAAGTGGTCCTTTTGTTTGTTGTGGTTCAGTTGAGGTTTTGTTTGCTTTCGTTAGGCCCCTCTTATGCAAGAAATTGTCAGCCTCCTGTAATGGTGAGCGTGAAGTGCTTCCTCTCTGAGAGGGGGGAGCCCGCATGCGACGCTTCCTGTGTGCCCTGCTCCCTAATGCGATTTGCACTTGCCGCCCGTCTCCCCGCAGGATGCTCGGGTGCGAGAGGTCCTGGGCTTCGGCAAAGGGGATGGCAGTTCCGTGGAGGGCAAGCTGTTGACAGTGGTCCACGGGGCTGACCTTGTCAATGTCACCTTCCTCAACTTTCAGGCCATGCAAGAAGACATAGCCAAGGTACTTGAAGATCTATTGCAGTTGTCGTCGCAGGTTTGGTAGCTGAAATTCGTTCCTTCATTACATTTCTCTCCCTCTGAGTCACTCCTCTCTTTTTACCTCCTGATATTTCTTCACCTCTCACTCATTTCTTTCTTCCCTCTGCCCTATCCATCTGTCTTTGCGGTGTAGATGTGCCAGCCACCTTTTGCCAGTGGTTTTCTTGGCATACTTTGGCTGTGCAGGATGGGGTAGGTGGCGGTGATGATGACGATGATGATGATGCGTGTGTGTTCAGGTGTGGACCGAGGAGCTGTTTAAACTGGCCACCAACATCCTGTCCCAGAATGTCTCCCGCAACACGTTCCTCTTCAAAGCGTAAGTGTGTGTTTGTTTGTGTGTGTGTAGGTGTGTCTCCTTATCCTCCTAAATCCCTCTAATAAGACATGATTAAAGTAAAGCAATAAGAAATCAAACTAAAGCTGTTCACTCTTTCTCTTCCTCTGTGCCGTCAGGTATACAAAGTTAAAGCTGCAGGTGAACCAAGACAACAAGATCCCTGTAAAAAGGTGGGTTTGGTGCCATTTAGGCCGTTCTGTGACCGTGTGACAGCGGTCGTACCTGACATGAGCTTCTGCTTTCATTCCCACTTTCATTTCTCCCTCCCCCGCTTTATCTTTCGTTTCTCTCTCCCTCACTTCATCTTGCCTTCACTTCTAATGACCGTTTCTCCTTCTGGCTCCAGCATCCTGAAGATGTTCTCAGATAAGAGGCGCGTGGAGATGGCCTTGGAGCAGTGCGGCCTTGTAACACATCGGGTGAGCGGTAACCGATAGACCATCGATCTGTTCTCTGTGATGTGGTTAGCTTACCGCCTGACTGTCTCATTGAGGAGTGATAGGCTGGGTTAAAGCCCACCCCTTTTTACCCTTGAAGCTTTGCCCAGTCAACTTGAATCCTTCCCAACCTACTGAGGCACAATCACCCCTCCCTAAGCTCTGCAGACCATCACCAAGGATACCACGTGAAATTCAATGCTCCTCAGCTTCCTTGTACTCATGTGTTTTATTGGAATATGGCGCCTCCTGCTGGTGCAATGTAATTTAGCATGTTTAAACCATAATTTTTTAAATGTCAGATATTTACATTATAGTTAATTATGTATTATTTACCATTATAGTTCACCAAGGGTGGGTTTTCTAGAGTAAGGTAGCTGTACTGTTTATCTTACCTTACCAGGTACCTGTTCGTAAAGGTTTTGTTCTGACCTTTTCTTCAGGGGGAGGGGATTAAAGCAGATGAGTTTACTTGGGAGAGATTCCAGAACTTTATCAACAACCTGTGCCGGAGGCCCGAGATAGAGCGCATCTTTGTGGAGCTGTGAGTCAGAGCCAGTCCGCGTGCGTCTGTGCGTGCATCCGTGCGTGCGTGTGCACACGCTTGTGCATGTACACTTGACTTCTGTCACTTTACTTTCATGTGCTCAGATGATCCTTTTTAATCTTTTAACATTTGTGATCCTTTGTATGTTGACGACAAAAGAAATTTTGCAAAAGTAAATAAAACCTGGAATTCTCAAACCTGGAATTATTTGACAGCCTGGCATGTCCTCTCTTGTGGCACTTTCATTTGTTATCTTTTTTCCTTGCCCGGTTCCCCCGCGGTCCTCAGTGGCTCGAAGGGGAAGCCCTTCCTGTCTCTGGACCAGCTCCTGGACTTTGTGAACAAGCGACAGCGTGACTCACGCCTGAACGAGGTGCTGTACCCACCACTGAAGAGGGAGCAGATGCGGCAGCTGATGGAGAAGCATGAGACCACCAGCAACCAGCTGGAGCGCGGTGAGGTGCCTGTGTGTGTGTGTGTGTCTCGCTCTGTGTGTGTGTGTGTATGTGTGCATGCATGTGCCTATGCATGTGTGTGTGCTTGTGTGTATGTGTGCGTGTGTGTGTGTCGCTCTGTGTGTGTGCATGCACGTGCATGTGCCTATGCATATGTATGTGTATGTGTATGTGTGTGTGTGTGTGTGTGTGTGTGCGCGCGCGCGCATGTGTGCGCACACCGCTATGCCCTGCTCTGCTCCCACAGTAATAGGACACCCAGAAGAACTGGCCCTTCCCTCCTGATTTTCTTTTTTTTTCTTTATCCCTCCAGATAAAATTCTTCTTCTTCCCCTGAGTTTGTCAGGTTTTATCAGTTTTTACTCAAGCTTATTGAGAGAGATTTAGAAATGGTTCACAATCCGCAGATTACAGGCAACCTCATGTGCGTGCGTGACCCTTGTTTTTCCCTCCCGGCACAGACCAGATCTCATTAACGGGCTTCAGCCAGTACCTGGGAGGGGAGGAAAACTCCATCGTGCCCCCAGAGAAGTTGGACATCCTGGACGACATGACCCAGCCGCTCTCTCACTACTTCATCAACTCCTCCCACAACACTTACCTCACAGGTGCTTCCCCATACAGCCTGCAGGTGGCGCCTATCCCCCCATGGAGCAAGAGAAGAGTCACACACCACACATCTGATTCGGATAAGGCCAAGTACACAAATACATACCGCAACACGACACGACCCGTAACATATGAGGCGGCTCGAAAGGTGATCGTCAGAGTGTGTTAATGATGAGCGGATGCTTTTATCTAGTTTTCTATACATTTTATTACGCTATCACATCGCAATTTGCACCAGGGGGCCCTGAGAAGTGACCTTACACAGTAATGCTTCCGCTAATGTATTGTTACATGGTGAGATGACAAAGGCACTCAAGATCTTGAGTGTCAGCCTAATTTCAGCCTCTGGGCTCCCTTGGTGTTCTGCACTTTTCTAGGAGTTTTTTTCTCTTTATACAGTGAGTAGCCAGTGTAATGAGTGTCCATGTTGCTCACGTTTAGCTTTATTATATTATATAATAGAAATATATTTTTAATATATTTATTATATTATTGTATAGCTTAATGATAAGCGTCACCAGCAAAAAAATAACAGATTTTGTTGTTTTTAGTGTTACAATTCTAGTTAATAATAAGTCACTCTGAACAGGATTACATTAAGTATTGAAGTTATTGCAGAGAGTTTGTGGTGTTATTTGGGGGTGGGGCCAGCCTCAGGGTGGGTGTGGTTTGTAGACTGCATAATGACGATGAAGTTGACTTTGACGTTGATGATGCGGCATCTCTGACAGTGGGCCAGCTCACGGGGCTGTCCTCTGTGGAGATGTACCGGCAGGTTCTCCTCACCGGGTGTCGCTGTATCGAGCTGGACTGCTGGAAGGGCCGGCCACCGGAGGAGGAGCCCTACATCACCCACGGCTTCACCATGACCACTGAGATCTCCTTCAAGGTGTCTCCGCAACTCCCACCCCCCAACTTGTGGTCAGGCGTGGCCAACAGCCCGTCCGTTCTGGTCTGAGCCCACCAACGTGTCCCCCTCTTGCAGGAAGTGATCGAGGCGATCGCCGAAAGTGCGTTTAAGACGTCCCAGTATCCCCTCATCCTCTCGTTCGAGAATCACGTGGACTCGTGAGTACAGATCCTGGCAGACAGAGTGGCGGGATGACGTGAATTTTTGTTCCAGCCCTTCTCTCTGCCCTCAGTGCAAAACAACAGGCAAAGATGGCCGAGTACTGCCGCACGATATTCGGAGATGCGCTGCTCATCGATCCGCTGGAGAAGTACCCGGTGAGTTGGCCCCTGCTCCATTAGGACCAGGTGATCGGACCTGACACTTGAGTAACAGCATCAGTGAAATAATCCAAAACTTAAGCTGGCCATCTGGGGATTTAAGGGAAGCAGTGACTGTCTTCTCCACTGTCTTAGCGATTCATGATAATGCGGTACTGTACTCTCCGCCCACAGCTGGTCCCAGGTCATCCCCTGCCATCCCCCCAAGACCTGATGGGGAAAATACTCATTAAGAACAAGAAGAAGCACCACCACCGGCCTTCCAGCAGGGGCAGCGTGAGGCGCAAAGAAGAGGGTGGCGAGACGGCCGAGCAGGCCTCTCCGAACAACGGTGAGTCCTACTCCTCTGCGGCCTTCCTTTCGACTTCCTGTTTAGTTGGCTGTGCAGGCCTTTTGTCCCAGGTTCTCCTCCTTATCGGGCTATACTGTGCTCCACACTGATCATAAAAAAGCCAAGGTGAAGACTCATTTTATGCAGTGTTTAATTGGTGTGTTTGTAACGCAAAAATAAAGCAATTCATCTGATTGAATATTATTTAGCTGTTATACACAAAAAATGTTATCCCACAAAGTATATTAATTTTCAAAATGTAATGCTGTTGTACTATGTCATATCATCGTGTGTCTCTAGATTGGTCTTTGAATGATGGGGAGGCGGGGCAGCTACTGTCCAATGGGGAGGAGAAGCTGGCTGAGGGAATGGTCAAGGATAGCGAACCCCGCAAGTCGATTGGTGCGTAGCTCAGAGTGATGGGGGCTGTGAGACAGCAGGGTGAGGTGCCCGTAGAGTTTGTTGTGGTACTGCCGGAAGAAATGACCTTTGGCTTTGCGATCAAGGTTACGCAGAGAGTGAAGAGGAGGAAGATGAAGAGCAGGTGATGGACCTGAAGAATATCAAGAGCATGCCTGACGAGGTAGGAGTGATGCCTGCTGGAACCCCCCCTCTCCCCCCCCCCCCCGGCTCCTATTGTCACTTCTGTCATTGAGTGTGATCTGGATCTCAAAGCAATCTAGTAAGAATTCTGACAGGTATTTTTTTCCATTTCAGCATTTCAGTTTATGTTACCAAAAATACAGCGAAATGTTACAGTAAGATTCCTCTGTCCCATTTGCCATTATAAATCACAGAGAAACTGAGAATCGCGCTCTCCTTCCCCGTCTCCGTCTCTCTCGAACCCAGGGCACGGCGAGTAGTGAGGTCAACGCCACGGAGGAGATGTCGAACTTGGTGAACTACATAGAGCCGGTGAAGTTTAAGAGCTTCGAGGTGGCGCGCAGTGAGTCCTTCGCGACGGGCTGGTCCCCACCCCCCTGCTCCGGTGACCTCGTTCCTCACCCACCCCAAGTGTCATTTTTCATATTTCATATTTGCTGCCAAAATGGGTCACCTAATCGTCACACAGACTTTAACAGCAATATAACCTCACCTTCATACCATGGGTGCTCTATGTGTGTGTGATTTGAATCATTTTCATATTCCTATTGTATGTTTTAACTGTCATTGGCTGGGTACCAACTGCTTGTATTAAAAGAAGATATTGAGCCATCAGTGTTAATTATTCCTGTCAACTCCCGTAGTTTTCCATTGCCAGTGTTTGTATGAAGGAGCAGTAAATCTTAAATCGTAACAGTAATCCCACAGAGTGAGAGGTTTCGTTTAAGCAGTGTCGTAACAATATATGTGAATCAGCCTACAGTCATGTTTATTTGTAATACTAATCACGAGTTGATGTCTTTAAAACTGCCTTAGTCTAATTCTTAGAAGATAAATATGAAGTATTAGAAAGTGTCGGCCTTGTCTTGATGTGCCATACCAATCATCACCATGTCTGCGTCCCACAGACAGGAACAAGTTCTTCGAGATGTCTTCCTTCGTGGAAACCAAAGGCATGGACACACTTAAAAGTTCCCCGATTGAATTTGTGGAGTATCCTTAAAATGTCGCGAATACAGGTCTGGTTGGAAGTTGGTTTGGCCATTTCTCTCCTCTTCATGATTCCCTGTCTGTTCTTACCTTTCCATTAGGAAGCGTGTTGACTTCTCAGTGCCTCTGTCTACGTATTCCTGTATCCAAAGGCGTTCTGTGTATGTGTGCGTCAATGTGTATCTCTGCAGAGGCCCTTAGCTGCTTTTCTACAGATACAATAAGAAGCAGCTTAGCCGTATCTACCCTAAGGGGACCAGGGTGGATTCTTCAAACTACATGCCTCAGATCTTTTGGAATATGGGTTGCCAGATGGTGGCACTCAACTTCCAGACTCTTGGTGAGTACCGATCCTTGATTTTGTACTTCTGTACTGTCACTCCTAGTTCAGTAAGCTGTCTTTTTTTAGCTTCCCTGCTATTTCAGAGTGTCATTGTCCTTCCTTGCCACTCCTCTAACATATATCTGTGTTGAGGAATCTGAGGTCATTTATATTATTCTTGAGGGGATGATTTCAATTAATAGGCTGATTTTAAGATGCTGGGATTTTAAGATGTCGAATGCTTTGTGTCCTCGATCCTGATGTAATTTACTTATTATGCCACTATGCACTCCATGTCTCAACACTTTTTTCTGTGTTTTCCTTCTCCGCTTCCCTCATTCAGACCTACCCATGCAGCTGAACATGGGCGCGTTCGAGTATAATGGTCGCTGTGGCTACGTGCTCAAACCAGAGTTCATGCGGCGTACCGATAAACACTTCGACCCCTTCACTGAGAACATCGTGGATGGCATCGTCGCCAACACCGTCAAGATCAGGGTGAGGCCTGCGGTCGGGTAGCTTTGGGCTGCATAATCCCTCCATGTTTTTACACTCCTCTTTGTTTTGTCTACATTGGCCTCTCGGTGTGTCAATCTTATTAGGTGATCTCAGGCCAGTTCCTGTGTGATAAGAAGGTCGGCGTGTACGTGGAGGTGGATATGTTCGGCCTGCCCGTCGACACCAAGCGCAAGTTCCGCACCAAGACCTCCAACGGGAACTCCCTGGACCCAGTGTGGGATGAAGAGACCGTCTTCAACAAGGTAGCGATGCTCCTTTCACAGACTTGCAGCAGCGCTAAACGAACGGTGAAACCCATCAAGAAGGCTGTAGGTTGACTATATTGGTGCTGAACTCCATCAGTCACCATGCATGCTGGATCTTTCCAGCATGGCTGAGCTGGTTTGCCATGTGCTTCCCCTGAAACCTTCCCAGTGAGATACTGCAGCAATGACACAGTACCTGCACCTGCTTATTCAAGCAGTCAGGGTCTGAAACTAACACCCACCAGATACCAAATGTGGATAGATTTTCCATTTGGCAAGTAAATCCTGGAAGACTGGGTGTTGGTGGTCTAGTGGTTAGGACTCTTGCCTCTGGACTAAGAGATCGTGGGTTCGAGTCCCACCTCTGGCACTACCATCATTGTGCCCCTGCGCAAGACCCTTAATCCCAACTTGCTTCAGGGGGACTGTCCCTGAATTGAGAAAAATGTTAGTCGCTCTGGATAAGAGCGTCCTGTAAATGTAAGACTACTCGGCACACTGGCTAGTAAACCTTTGTACCAAAAGTCACGTGATAAAAAACTGTTTTAAGAGTATCTACTGCATTTGAATTACAGGCATTCTGCTTTTGTCCTCCACACACACACACACACACACGCAGACACATGTTCTGTGAAGGCCCACCCTTACTCTGCCTCTATTTGCCTATCTGAGCCTGGAAATTTTTCTCTAAGCCTATTAACCAACCACCTACTAATGACCGTAACCAAACAGCAATCCGCAGCCAATCAGAGGCAGAGTAGAGGCGGGTCTTCGCAGAATGTGGGTAACTATCCCTTGCCGCCAGTCTGCTGCTAGTTACCGTCAAGCTAATTAAAAGTGCTGTGGCGATTCTTTACAAGGAGTAAGACAACCATTAAAACGAAAACAAATATACATGTGACTCAAAACGACAATTTATTACTTTGGCCAGTATAGAAGACGTGGCCCGTGGACTTTTTTCATCAACCAGCCACTCTGGCCGATGAGTCACAGAGTTCATGTCGGACCCTGCCTTCTCCCCTTGCCCCTTGACATCCTGTTGACTTTGCATGGCTCCTTGGTTCCTGGTTCTTCAGCGAGTTCTTCATGTCCCTCCCCTAGGTAGTGCTGCCCACCCTGGCTTCCCTGAGAGTGGCAGTGTATGAGGAGAACGGCAAGTTCATCGGCCACCGCATCCTGCCAGTGTCCGCCATCCGGCCAGGTGGGCTCCCTTCCTGGGCATCCTGTCTTCTGCTTCCCTGCTCTGCTTGCTTCGTCACCCGTACTCCACCCTCCGCTCTCAGCCAGTGCTCTGGTTATATCCTGTGTGTCTTTCAGGGTACCACTACATCAGCCTGAAGAATGATCTGAACCAACCACTGCTGCTAGCCTCACTGCTGGTCTACACTGAGGCCCAGGACTATATCCCCAATGAGCACCAGGGTGAGGCCTCCTCTACCCTTCTGTCTCTATTGTCTCTATTGTGTTTGGTCCACTCGCGCGCTCACCCTCCACCGCTGCCTGTCCCCAGAATACGCCGAGGCGCTCACCAACCCCATCAAGCATGTCAGCTTGCTACAGCAGAGGGAGAGGCAGCTGGCCGCCCTCATCGAGGACAGCCATGAGGTGGAGGACCCGGCTTTGCATCTTTGCGTACGTCCAGTGGCAATACCAGGCTGTGAGTGTCCGGCATCCTTAATTTCTTACAGATGGTGGAGAAGGAGTCACAGGAAAGAGAGCGGTGTGAACCGTCCCCCCCGCAGTTGGATGGAGGTTTCATCCCTCAGCCTATCCCTCAGCCTATTCCCGACTTGCCCCCTGCAGGTACTGCTTATGCTCTATAGTGCCCCCTCTGCTGAGTTTTTATTAGATTAATATGCTAATGATTGTGTGTTATTTCAGGACAGAAAGAAGACCTCATTGGTACCGTCATGGCAGGTACGGCCCATGTGCCGCTCGGTCCGTTTGAACGCTTCCTGCAGGCGCGTCGCGCACCCTGTTGGCACCGCACCCCACCGTATCCCCCCCAGTCACCGGCTCCTGTGTGTGTTCCTCAGACATCTCCCCCCAGTCCATGGAGGAGCTCAAGCAGCACAAGTCATACCTGAAGCTGCTGAAGAAGCAGTGTAAGGAGCTAAAGGAGCTGCGCAAAAAACACCTCAAGAAGGTCAGGCACTCTGGCGGCCCACTCAGGTCCGCGCGGGTGGGGGTGGTGTAGGGCGGCGCCGTGGTCAGTATGCTTATCTCATACCTCACAAAGGTGGGGCACTATGAGCTATGGTGAACTGGAGCTGCCAGTATAATCCATAGGCATGACTGTGTGTGTGACTGTGTCTCTGTGTTACTGTGTGTGTCTGTGTGTTACACTGTGTGTCTGTGTGTTACTGTGTGTGTGTGTGTGTGTGTGTATTTGTCTGCATGTTTGTGTGTATGTATCTGCATTTGTGTGTGTGGTTATGTATATATTATACTGTGGGAACATGCTTGGTTACTTATGGTTGAGGTTAGGGCTCAGTAGAGGGGTTAAGGTTGTCACTGCTGGGATTAGGGTTATGCCTATAGAAATGAACGGAGAGAATCCCCAAAGATATGAATACGAACGTGTGTCTGTGTGTGCGTGTGTGAAAACGCACAGGTGGGTGCTCTCAATAAGGAACAGCGCGCTCGCAGCAGCCAGCTGGAGTCAGAGTCGCAGAGACGGCGCAGCCAGATGGAGAAGAAATATAAAGGCAGTCTGAAGAAGTAAGATAGGGCGGGGCCTCTCAGGGGTGGGCGGGGCCTCATCAAGGGCTGGTAGGGGTGGGCAGGGCCTCATCAAGGCCTGTCGGGTAGGCGGGGCCTCATCAAGGGCTGGTAGGGGTGCTGTGCATGTGAGTGCTGCCTTCCCTATGACTGTACTCCGGTATCCATGTCCTGTGCATGTGCCAGTGTGCCTTTATTACTAGTTTGTGTGTGTGTGCGCGTGTGTGTGCGCGTGTGTGCATGTGTGAGATTTATGTGTCATCGAGCAGCCTTGTGCACATGGCCCCCAGCATTTAATGGGACCTATGTTCCGGGCCTTCAGAGAGCCCCAGGAGCCCAAGGAGCTGAAGGCCCTGGAGGTGGAGCTGAAAAAGCAGACGCTGAAGCTGCGTGAGTGGCAGATGCAGGAGCTGCTGCAGCTGCGGCAGACGCAGCACCAGCTGGAGAGGGAGAGCAAAGTGGCTCACCTCAAAGAGGTGCGGGTCTCCCCCACCCCGTATCCCCACACGTCCCTCTCGGTTTGGCAGCAGATGTGTCACAGTGCTCCCTCCTCACTTCAGGCCTTTGAGAAGCTGAAGGAGACTGCACAGGAGAGCCAGGTCATGCAGCTGAAGAAGCTGAAGGACATCTGCGAGAAGTATGAGCAGCGTCTGCGTGTTCAGCCGACTGATTCCCGCACAGTGTGATGTTAGGGATGATAGCCATGCCCATATAGAGCACTGTGCAAAAGGCCTAAGCAGTCAAAGAAGATATATAATCATAATAGTCTATATTTTCTGAGAAGCACAATTTTAACATGAGAATACATGGAAATGAACAGTAACACAATAATAGTAAGAAGTAAAAAGAAGTTCTCCAAAAAGTTACTGATATCTTGTTGGCTGGCTAGAAGAACATCAGTTTAGTTCCCAAACCTCTCCTCAGGGACACCTCGGCCATTTCATGTGTTCGGGTAAATTTCACCACCAGCTCACCTAATTAACTTAGTTGGTTAAATAATTTGTCGTGAACATCATTGACTGCCAAGACTTCTGCACAGTACTGTTTGTGGTGAAAAGGTGTTGCTAATTTGTATAAAACATTTTACATTGAATGTATACATAAATTCATACATTTTAAAGTATATCTATACGTTTTATATCCATATATAGTTGTCCTTTTCCCCTTTCCCTATAAACTCCCGTGAACTATTACAGCGACACTCTTCTCAGTGCAGAATGGTTCTGTGTTAAACCCTGATGGTCTCTCTATCGAAAGGCTCTGTTTATTGATTTTACTTTTCTTTTATCCCTCCTTTTCTCATGTTTATTTTTGGGTCTTTAAAAGAAATACAAGCAAGACGTCAAAACAAGAGACTGATATTAGGCAGGCAGAAAAATGATCTCCGTGCCATTTCAGGTTTTTATGGGACTGATGAAAGCCTACATTAAATTTTGATTTCAGGTTCTATTACATGCAGAGAAATTGTCATAAAGCTGTTTGTTTGCAGAGGTGCGATTTCAATGGGGGGGCAGCTGCTGATTTAGATCGTTTTGGATGATTGGAGTGAAATAATGATAAATTTCACCTCGATTTTCCACGTTTCTAGTTATTACATACTTTGATGGGAAACTGAAATGTTCTGCATTCTGCCTTAGAGAGAAGAAGGAACTGCAGAAGATTCTGGACAGGAAGAGACACAACAGCATAAGTGAGGCCAAGAGCAAGGACCGCGAGAAGGCAGACGCGTAAGTTTATGTGGGAGTCGCCCGAACCCAGAGCTGGCATCAGCCATGGGGTGTAGGTGGACCAGCCCAGCTCTAGAGCCTTCTTCCATTTAGTTTCATACAGAGGCAGGCTCACACGGCCACTTGCTCCACCTGAAAGATGATTCTCCACCTGAAAGCCGATTGGCTCCTCCTGTGCCACCTCTCCTGTCACTCACCAATTCAAAGCATCTCATTGGCTAATGATAAGGTGGACCCCACCTTAAAATAATCCTGCAATCACACCTGCTTTTATCCTCCTGTTCCTGGATTTTGACCTACCACATGATCCTTCCCTACTTGCATGTATAAATGTGACTTTCGCGCAGGAGTGTCATCCAGTGTTTTATAAAGCATTCTAAAGATGATGTAAATATTTTTAGTGACAGAAACCCCACTGAGAATCCCAGTATGGAAGGGAGTTCACATGGTTGTCATTCTGAGAGGTTGTAGGGCCCGAGTGTCAGGTCACTCTCCTCTAGTCCAGCAGAAGGGAGGGGAGCAGCATGGCCCCCTTGGTTCCTGTCAACAGGCCCTGCTTGGACCGGAGTCCAGGAACTGACTTCCCCACTCTGCAAGGAGCAGACAGCTGTTGGTTATTTAATGCCAAGCTGCAGTCACGACATGACTGTCATGCTCCGCTTCTTAGGTTAAAACAAGATTTCAGTTGTTTTTCACTCATGCGAGTGCTCAGTGTTTGTATGTTCTTTGCCGAGAATGTTGACCTTACCTTGAATGCATCTGCTGTACTGTTGGAACTGGGCAACTATGTCAAGCATGTGCGCCTCTTTGATTGGCCTGGTGCAACATGCACCTCCTGGGTTCCTGTACATTTGATTGGCAGATGCTTTTGTCCCAAGGGATCTACAAGTGAGGGTCAGAGATCAGGGTCGGCCAGTGTCTCTGGAGCAGCTGAGGTTAAGGGCCTTATTTAGGGCCCGGTGGTAGCATCATTCTACTAGTCAAGGGGTTCGAACCAGTAATCATCTGATCACAGGCACAAAGTCCTAACCTGCGGAGCCACATGTTGGTCTGGCCAGACACCATCATGCCATGCTGGCATCCTGATTTTGAGCTGTTGTGTCTCATTCTGCTCATTCGAGGCCCTAACATTTATCTCGCCGGCCTTCCCTGTGGCATCCTTCCCATCCACTTGTTATTGCTCTTTTTATTATTCATCCCCCCCCCCACACCCCATCCATCTGCATGACAATCTGTTGCCAGTTTCACAGACACGTTTCTTTCCTTTCTTCCTCCAGGGAGCTGAATGAGATCAATAGGAAGCACATCACAGAGTCTGTCAACTCTCTGCGCAAAGTGAGTCCCACTAATCAGACCTGGGCCGACCTGGTCCTGTCGGGCCTCTGCCTGGCCATGGCCTTTGGCAGCGTGCGCTCGACCCTCCCGAGGCCAGCTGTGCCCACAAAGCCCTCTGTCTGTCTCCTGCTTTTATCTCATTTTTCATCTTTTCACTGTTTGTCAGAATCAAGGGGAAAATGTGTGTCCGTCTCCGCTTATACTGTGTTTCGCTGTGAGTGCAGCACTGGGTTACCGGTAGCAGACAAACGCTGCACATTAGCAACAGAATACAGTCTCCATCCTCTGTCTCTGGGGCGACGGGCAGCTGGCCCCCTAAAGTAGTGTCTCCCAATCCAGTTCTTGAGGACCCCCCAGATAGTCCACAAACAAAAGCAAAAATGTGGACTGTCTGGCAGGGAGCTGGGAGGGAGCAAAAACGTGGACCATTGGGAGTCCCAGAGGACCGGGTCGGGAGACACGGCCTTTAAAGCCCCGTGCGTCACTCTCTGCATTAACCTTTCTGCGTCAGTCACACTGTCCTCCCGGCGTCCAACTGGCAGTCGGTAAAAGTGGCACTGTGACCTCTGCATCTGTCCATTCGCAGCTGGACGAGGCCCAGAAGAGGCGGCAGGATAAACTGGTTCTGCGCCAGAGGGAGGCTCTGCAGCACATCGACGAGGAGCTCCCTGTGGTTCGTGCTCCTGTGTCGCCTCAGCCCCCGTCCACATCCTTCTCTTTATCCCCTGTCGTTTGTCAGCTTTCAAATAGCTGCCCTTAAGTGTTTTGTTCAAGAAAAATTCAGTTGGTTCAGCGTATAATTTTTTTTGTTGATTTTCCTAGGTGTTACAGCCTTGTACACCTTGTGCGCATCCATCCATACTGTATTGTTTTATTTTATTGCTTTTCTTGTGTAAGCTGCTGTTCCTGAGATGGATGCTCTTGTTTTCTTTCTCCACCTTAGCAACAGGCCCGGCTAGAGAGAGAGATGGATGCTGAGCTGCAGCAACTGCCAGAGGAAATCTGCCAGTACCTGCAGGGGGAGCTAGAGATGAAGGGCCAGAAGGGCGATGCCGCCCTGGGCTCCCTCTCCAATGACAGCACGAGCTCTGGCCCGCCGTCGAACAGCAGCACGCCACCGTATTCCCCGCCCAATCGCAGCTGGCACGAAGGGCGGACCCTGGACAATAGTGCAGCCTCATTGGTGGACTCATCATCCTCCAATACACCAGTCTTATCAGAGGCAGAGCGGACGTCAGTGTAACTTATCAGAATTCTCTCATTAAACTTTGCTCCATGCCTCCTCCCATATGCTCACTGACCTAGAAATAGTACTATTACTTAATTTTAAGTATCTAAATGTTTTTTTTTTTTTAAATCCCTAGTCCCTTATCAGGCTATTGCTATTGTTCTGAGAATTTTTACCAAAGCTTTTTGCTCTTTCATTGGTATGGGTTTCTATGAATGTTTTAACTTGTTAGACATCCTTACTCTTATCTTGGTGAAAACTGTGGACATGAAGGGCACATTTTAATTCAGAGGTAAATTTGTATTTATTTATTAGCTTTGCAATTGCCTGTGTGTAGTGCTTAAATTTGGCCACAAGGTGGTGGGCTACAGCAATTTAGCGATTTAGCTTTGTGACTGTGCCGGGCTGCGCTGTATATTAGAACATAGAAAGAACTTGTTTACATGATGAATTGCACCCCGATCCGTTTATATCCAAGACAATAATCCAGTTATTCTGACATCAATCAACAGACATTACAAATAATAAGTGCATTAATGCTGTTGATATGGTAAAACGGTCCTGTAATTGTCACTAGACAGTGGATCTGAAAATGAAATGGCCCCCAATCTCGAGCAGTTAAGCCAGTGTTGACCTATAACATGTGGGCTGTTTTCAAGGATCCAGTGTGGGGGGGTGGTTCTAAGTAGGTTGTGTGAGATGAACAGGGCATCTGGCGGGAAACTAATTCTCTCTCTTAAAAAGTGCCACATTGGGCTTGGGGTTTGCTGTATAAGTCTGTGGTTGGATATAATGTATTCCTGCATTGATGGCCTGGTGAAAGGGCCCGCCCCCTCATAATGGGATGACTGTGGGCCCCGGGGCCAGCGTAGCAATGCACTTTCCTGGCTTTGTGAGACTGTGTCACCTCATACCGATGGATGTCATACCCAGCCCACGCATCCCATCTCACCACGGTGATATATTTTTTTTCTATCATTAGTTTGCTTAACCAGACCATCCTCTTGCCTATAATCATCCCCCCCCGGTCTGTCCCTGTGCAGCTGCGGTGGCTGCTGGGGGTAAGGGGATTCGTGACTTGTGGATTCCTGCTGGAACAGGCTGCTGGCTAGAACAGGGTCAGTCTGCAAGCGCCGCCCGGTCCGGAGCTGCACGCTACTCAGACGAACAGTAGATACAGTAATAATGACTGTATTGGCAGCTTGGCTCTCCCCGCCCCATCGCTGACATCACACATGCACACAGCCCCATGACACACTGCTCCAGACAGCCCTTCGGAGGGCCATGTGACGGGCACTGGGGAGACGTAGTGTGATGCTTCTCTCCATCGGTATCAGCAGTGGCTGATCCATCACTCCTGTCTTGTTTTTAACGTGAGTATTTAGTGCCTGATTTAGTGACAACACGGAGTAGATTTAATTTTTGTATTTTTTTTTATATCATCTGACTTTTGTTTCAGTTTTTGAATATGAATTTTACTACTGACTAATGGTGGAAATGGGGGGGGGGCAGAGTGTGTCTGAACCCCAGCATCCCCCCCCCCCCACGTCACCTGCTGCCTGTCTGTCTCTCGAGTTACTTTGCGGTGGAAAGATGTGACATCATCTTCTTCGGGACAGGTATACATGCTTTGTGCTTATTTACAGATGCATCGAGCCGTGTTCGCCCTGCAGCCGCACGCTGCTTCATGCTCCTCTCATACTTGGCTGCGGCATCTGGTTAACGAATTACACTGACAATTTGGACAAACTAATCTATGGGTCTGAAAAAGGTTGTCTTGTGTTATTTGCCCGTTGATGTTTACCATTCTTGGACAGGATCCTCTGCGCTAGCATTTGGTTTGGAAACGGGTGTCAGGAGTGGAGTCCAGCCTCTACATTATGGAGGAGGGGCTTAGCATGTACAGAAGCACCGTGTTCTCATGCTGTCCTCCATGTGCTGTTATTAGCTAATTTAAAGCAGTGTTTCTCAAACTGATCCTCAGGGACCTCGGGCAGTCCAGGTCCGATCCAGCGGACAGCCTGGCTGGGAGCAAAAGCAGGGATCGTCTCGGGGTCCCTGGGGACAGGAATGAGATGCACTGATTTAAAGGTTATTGTCCTGTGTTGAATGTCACGTTTGTAACTGAAAATGCTTTTCCAGATTAACTCTGGGAGAAGGGAGCATGTTCTCTTTTTGTAAATTAGTTTTTAAACTGTCGTCTTTCTTTTTAAAAGACTAAAAGTGTAATCAATGCGTGTGGTTTGTCCCAAAAACAACTATGTCCTGTCTGTGGTACAAAATGCTAGAGCCGCCACTGTTGTAATCCTGTGTCTTTACCCTTTACGTGCCACCAATTGGCCTCCAGACAGTGCGTGCTATTGGAATTGGGACTCTCGTACCTTTACACGCTTCATCCTGTAGCTCCAGGATACCCAGCCAGGCCAGTGCATCCATACCACAGTTTGACAGCAGCACCTCTGCTGGTTGAAAAGGAGATTGCTGTTCGTTATCCAAATCCAAATTAATTTTGGTGTAAATTGAGAGGTACGCGTTGTCGTTAGATACATTCGATTGGCTGACCAACGGTAATGGCACAAGGGTTTGCCACTGCTGGCCTTTAAACACCGTGAAGTCCAGCTTTGACATTTACTGAATCCAGGAAGGTCAAGCCTTGTTCAACAACTGAAAGGAATGCAGTGTCCTCTGGGTGTTTAATAATTACTGGGTGTTCCTAATGACATTTACAAATGACTAGTGGCTGGAAACTGGGCAGCGCTTTAAAGGGATTCTTTAATTGTAGATAAGCGCTATATATATATATATATATATATATGTGTGTATATATGTGTGTGTATATATATATATGTATGTATGTATGTGTGTATATATATATATATGTGTACATATATA